>VZTR01008208.1:386210-415471 GCA_013400775.1 Chaetops frenatus | reverse complement strand
TTCTTCCTTACATACAAACTAAATCTTTCTTCTTCTAGTTTCAAATCCTTGTTCCTTGTCACTACAGGCCTTTGTAAAAACTCTTTTTCCATCTTTTGGAAGATGGTTGGTCCAGGTGCTTTTTCCTTATGGAAAGGTTCTTATGTGACTGCAGGATATTTTTTGTTCTCAGTTGTATTTTCCTTTACTCTTCTTTTCAAGTTTTTAGGGATAAACTGATGTCCATGGGGAAAAAAAAGTATTTCTTTCTAAGTGTTTTCTCTCCTCCTGCAACTTTTCTCTATTTGAGCTCAACATCATCTCTCTGTAGCATTACAGTTATTTGCAGACTGTGGCTTCAAATGAGGCATAATCAGGAAGAGCAGAGGAGTGGGTGGTGAAGAAGCATAGATCACATTTTCATGAAAATATACTACTAATAAGCTGAGGGAACAGCCCGGCTCTTGAAAATAAACATGCTAGTTGGTGGAATTAGCATCTAAATTAAACCTTTTTATAATCTTTCTAGAAGGTTGTAATTTGTTTATTTCAGTTCTGCCCTGTTACATGCAACTTAATTTGTTATATATACTGCAGCCTAACTAATGATGTGGTGGTTTTGTTTGTTTGTTTGTTTGTTTGTTTGTTGTTTTGGGGGGTTGTGGTTTTTGGTGTGTTTTTGTTTGATGTTTTTTCTTCGTTTGTTTGTTGTTGTTGTTGTTTTGGGGTGGTTTTTTTGTTGTTGTTTTGGATTTTGTTTTGTTTTTTTTGGGGGGGATTGGGGTTTTTTTTGCAGAATACTATAAATCTTGACATATGAATCTGCCATCATAAGATCATAAGGTAATTCAGGTTGAAAGGGACCATAGGACATCTCTTATCCAGCCTCCTCCTGAGACAGCTACATGATCACTTCAGATTATTCATGGATTTATTCAGTCTGGTCATGAAGGCCAACACATATGGAGACTACACAGCATTCTATGGCAACCTGTTCCATCATTTCATGGTCCTTGAGGTTTTTCCTCTCATTAAATTAAGTCCAAAATGCTCTTGTTTTGATTTATGGCTGTTTCGTGCTTCCATCATGCACTGTTGTAAGGAGCCTGCTCGTGTGTTGTTGGGAACATTGTCTGGAAGGATGTCCCTGAGTCCTGCTTGAAGCCTTGTCTTCTCCAGGTTTGACAAGCCAGTTCCCTTCAGCCTCTCCTCATAGGTAAAATGTTCCAGCCCTGAACATCTCAGCTTGAACTCACTTCTCTTTATTGGAGTCTGGTGCTGGTGGGCCCAAAGCACTCTCTCTATCTACAGCTCTTGGTTTAGAGAAACAATTCCATACTCTCCTTTCAGCACTTTTGAGGTATGGAAATGCTGTAACTCAGAATTCAGCTACTCTAAGAATTAAAATTACAGGTAACTCTGTGTAGACAACAGGGTTTTTGGATGGTAACGTAAGATGTGAAAATCAATTTTGCTGAGTTCTAATCCAAGAAGTAAATCCAATTCTGAGAGATAGGAAAAAGTGAGTTTTATATCTATCAAGATAATACAACTGGAATATGATAATTGCTCTGACCAGATGTATCTTGAGAAGAAATGCAACACATCTACTTTCATGAGTTCATCAAGAAAGCTGGCCGTTTTCTGATCCAGACTGGGATTTTTTTTTAGTTCTGTTAAAGAGATTGGATCATATTGGTCCTTATCAAGTCTAACTGAACTCAATAGAAGGACTTGATTCACACTTGAAATCTGCTATCCAGAAACTTACTTGCCTGAGTGCCCAGAAAAGAAGGAGTTGAACAGGAAAATAGGGAAGTTCACTGGGTTTGATTTTCTTTTTTGTTGTCCTGGTCCTTTTCTCCTACAATTAGGGCTGATCATCCTGAGAGCTGCTGGAGCTGTGGGAGCACTGAGCAGAGTGCAGTGAGGCAGTTCAAGAATGTCAACCTCTGAGCATTTCTTGTATTGTGCATCCTCCTTCCACTCCCTGCAGCTTTTAAAGTCCTGTGTGCACAAGCAGCTAGTTATGTTTCTGTCTTTGTGTCTGGGATATTTCTTGAAAGGGAATATCCCAAACTGATCAGAGAATGCTACAATAATGCTTAATTTCTCTTAGTTTGTTGGTCTGGAACTTTTTCAGTCTCTGTCCAAAATATTAGAAATGAAGCAGCAAGCTGAATTTCTGCTTTGATTTGAAAAACCTCTAAAGAAATACAAGCTAGAAATCCCTACAGCTCGGGTGCTGTATTCCACCTTTGTTAATCATACGTGATTGGAAAGACATACATGAAAGTATTTCCAAATAGCCTTTGAAGACAGAATGGAAGCAGCTGATATATTCATTTTCCCCCCATGAAAGTGACTTTTTGCAAGGGCTGAGATATTTTCACAAGTGAATATTTCCCAGTAAGGTGTTTCTTCTGATATATTTTTCTTTTTTTCTTGCTAACTGTCCCCTGGTGAAGGCAGAATGCAGTATTACTAGAGGAAGTTGTATTTTGCTCAGTCTGACTAAGGAACACACATCATTGCTTTAATTGGAAAGCAGTTTGCAGAATTGCCATGATGGGAAGTGAAGTGTCACTGACAAAGTTTGTGTTTTTAACTTGTACAGTATGGAACTGTTGTTCTTCTCCTCCCAAGCCATTAGCTTCTGACAGAATTACTGAGGAAATTCTTGTGTGGACCAGTAAACAGCATGGAACAATTTCTGATGTTTTCCCATCTTGAGAGATGGTTTAGTTCAGTCAGATACCTCTTTGTGTGTCTGTGTTACTGAGCCATTTCAGTTTATTTCTGTAGGTATTTTGTTGTGTAAGACCAGTTTTGCGAAGTGTCCAAAGGACATATGGCATGGTCAAGGCCATAAGTAATCTGTAGAAGAGGTATTTGGAGTAGTGTGTTAAGGCAAGTAGCAGATGAAAAGTAGTCATCACCTTTTCAGTGAAAGCAAACCTCTTTTCTTCATCTGACAGGAGGGAGCAAACAGATGTGGAAAACTTCCAAAGAAAGCTTTCAAGTCTTAGAGAGTTTCCTTAAAAGTTGGTGAGATTTTTTTTTCATGAAAATTATATAGGTATTTTAGAAAACCATTTCTTGATTATCATCATCTGCATTGTATTGAAAGGACTGGAACAAACAGTGGGGTTCCATATACAGACTTTGTCAGCTGCAGGTTCTTGTTCACAGCCATTAACTGAATACCAAAGGACTGATGCCAACTCCCACCAGCCTGAGCTGTCAGATGTCAGTTCAGGCATATGAAGAAAAACTCTGCTTTAACAGTAAGAAATGAATTTTGGAATGCAGTGTTCAGTATTGCAGAAATGCCATCCTTTTATTAAAAAACCCATGTTTCAGTAGTACTAGAGCCATAATGTAATTCAGCTAACACAAGTCAGTCAGACTTTTCCACAGATGAAGGACAGGTTGTGGTGTTGGAGGTTGTGCCCCTCAGATATACTGCCAGAAGAATATTGACTTTTGGACAATTTTTCCTTGCTGTGTTCAGAGGGCAAATTTGATCAATGTACTGTAAGAAAGATAGTTTAAAATATTCATTTGGTTCAAATCAAGAGAGATGGCTGCTTAAAATGATGCTGATTCATATGGCTTCTTGAACATTATTTTGCACCCATAAACCTGTCATTCTTTTGAAGTGATAATGTTTATTTTTTCAAGAGCCAAGATCATAATTTAGTTAGGAAGTTATATTTGGGTGTTTTGGTTTTGCTATAGAAAGTTAATGGGATTTATGCAAAAATTTCTTGATTGTTCCAATGAATATTCTCCCAGGGAAATAAACTCTGATCTTAATGTTTAGATTTGTAATGCCCTTGGTGATATACATTTGCATGAATTTTTCATTCATTGCTTTATAATTGGAAGTTTCATTGAGCATTCTACGAGTCTGCAATGCATTCCTCTCAGGTGCACCTTTTAAAGCTTACCTTCTCAATTTCATAGTTACTCAAAGGTTATCAATTTCTACCTGCAGCAAAGCAACAAGAGTGTTATGAATATTTGCCTTATTTATCTTTATTAATAAATCAGCTATGGGAACTACTTACTTTTAGGCTGCTAATTGCATGGCCTTACTGAAGCACAGCTACTGTGCTCCTAAGTCATGTGTGACCTGCTAACTCCAGTGCTGGCAGAGATATCTGAAAGCTGATCATGTGTGAGAATCCTACGCAGTATAATGTAGGAAACAAATAGTGAAGGGGAACTACACTGTTCATGCCAGTATTGGAATAACGTGTCTGCCTCCCTCTCTTGTTTACCTTTTAGGTTTTGTCAGCCAAGTTAGAAAATTAGTGCTCTTCTAAAAGTTCCTTAGAGAGAGATCTCAGTGCAGCTATTTTAAGATATATTTAAGGTGTATTTACACTTGACACTTGTTCCACCAGCATCTAGGGAGAACTCCAGTGTCTCCTTCCCTTGTCCCCTAAAGGAGCTGTCTCTAAGGTGTTTATTAGCCCCACATGTTTTGTTAATGAACTCATTCACCATCTCTTGATTTTTCTTGCAGAGCTTTTGACAGTAGCCACTGAAGTGTAAATACACCTTGAGTGTATCTCTGCTTCTAGTGTAACAGAGTCAGAGGCTGCAGTGTTCAGTGCTGCAATGTGCTCTCTTGTAATGTGAACTGGTAGAGAGCAGAGCTGTGTCCTTACTCTTCTCACCACCTTCAGCCTCTCTGCCTCTACTAGGTGGGTTTTACACACACAAAGGGTCTTTTATTTTCTTCTAATGGCATGCAGGATGCACTTATGCTGTGTGTTGTCTGGAATGACCCAGTGTTGCAGGAATGGTCCCTGTCAGGAGAGAGAAGTCCTTTCCTTCCTGTTCATTGTGTGCAGAAAGGTTTGGGACTCCAAGGGGCTGGAGCACTGCCTGTAGGAGGGTGAGGAGTGTTTGAGGGTGCAGGACTTGCTGGGATGCTGATGGACCAGTGCACAGAGCAAAGGGTGTTCAGTGTGACAGAGCATCTCTTGCATCAAGAATAGTCCTTGAAACAAACTATCCCTGGATGAACTACAGCACTGGAAGGAAACTGGTACATCCAACCTAAAAATAGGGTCTAAGCACAGACTAATATACATAAAATGTACTTGATCAGACTGGAACAGGGCATGGAATGAATTGAAGAAAGTAGCTGTGACAAGCTTGTTGTACCTTTTATCTTCAAGGACATTGTGTCTGTGCCTCCAACAACAGATGAAAGAAATCCTTTTCTTTGTCTCAGTGGCTTAAATTTTGTACCTATTTTCTAGGTTTACTTAGTTTGTACTCCAGGCACTGCTTTTTGTGATGATACTTCCTGCTGCAGTAGAGAAACCTTTTGTATCTCGTATTTTCTTCCTGAGCAAGCTCTGTTCAAGTATGGCAACTTGATTACATCCTTTTTTTTTTTTTTTTTTCTGATAATATATCTGGGTTACCAGGAGACGTTTGCTGTAATCCTGGAATTATATCTGTGACTGGTTTTCACTTCATGTCCATTTAATTAACATCCTTGAAAAGGCATGGATTGAGGGTTGTTTCCCTGTATCTGTTTATGTGCCTGTATTATGTAGAGTGATCAGTGGCTGCTGGCTGGGAGGAGACACCAGAAAGGTTTCTGAGGGTGTAGATGAGCACCAGGTTGACCAAGAGCAAGCAATGTGCCCTTGTAGCAGCAAAGGATAACAGCCTGCTGGGATACATTTGGAAGAGCTCTTCCACAGTTAAAAGAGGTGATCCTTGTCCTTCCACTCAGCAATGGTGAGGCACATCTGGAAATCTGGGTTCAGTTCTGGGCTTTCCAGTCTAAGAGACACAGACTTACAAAAGCAAGCCTTGTGAAGGGCCATGAGGCTGAGTGAGGGCTTGGTTCATCTCTCAAACATGGAAAGGCTAAGAAAACTTGCCTTGTTTAGTCTGGAGAAGAGAAGCTTTGTGAGGAGTGTCTTATCAATGTGCGTAACTGTCTAATGAGGGTGTAAAAGCAATGGGGCTAAACTCTTTTTAGGGGAATCTGAAGAACAGAAAAGAAGCAATGGGCTGAAAAAAAATACCATAAATCCCATTATAGCATAAGAAAAAGCTTCCTGGACCTCTTTGTGCAAAGAAGACCACTTGGAAGTCCCAGTTTGTTAGACAAACATTACAGAAAATGTTAATTTTTGATACCAAGATGCAAAGGAGAGTTTTCAAATGTCAGAGCTGACTGAATACAACTTAACAGCTTTTGGTACATAAATTAGTATTTGTTAGGAAGTGCAGACACACAACAGTCAGTCTCTTGAAATCTGGCAGTGGAGAGTGCAAAGAAGATATTTAGGTCATCTCTTTCTTGCTTATCTCGTTTGACAAGTACCCTGGAAAAGAATGGTCAGATTCTATTCACAGTGACACTGTAAGTGGAGGAGGAGATCTCCTAAACTCTTCTGCATATCTGAGAACAGAACTTGCCACTCTGTCTCCAGTCTAAGGAGTTTGCCTTCTGGTTCCATTCCTGCCTTCACATGGCTGCCTCTGTCAGAGAAAAATACCCAGCAGCTGGGCCTGCTATGTCTAATTCTGCCTGTAAAGTAGCTCAGCAAGAAGAGGGGACTTGCTCTACTCTGCCTGTGCAGATTTACTTTAGGGATTGGAAGCTGATAGAGCTTTAATCCTTTCACTAAAACAGGAAAGTGAAGGCTTCACACTGGACAATGCAGTACCTCTTTATGTACAGTCCAACCTGTAAAATACTTAACACTTTTAAATCTTTAAGGAATAGACTGTCTGTGGTTGCACAGTTTTCCTGGATATATTTTTCCTGGATATATGTTTGGGATATTCCATGCAAGGTACAGGCCAAGGATTTCAGTTCACACCTGAAACTTTCCTCACACCACAGATATGTTTTCAAAACTTATTAGTATGAACTTGCCTGAAAAATTGTTTCTGCTACTAGTTCTGTCTTTTGCATAAATTTCCATAGGTGTTGCAGAAGATTAAAGCTCTGCCTACTTGTTCATTTTCTCACGTCTCTCCTCTGACAAACAAAGCTGGAGTAATGAGAACCATATAGCAGAGTTTAGTCAATTAGATGCTCTTGTCCATAAATAAAAAGGTGAAAAGCACAAAGATCTGGAACTGTTCAATGGACTAAACATGCAGTGCAGTGATGTAGATGACTAAGTGCAGGAAGGTTAAGCTTTCTAAACACTCCTGAAGATCAATTTGCCAGGCACCTGCTGTTTGCTTTCTATTCTATGGATCTAGGTTAGGAAGAAACTAATGGACATCTCACATGCTTGACATTTATTATTTTTTAGCCCTTTTTTTGGTTCCTTTTATTGATGGCTTTTACACACTGATTGTGTTGAAAGCTGCCCTGAAGATATTTGCATTTGAATCAAAGGCTGGCTATTTAGGGAAAAAGCCAGGTCACATAAAAGTCAAGATGTCCCCTCCCAATGAGACAGTTCCCTCTCTGAAATAAGCCAATAACCCCTTCACTTGACACATTAAAATGACAGATAAAATGCCTGAGGCAGTCTTGTTATGTGAGTTCAACAGAGTGAAGACATAAATGGCTTTCTTTATACCTGCATTTGCCCTCAGGATGCTTTGGTTTTCTTAAGCTATGAAGGTTGAAGTGATGATATTTATGTATCATTAGTTCAGAGGTAAAGGTGAGAACTCCAGGAAAGGTCCTCAGGCACAGTGTTAGAGTGTCAGTGTCACTGGCTAATTGGTGATTTCAGAACTTTACAGATTGGGTGAACACATGTGGGAGATGAGCAAATACAGAGAGGGAGAAAAATGGTCTGAAAATAGACCTACATGAGTACAACATTCTACATACCATTGCAGGGCAAAACAGAATTGATGGGAAACTGGAAAATCATCTACTTCTTGAGAATCACACAACCTCCTTTCTTATGCCAGGGATCTCCATTGTGGCTCTTCTCTGCTATAAACATGAGGCAGGTGGAAGCCCTAAGTGGTGGTGTGCCAATGCCTGTAGAGAATCTGTCTCTTGATGAGAACTCTTGACTTCCCTTCAAAGCATTGCCAAAAGCTGAAGTTTTTAAACTTGTGTAAGTAGACAATTAGATCTTTTATATTTAGCTCATTCTCAAGGAGTACCTCTGGGATGGAGCAATATCATTTCTTCTTATCTTCACTAGCATGTGATAACCTTCATTTGGTATGGATGAAACTAATTGTACAATTTGCCCATCATTCAGCAGACTGAAGATTGAAGAAAAACGTTTTAAATTTTGCCCTGAAAATGCATGAAGAGAGAAATTCAGCACACCTAAACCCAGGCCTTTTGTTCATATAGTTTACTGCATTGATAAGAGAAGTGCAATGAGATACTTCAAGTATGTCTTAAAGTTTAAATAAATTGTGTAAACTAGAGTGTTTAGGTAGGTAAATTTGTTGTGTTTAAGGGTATTCATGTAGTCAATTAATGAAATTGCTCTGTGTGCTTTGCTACACCTGAATCTGGAATTAAAGGGCATCGTGTCCAGGCTGGTTTCTGAACAGGAGTTTTACAATGCTGCTCTGAAGCAATCTCAGCTGGGGCCAGATGAATGTAAAGCTTCCCGACTGATGTCTGTCCTGCAGGCTCTATTTCAGTTCTGGCAGGACAGTGTACTACACAGGGAGTCTATACTAGTATTCTTTCTTCTTTTACTTTAATGTCAGGGGGAAAAAAATTCTATGCATCAGGAGCTCTTTGAAGCAATTTTGGTGTTTTGAAAGGATTATATTCTTTTTCTGTGTCAAGCATATTAACATTTCAAATTATGCTCTCTGTCAGTGGGGACAAATAAACACTTTTTACCTAAGAGTTTCTGCTTGCTGTTGCAGAAGAGACTTATACATTGTTTGCTGCCATGGGGATTCTTTTTTCCACGTCATTTCTGCCAGAACTGGGTAGAAATCAAACTAGAATTTGATTTCCATGTGCATCAGCTCCATTTTGAGTCACACCTATCTCATTGTTAACCCTTCTACTTCTCTGAATAGCCCATACTAATATTATACTGTTTAATAAAACAGATTTTAAGTGGGAAAGATACAGGTTTCTGATATGTAACAGATAATTGTTGTAGTAATTAACTGATATAGATGTGTCCCATAAGTAATTCTAGCTAGCAATACTTTTCTACATGGCCCTGACTCATGACAGCTTGATAAATAATTAAAGATCAGTCTTGACTACATGAGCACATGACAATGTATTTGTATTTTTAATTCGGGCAGCCTATATCATGGCAATTGCATAATGCTAGCAAAGGGCATAACCAGAATTACAGATACATTTAGGCAGTAATAAGAGTTCTGCTATAAGCTTTGTATAAATTGCCCTTCAAGGGAAAATGTGACCTTTGTGGAAAACAAGATGTTTGTTGGTTTATAATCAAACAAAACCGCTAAGGAAGGGAGTTAAGCAGGTTTACAGAAAATAAAGCATGAAGATAAGAATAGCTTAGTTGAAAAGACACTTTCCAAAGCTAAAAAAGAGTGATGGTTGAGGAACAAGGGTGATTGGAAAATACCTGAATTCTCCTGGAGTGCCTTGGCTTGCATATGTTTACTCCCAGCTTGAAGGTGGCACCTTCCTCAGGCAGAAACAGAAGTCACGTTTCTTGCCGTCCTGTGCGCAGATGGCTGTGTGTCCTGGGCTGGCTCTGAACCTGTCAAAAGGGATAAGGGTCATTTCATTTGGAAAAGTACACCAGGTGAGATACCATTGTGGTTTCTTCTGGCCTATCTCATTATTTAAGCTTTATATCAAGGCAGCATTGCAGCTGTTATATAAATATTATTGAGCATATTTAAGATTTTATGTAGCACATACTTACATGCTGCTTTAACAGAGGTACTACTCTGTACATTTACAGAGGGGACCAGAATATAGAGATGATAACAAGACACAAGTTATGTGTTCTGTATGGACAGTGTGTCAAGGCATGCCACTTAAACCTTTGGTAAAAATAGGCACTGGAGCTCCTTTGCCTGTATTGCAGGGGGTAAGCAGTTTGCAAAGATTAACTGCAGAGGCAGGCAGCTGTTTCTGGTTTCTTGATTCACACTTGAGCAGGTCCAAGCACCTCCTGGGAATTACTTTAGCAGCCTGAAAATCCCTGGGTGCTTGTGAAAAGTGAGATTTGATGAACTCTTTAGAGAAAGAATGAAGTGAAAACAATTCTGATCCTTCCATGGGCAACTCCTGGAAGGTTCTACTTGTTTCTCAAGGTGTCAAATCTTTTGCATAGATTATGATCCAGTTTTTCAGTGCTTTATCTGATGCCATTCTCCGAGACCCTACAAACATGTACCCTCCAGCTGACCAGCTGGAGCAGTTGGTGTAGCTGGAGCATTTGATTGAATCTGCAGCTGGGGGCTTTGCTTTTCAAAAGCAGCTTGGATAGACTTAGAATTTCAAAGCTGTAACGCACCTCTCTTGCTGATGTGCTGTCTTCTATCACATAGGTGCTGTGCTGCTGCAGGGGCTGGGTTGGTGCTCATCAGTTTATGGCTGTTCCCAGCATGATTCACTGGGCATCTGTAGACATGGCACTCTCAGAATTAGCAAATGTAGTTAGCAGTATCACAACCTTGCTTGGTGTGGGAAGGGAAAGCACAGATTCATAAATGACAGGGGTGTGCTCAGTTCCTTCAGTTGATGGGGAAGTACTTGCTGGGAAAGTATTACCCAGAGAGTTTTAAGAGTATTGCCTTTCTGGGCTGAAAGCAAGACTTTTTCTTTGAATGAGATCCAATTGGTAATTCAGTCTTTCAGAAGGCAGATCAGTGCATACTTCTTGTCCACCCAAGAAGTTATGGCATTGTGGTCAACTCAGGTCTTTCTCTAAGTTGTTTCAAGCATTTATTTTCTGCTAAGGAAAAAAAACCCTGAACAAACAACAATAAAAATCACTGAATACTGGTAAGTTATATGCATGTTATGAGTCTTGAAGAGAGAAATTTCTTCATCATATTTTAATAAAATATGTATTGTTTCCTACAGTGTGTTATAATATCTCATTTTTTTATGGAAGAAAAGCTGTTACACGAATGCATTCTGAATAATGGTCTTAATATTAGGATAGAAACAGTCACTGTTTTCTTACTCTAATTTTGAATGTGTGCTTAAATAATGCTGAAGTTCCTTTTTCTCAGTAAATAATATTTTATGGTTATTAAGAGACTGATTCTGTGGAGGCCCATGTTCCTGCAGATTCTTTAGCAGTTGCAACAGTGATGCCTTCACCACATTAGGAGCACTCCTCCATGGCTTCAGGATCAATTCTTTTACTTTTGAAGCCTTTTTTTGTTTTTTTTTTAAATTTGTTTGACTTCAAGAGTAGCTTAGAAATTTAGAAAGGCTTTGGCTGATTCTGTATAGGATGTGGGGATAACAGTCTGTGTGAAATCAAAAGGAAAACAGAAGAGAAATGAAGCCCTGGAAATTGGAGATGCCTTCTCTTAAAATCCAATTATCTGCTGGGAAACAAGAAACAACAGGAGAATAATTGAATGGGACAGTACAGAAAGTCTATCTTTGTAGTGCATTGAGCAGGATGTGTTTCAGCTGTCTGGCTGCTACATGAGCATTGTTATTTATCTGTTGGGAGCTTGCTTCTGATATTGTCAGTAAATTGGTCCCACAGTCTGTTGTCCATCATCTACAATAATTCAAAGATGAAGCATCTCCCACTTGGTCTCTTTTACTTCAAGAGCACAACAAACCAAACAACAGTACACTATCTTGTAAAATAACTCAACTACCACAAATTAAACATGTATTTGCAAAAGCTCTTTAATCATTTAGTTTTCTGCTCAGAACAAAACACCTCTCAAATGATTTGCTTATAAAAGTCAATATGATTTATGACAGCAAGATCATAAGTGAAAAGAAAAGAGTATGTCAGTGCTAGTCTGCCTTTGTTAAGGGTGTTTTGAGGAAGGAGCTCAGTGAGTCTCAGAGCCTAGTGCATGGGTCACTGTGAGAAAGTGGCAGGAAAATGGTGAAATCACCCAGTGGGTCAGCAGCACTCAGAACACAGAGGCTCTGCACTAAGTCACAGTCAAGTTTTGGTCTTGCAGCCTCTCTTAAATTTTTTTTTGGTTTTTTTAGGTCTCATTATGTTTGTCAAAGAGCTCCCAGGCCCACTTGCTATGATTTATGCCATTGGCAATGTTCTAGCATGTGCTAACTGTTAGCAAAATGGGAACAGCATGGAAAGATGCAGTAAAAGAGTCTCTTTGAAAGCTGGAAGTATAAGGAACACCAAGATTTGGATTTTACAAGGCCAGTCTTTAATAAGATGGATTATGGGTTTTCATGCCTGAGATACAGCACACTGAATACATTAGTGCAGCTGCCAGGGTTGTAGAAGCATCTGCTAAGGCGTGTCATGGTGCAGAGCATGGCTCATCAGCCCTGCTGATGGGTGCAGACATGCTGAGACACCTCCACTGTGCTGATGGGGCTGAGTACAAGAACAGCCTCCATGCTCCAGATGGGTCTATTAGCTCTGTAACCTTTGCTGGAGCCCTAAGACTTACAAGGCACAAGAGCAGGAGGGTCAGAAAGGTTTATTAAGGGATGTGCAGAGTGGTGCCAGCCCATGAAGAGCAGAAATGATGCTGCTGAGGCTGAGCTGGGTGGCCTGTTGAGCACGTGGCTGGTGTGCAGTGCAGTGCAGTGCAGTGCAGTGCAGTGCAGTGCAGTGCAGGGAGCTGGCTGCAGCTGCCCCAGCACAGCCTCACTGACACCTCTGTACCCTCCCACGGGCTGTGGCTCCTTGGAGCTGTGCAGGGACCTGCAGCACGGGGCAGGCACTGAGGGTGGGCAGCATGGTACCAGCTCTCTGGATTTAAGGATGTGAGAAGGCACAGGAAAATGTGGTGTCCTGCCTCCTACAGCAGCTCCTCCCAGCTGGTCCAGGAGGCTTGGGAGGAGCAGAAACAGGGTCTGTGATTGGTGACTCATCCCTGCCAAACTCCATCAACTGAACCTGCAGAGAAGATGCAGGGATCTATATTTACTGTAGTTCTAATATGGATAGGTTATTCACAAAGAAAAGCAGAATTTAAGGCCAGAATTTTAGCTGCCTCCTCTGTCCCAAATCTGCTTAGGGAGCAGAGCAACTATATTTCTCTTTTCTTCCCCATTTCTCCAGCTCCTTAGATATTGCTGGGTGTTTCTGAAATTAGTTTTCTGTGTTTGGCAAAGTTTACATCAAAATATACTGCACAGAACTTTGTTTTATTATGGTAGATTCAGAACAGCCACTTGTTTATATAGATACTAAAATGTGACATTTAAATGTTAAACAAAATATCACTGCATAGTACAGTCGGCACTGCTGACTTTTTAATAGGATAATACATAAAGCTTTTGTTGTCATCTCACTGCTGATGACTGGAAAATGGAGGACAGGAATTGTAAAAATTTTCATCAATGTTATTTTCATTGAAGTGTTGTGCATGTTCTGACCAGTGCTCCACATGCATGTACCTGTCTAATCCAAATATAAAGGAAGATTTGGAAAAATATGATACTGGTGGTGGTGGGGGAAGGGACTAGAATCAAGTGGCTATACTTGTTCAGTAAAAAAAGAAAACTTACAGATGGAAAATTAATTAGTTGTAAAAAAACCTGGTAACAAATCTTCAGTCTGAGAATTGATTTAGCATAAACAGTACATAAACCTTTGCACTAATAGGAATGTCATGTTTTTGAAAATATACAATATCAAAGGAAGCACCTTGAGCCTTGAATTGATTTGGTGACACACAAGTTTCCCATCCCCTTCTCTGTTTAACTCAATGGATTTGTCTGTAAAGAATAGTTTTGCTTTGAAGAGTGCTTTAAAACAAAATGTAGTGAGCAGCATTTAGTTAATCTGAAGTATTCAGTTCTGAATAAAAACCATCCATTTCTTAACAGGATTTGACTTTTTAGTATGCATCTTTGGTATACTTATTAATACAGATTCTAATGTGCTCAAGCATTAAACCACAGTGTTAATATGCTTTATAAAGGTCATAAAGAAAAGTGCTAAGAGCAGGGTTACAAACTCCTAAAACTGTGGGTGATTATCTATTTTGTGGATGAAGTTTGTCTCTCTTCATTTTGATCTGATGGTGTGGAAAGTGAAGAATAATTTTAGTAGCTGACCACAGTGAGCACTGCCCAGTCCAGCACTTGGGAAAGCTGTTTGAGAGGTGTAGAATAAGGACCCACAGGGGCTCCAAAGCTCCAAAAAAGAAACACTTTCTCTTTTGCAGAATAACCAGTCACTACCACAGCAACATTTAGGATTTCAGTTGTTGCTCTCTTCTTTCTTCTTTTTAAATAAGTGAAATTGAAGAGCAGCAGCAGGAGAGCCATAGGATATATGCTGGTCTTTTGTTCTGAGAATATAAATTATCATTTGATTACATAAATGCAAATAATAAATATGCACTACCTTTCCATGTTTACTAAAATAATATCTTGTTTTGGCAGACCCCCACCAACATGTTACTGGGCAAGCACTTTAAAATCTCTCGGGTGAGTAGGATTCTGCAAAATACAGCACTCAATCTTTATGTGTAATTTCAAATCATCAAAGATACAATGATTTCATGAAGGACAGAAAAACAGTTGGGGTTTGCTGGTGTATTTACATCTCCATTTGGAATAGAAATGATGCTGAAGAGTGTGTGTGCTCAGTTCTTTCTGGAGCTGCCAGCCCTGAGCTCCTATCGGGCCAAGCAGCAGTTGACTCATCTGACCCTGGAGGAAAAATTGCCTAAAGCTTTGTGTACTTCTAATGCTCAGTCAGGGATTATATCTATGCCAGCTCTTGGCTTGCTTATCAAAGCTGGAGATGCTGGCACCTGTCTTTTGGTAGATTTTCCCCTTAAAGGTGTTATAAAGATCCTTGGATCACATCAACAGAAGGAAGAAGGCTGCTATAGAAAGGGAAAACACTGAAGGGGGCATTTTAGCTTTTGGGATGTATGCCTGCATAATTTGATATTTTTATTGAAGGGAGAGCATATATTACTTGGGTGGAGAGACAGAAAACTAGTTGGAATGATAACAGAAATAATAAGATTTAATAAGCTTTAAAATATTATTTTGTAAAACCTTAGTACAAACTGAAGTGGCAATGTTTATGTAGCTATCTCACTGCAAACACAGAAACAATCAGGCTGACTTTCATGGAGAACATAATTTTAACTTTTCTCCTTGACAGTCAGATAATTCAGTCTAATGTAAAAAGGGGGAAGAACTCTCAGGGGTGATTAGAAGATCAGGCTACATAGTAAAAATAGTTGTTGTAAAGTGCCAACCTGAATATACGTCTGTAATTCCATGTAGAGGAAAATAGACATTATAAAGGGAGAATTTAAAAAGAGCTGGATCTTTTTTAAAAACAGTCTTTAGTAAAGTCTGGAAGTCCTGGGCAGGGGAATAGGTACAGGTAGGAAAATGCCTGGCTACACTGTCTACAAATGTTTAAGCTCAGGCTGAAAAGGAGATTGGTGAGAATGACACACATCTTACTGCTCATAGGGGATAAAACTCCCTGTGTTAAAATTAGTAGCCTTAACTTGCAGATTTTAGAGTATATTTGGAAATATAAGCAAGGCAGTATAGGCCTGGAGCTTTTCCATGCATGTCTTTTTGCATATGTTAAAAGGAAGATTGGGACTGCCCTAATACAGCAAAAATTCTCTGATAAATGGCTTGATAGCCCACTCTGGAACCACAGCATAGTGGCTAAGGCAGCCACTTGAATTATTCCATTTGAATTGAGTTTCTGACTTGTCTCTATTCCTTGATCTCTTAAAAGGGAAATTGTGATTTTCTATGGATAAATTTTCTGCTATTCACATAAATTCATAAAATTACCTTTGAACGGTTTTGTCAATTCACATTTGGGTAATAGCAATTGTAACTTGAATTGCTTGATAGCCCCTTGCTGGGAGATTTGTGGAACTTGTAGGCAGTGGATAACTGAAAGTGGAAAGTGCGATAGTAGTAATTCATTACTATTCTGAACGAGATAGTGATGGCATTCCTGCTAAAAAGTGGGCATTTTTATTGTTCCACTCAGTATTCCTTTTGAAGAAATCCTACCTTAATGCAATAGCTGCACAAAAGAGGACCTCAAATGTGAAAACAGAACCGTGTTCTCTTTTGATGAAGCTGCTCCTCATGTCTGCAGTTGTGGCATAGTTCTGAACCACTTGGCAAGGAACCCATTCCTCAGTCTTCTGTAGCTGGTGTTTCTGAGCAGCTGTGTGTTGGCTGCAAAGGACAAGTGTGTACACTCCTCTTTACAGCCAACACACAGTTTTGCTTAAGCAATCAGGCATTTGTCTGTTCTGTATTTGAACACTGCTGGCAGCCTAGGAAATCTTTATTGTGTGTGTTCCTATGCATCTGCTGGGAGGGATATGAAATACCTCATGAGTGCTGATGTTGCTTCACAGAAATAGGTTCCCTGTAGTCTTATGGCTCTTGCTGTTGTGCCAAGTACAAAGTTCTTAGCTTCACTATTCATCATTTTTCCCTTTATATCTTCCAGCAGAATAGCTCTGAAATCCACTTGATGGGATTTTACATTGCAGGTGAATTTCCTAATATTTTTGCCACTCTTGTGTATTCTTCACTGGCACCAATGACATTTCATCCTGTTCTGTTGGGTTGCTTTTCCACTGCAAATATTTTAAGATTGCAGGTTAAGTTCGTTTGTGTGTCAGAACTCCGTGATGACTCTGTTGTGACTTGATTTATTTTTCTGTTTTAATTTGGAGATATGGACAAAAGGCTTTACTATGCCTTGTTAAGATGAAAAGTCTCTTATCAGTGGTGGTAACAGTTTTTACACTACATGCATAGCTGATAGGATGAGGACTCTTTATGCTTAATGGGAAAACTAAAATTCAGCTTCTTTGGAGTATTTGAAAACTGTTTTGGTATTTGTGGTTTCTCCTAGCTGTGTGTGAACCAATAAAAATTAAGAGCTGAGTTTGTTGATGCCCATTCTAGGACAAAGGAGTTCCATGTATGATGAATCTGTGCAGTTACTGTCACCTAATGAATTCAAATGTGCAGCATTCACAGAGAATTTCAAGCATCAGCAGCTCTAATTGCCTTCTTAATCTTATTAATTATCTCCTTTTCTATCTTTTGTTTAGAGTCAGCATAAAAATATTCTTCCTGTTGAAATAACTTCATAGGCAAAGTTCAAGTGAGCAATTAGTGATTGCATCTGGTTTTGAGTTATTTTCCCAGCTTGTGGTAGTTCAGTTAATAACCTTTTAAAATTCTCATGTATATCCCCAGGCAGCTGTAGGTCTGTTTCCCAAATCTACTGCAATGTTTGAAGTGCTCATCTTTCTGGGACCATCTGCTTCTCTTCTCCAAAGACCATAAAAACCCCTTGAATGAACCTCAAACTTCCTAACATGCAGGAGTAGACCAAACACATAAACGAAAAAACTATGGGAAGATTTTAATTCTGATATTAAAGCTGTTTTGCATTCAATGACCATTACAAGAATAGCTTGTATGCCTGAAAGCTCCTTAGTGAACCATTATGTATATCTGCAGTGCATATAAAATTCCATTCCAGAAATACCAGCAAACTTCTTACAATGGGCATGCCATTGTCAAGTATCTATCACAATCCTGATTCTTTCACTCACTGAAGATACATAATACCTCAACAGCATTGACTCTACGTGTTTGTTAAATTATACCATGAACAAATCTAGGGAATCATTCAAAATCATTCTCTTTCCTCCAGTATCCCTCTGCTAACACTTGGATGTAAAGCCTTGTCACATGCTGCTTGCCAACATGCTGAGGCTTTGCCTAGATGTTTGCCACTTACTGGTATTATCCATCATAGCATTCTGATTTATATAAGTTTTGAAGTTGCAAGAATGGTAGATCAAAACAATATTTGAATGCACTAACATAAATGTATGAAATAGAAACCCATTTACTGGTTAGAAGGAATTACATAGCTATTTAAGCCGTTGAAAAGACTGTTACTTTTGCAAACGCACACACAAAAAAAGTTGGTTAAAATTTAAGGGTTTTCACTGCACACTACAATTTTAATATGAGTTTCAGGTGAAGGGAGTTAACTGTGAATTGCCTGCTTAACTGAAGTATTTCAAGTACTTAGGTTGTCCCCGTTTTTCCTCCAAGTCCCAGAGAAGAGGTGCTGATAAGCACCTGTTTTCCCTGAGGTGGTCAGCCACACAAGCTATGTCTATACAAATAGACCCACTCATCATTTTCTGGTTCTAAAAATATGCTGCTTTTTCTATCACCATCTTCATATACATACACATATATAAATATGTCATGAAAGCATTTAAACAGCTCTGTGCAGTTTTCAGCTCATGGCTGGTTTGCTCCTGCAGCATCATCTAAGAACATATTCTTACAACTCCAACTGCTCAGTTCTATAACCAGGGGTCAGTTATGTGGCTGATGTCCTGGCTCAGGTTCATAGCTACATATGTTAAGGCACTGCTTCTAAGAAAAGCTCTGCTTCCCAGTCAGGACTGGAGCCAGATCCTTTGTATTGCAATGTCCATCTCAGACTGCACACCCTGTGGTGAGCCTTGCACAGGTGTGCTCGGAATATGCATTCCCACTGATGATATCATTTGGCTTTGAATTTGTGCAAGAAGCCATTTGTACTTCCTGTTCCTGTGCCTTTCATTTCCGTGCTCAGTCAGCTGTGAGATTGCTACATACCTCTCAGGGAGTTTGCTTTTATTTTAGTAACAGCCTACATTTCCTTATCATCAGCACTCTGTAAGTGGCACAACTCAGAAGTAGCTCTTCCACTGGAAAACAGACTTGTAGCTTTGCTACATCTTTCAGATAAAACAGTGACATCAATGACTGGAAGAGCTGCTTAAGCACAGAATGACAAGGCTGCCTCTGTAGCTCACAGCAGTCCTTCCACTGTTGGCCAGTGTGACCCTAACCTTTCATTCTCTGCAATCTTTCTTTTTCAGTTTTGGGAGAAGTATTGCCTTATTAAAATATTTAAGCAATAATGTATCCTAAGAAATGTACTGGATGAAGAAAGAGCCCTTGGCACTTACCACAGCTCTTTAAGGTCTGCCATCCTCCCCACTTCACACTTGCTGCCCTCTCTGAAACTTCTCTGAGTCTGTGGTTTGTGTTCCTTGTGTGGTGAGTGGGATATGCTTCCTAACTCTCATTTCTATTTTTGATCCTTCTGCCCTTTATCTAACAGTAGAGTAATTTCAGGAGCAGAGGTTGGTTTTTCCAACCTTGATGGTCACTCTCTCCTCACTTAACTAATTTGCTTAATGGATTTGTTAAAAAATGCAAATGTACCCAAGGAGGTGCTTCCTGAGGCTTCTCTAAGCTGTTACAAGATTTTGTAGCTACTGCATCTTAAGAAGTGTTCACTGTACCTTTATCTTATCATCCTTGCAGGTTTCCCAGATCAGAGATGACAGCCCTGGCATTTGCCATGCTTTTTCCAGTCACCTCCTTTCTACTTGTTCTTATTTGCCAGCCCAGGGGGTTAGCATAAATGTGTCTATGTTCATTTGAGAGAGAAGAGACTTCCTAGAATAGCAACCTTAGTAGGTTAACCTCCCTGTGTTTTCAATTTTATTGTTTGTCTAATAATGGAAAACCTGGAATTATTGTAAAGCAGACTTTACAGGTTTTTGCCTGCTCACCAGAGAGGAGAGCAACAAAGACCTGTAAATGTCTTCATCCCTTGAACATTCCCTGTGAACTGATATTCTGTTTCAAGAGACAGAGGAGTTTCCCACTCTGGGCTGCTAACATGGTACTGCATTCACGAAATGAATGCCCAGAGACAGAGGAATGTCCTCTGGAATCAGCCCACTCTGATGAGCAACACACATTTCTGTAACAGAATAGGCACTGTGTGAACCTTGGGAGGGAGATGTGACTTAAAGTCACATTTTTCCCAGTCTTCTATTTCAGGTCAGACCTAACTTTCTGCTTTCAAAAATAGTCTTACTCATTTCTTTGATTTATCTGTATTATTCAGTCTCCAGGTCTTGCTTGTGGTTCCTTATGCAAAATTCAACACTGTTACTAAATTTGTGGCCCTTATGTTTGCCTTTCATTTTTGATCAAATACTTTTTTTTTGCATCAGTGTTATAAAATATTCTCAAAGAATAGAATAAATATTTCATTAGTATGTTCAACTACAGCAAACATTACTGATCAGGAAAGTATTTCTTTTATGGGAACTGTTTAATTGTGGTCAGTCTGATATTTATCCAAAGTCTGTTGAGTGGAAAATGCCCGAGGATTTCAGCAGTCTGCAACTCAGACTTTTATGAGAACATTTCTATGTGTCTGGCAATCAAGCCTCTTTTAGCCTGTAGTGTCTCTCTCTCATGTCAAATTAGAGTATACACACTTTCAGGGAGAAAGGGAAGGTTGGCTTAAAGAAAAAAAAAATTAGACTAAACCCAAGCTGATTAGATATGATATTTGCAATGAAACAAAGAAACAATAAAAAGGTACTAGTAATCTTCCTCAACATACTGTTAGATTTATAATAGTATCTCCTAGACAGCTTTGTAATTTTGATAAAGAGAAGTAGCTAATTTCAACCAAACTGAATTTATTTGAAAACTAGGGGTTTTTCAGATGTCTCCTACAGCATTCGTATCATTTCTGGATGGTGTGAAAATTAACCAAGACATATGTTAAAACTTGCATTAACCACCTGTGTTGTAGATTACATTGTTCTACAGAAAACTCAATTTTTCTTTGAAAATGAGTATGATTAGCAAAGGTAGCTCTCTGGGAAGCTCCAAGGACAAAGTGATCTCCAAAATCTAATGTGAAAATGGGAATCATGGGGAGGATGCTGAATGGAGAGAAGGTGTGAGAAGGCAGGAAAGTAGAAAGGTAGCTGTTGATAAACAAAACCAAAGGGACCCTTACTAGGTAAAAGTGGTCTGAACTTTGATGGACAAAGACAGCTAAGGCTAACAAAGAAGCTGGAGTTGCAGAAGAGTAATTGTATTGAGTAATGTAACAAGGGATAAAAGAAACCCAGCCAAAAGGGTCTTGACCTCAAAAGGTGCAGTTGTTTCAACATTTATTCAATATCTATTAATATGGTATGCTTATGGTAAGGTTTTTTTCCCTAATGATTTTTAAAAATAATCTTACATTTCTCTGCTGAATATTAAAAACCTTCCAGCTGTGGACACACTCAAGGTTCAATAGGGCTGGTTCTGGACAGAAAGTGGTTGGAAAGTCTTGCCATGATGAAGCATTTTCAACTCAGTAGGTTTCTTGATAGAGCACATTTTTGGCTCTTAAGTATTCCAGGTTGGAGACCTTACTGACTTCCAGTGATAACATAGTGCTTCAGAATATGCTTTTCACTGTGGTCCTTGTAATAAGAAGCCCTCTGCTACTTACTGCAAAAGTCTTTCCATGGAGCAATCAGCACTGGCAGGACAAGTATATCCTGCAAATACCTGTGCTCTTACCTTGAGTCCTGTTGATTTCAGATCAGCATGAGCAGCAGGGTTAGATCTGTGAAGAATGAACTTGTTTCATATTTCAAATTGTAATCTTATTCTTTCAGCCAAAAATCTCTTCAGTTTTAAGCTGTGCTGGCATGGTTTTTGATGCAAAGAATCTTAGGAAATGTGTACATTAAAAGGGAAACCAAACCAAAATATAGCACACAAACACAATAGTGTTTCTTGATTCACATTTTGAAAACTTCTGTATTTTGCAGTTTTAAAAAATCCCAACCAAAGGCAACTCTGAAGACTTTCTGAAGAGCTTTCCTGACCAATATTGCCCAAATTTGTCTTTGCTGTCTAGGAGACATCAGTGTTACCCAAAGATTCCTTAAATGTAAGGAAAAAAAATGTCAAATTGCAAAACAAAAACAAAAACAAAAACAAACAAAAAAAATTTAAAAATTCTTCATCAGAAAAACCAAACTCCCACTCTGAAGAGCATGGTTAATTTTACAGAAAGTAGGAAAACAGGAATCAGTTTCTGTGAAATAGAATTGCTATATGAAAAAATTTTCTCTCTCAGGGATTTTCCTTTCCTATTAAAGACACTGGCAGTTTGTCTCCCAGTGAATACATTAGCCCTTGAGTTCCTGTGCCTCTCTTCCTTATTTTGGTGTGCAGTGAAGCTGGTGCCAGCACAGCCTGGAACTCATCCCACAGTGACTGTGCATGGATGGCAGCAGAGCCAAACACACTCTTTCCCCACACAAGCAAACAATCCGGGCTCATCCTGCTGACTCACTCAACAAGAGATGCAACCACCTCATCTCAGGGATGGAAGATTGTAATTATGCTAAAAGTGATTAAACCAAGCTCTGGAGAAGCTCCTCTGATCCTAGAATAGCAGCTGAACCGCATGAAGGTCTTTGGTTGAATGATGTCCACCATGCAGTGACTTAGCTCCTCTAGCCTTGGAGTTGAAGCATCTGGCCTGTGGACCCAAGGAAGAGCTTCCAGGTTTCTCCTGTAAGGATCTTCACTGAGGTCTTCTGTGCCTCTTTTGGCCAGTCCATGCATGCTGCTACTGAGAGAAGGATACCAGATTTAGCTGAGCTATAGGTACAGCCAGGATGGAAGGAGCCAGTGCACTGTGTCACATCATAGTTTTCTCTGAGGAAGGAAGTTTGCCATCTGTGTCACTGCTGTTTGTCAGTTGTCTTCAAAATGCATTTTATAACGTGCTGAGATACCCAGGCGTATTTCTGAGGGTTTTCTTCCCACTAGCTCTAGTGGGTTTTTTCATGTTAGAAAAGATCTCCACAGAGCTGACTCTGAAGCACTTTAAGCATCAATTAACAAGCAATTATTCATTTTCTATCGAGGCTCTTCCTGTGACTTTGTCATTTCATTTTTTGGACTGGCCGTATAATTGATTATATCCCCATTTGCCTTCATTATGTGCAATCTTTCCAGAAAATCTGTTAGATAGGAGGCATTATCATTGGGAAATACTTGAAGATTTTATTTAGTACAGTCAAAAGTGTCAAAACAGCTAATTGAACACTTTCATCTCTGTGACTAATGAAAGATTAAATTATTGCAAAAATATGTCACAGGAATCTACAAATTTTAATGAAAAATAGCAACCTCATTAAATCTGAAGGCAGTTAAATGCTACTGTGGGAAGTACCTCACTGCAGAGACCTTTGTAAATGCATAAGGAGAGCACCACCACTATATATTTTTATGTCTTTAAATCATACAGGCAGGTAAATCATACAGGCCTAGGTAAATTACTCAGGGACCTGGGACCTGAGCCTGTTTGTTTGCAGGTATTCAAGTGGGTTTCTGGTAGGAACAAAGAATCAGAGAGTAGGAGGTTTTATCCAAGAAAGACAATTCAGTGCATGTCAGTGGTAGTGCAATGGTAGTGAGTGTTGTTTAAGAGGTAGCATCTACCCTGCTGTTCTACATTTACATGTCCCTAGTATTTCTTTCACAGGCCCCACAAGGTGCAATATAACTCAAATCAGACTCTGGATGTTGTAGGCATTCCTGGGAGAAATTGTGCAGTAGTTACCAATTTATTGCTGCATTTGGCAGCTGTGTAAGCAGGGGAGAAATCAGCATTGCAAGCAAGCTCAATTCTTTCACCCTGTTTGGAAATCTGTCCCCTTACTACTAGTAGTAAATCTCATCACCTTACCCTGATACACTGCTGAGCTCTGCTCTCTTTCATGTTCCTCTTTGTCTTCATTTTGCAAATTCTTTTCCCTTGTTTCCTTTCCCCTCTCCTGTCTGTGATGCCCAAAATTTGTAAACCCTATTTGCTTCTTTCCTAGAAACATATCTCTACTATCTTTTCTTCTTTTCCTAGTGTGTCCTGATAAAATATTGAAGAACCTTGATTTTTTTATCAGACTGAGTTTTCATCCTTTGCCACCAAGTGACAGAACAATAAAGGATATTATCTTTCTTGTCTATATGGGAAAACTGATGTAGATTGTAATATTCTTTAGCTAAGTTCAGCTTTCATGAGAATGAGTGGTTGTTTTTGGAGGCAGAAGATGCTTTAGAGTTTCAAAGGGAGAATGGGACTGAAGTAGATAGGGCTATATGTACTCCTTCCAGACTGGCACAAAACACATAATTCATGCAAATGAGCAAAAATTCTGGGCTTTTCAAAGAAATGTGCCCATACATGTGAACAAACTAGAAAATCTATGGCATAAGCCTGTTTTCTCTGCTTAGCTGCTGCCTTACTCTGTGATCCCAAGCCACTCTTGAATAGAACAATTTCCTATGGCAAGATGAAATTTGGTAAGCTGTTTATTAATTTTAGCTGCCTCTTGGAAAGTGACATTGCAATAATCAAGACATAGGCACAGATTTTAAGTGGAATTACATTGTTTTCAATAGGCTTTCAATTAAGGTGATTTTGAGAGGAAAATGTTGATGACATGGAAGATATAAAAAGGGTCAGTGGTGGAGATAAAAGGAAAATCTTCTGCATTCCCAAGCTAGACAATTTTTCAAAAGTTACAGGAGATAGAGATTTCTGATAGATTTCCTTTGTTCTGTTCTTCCTTAGGAAGATAAAGTGTGAAAAGTTTGAAAACAATTGTCTAAAAATAACTCTTTTAGCTCCTGTTTGTTTGCAATAAGTGTATGAGCTTAATTTTCATTTCTCAGATGTTATTTACTTAATTCTTCTTAGGTCTCACCCAGGTGGTTTGTTCAACTACTGTGGGATGTATGACAAATACTTTTCATTCTTTTATCTTAAAAAAATATTTTTTCCCCATGAAGTCACCTCTAATTTTAGATATATGTTTGATTCCTTTTTATTTGTCATTCTGTTCTAATTTAGTTGCCTGCCAGCTCAGATGTGACATTTCTGGATTATGCTAATGTATACTGATTTTCTCAAATCCACCCACAGCCAGTTTTACTTCCTCTATTTGATTGACAAAGATGCCTTCAGATCTGCTGAGGTGGCAGAACTGAACTCAGGTCATAAAGCAGTTTGGGACCAATGCATTGAGTCCCCACCTTATGGCAAGGATGAGCTGCAGAATGGCAATGCTGTAACTTTGCCAGGTTACAAACTGGGGAGAAGAAACAAGATTAATGTCTGAACAGTGGGAACAAAAGCATTCTGATAACCACATTATCTAATTTTCTAAGGATACAAGTGCAATGTCCTTACTCTTGTAAATAGGATACTCTGAGAAGAATATAGAAACAAGTATTTTCAATCTTCTGTGGAGTGGGATATTCACCATAACATATTCCAAAGTTCCTTCCTCCTTCTCTGAAGATGTCTTATTTGCCAGAGTAGATTATTAAAAGGTATAATGTATTTGTAGCCACATAGGAAGGAACTGTAAATTTTATTCCTGCATAAAACTGCAATGTATTGATGTAATCTGTGAGAACAGATTGATAATAATTTCTTGTGGCAATTTCTTTAATTTCTATGTAGAAATCAGAGGGGTGATCTGTGTGTGTGCACACAAATGTGTGTATACATTTATGTTTCCAAAAAGAAGGTCGCTTCCTAATTTCAAATGAGCTTTGGGTTTTGGTGTGGTAGGTTTTAAGGATTTAATAGATCAAAGTGTTCAATTTACAGTTTGCTGTAAGGAAATAATCCTATTTAGGTCACAGATAAAGGAGGAGGGCTGTTGGATGTCCTAAAAGCCAGCAGATTTCCTGCTCCAGCGACAGCAGATCCACTGGCAGTGGCTGCAATGCATCCTTAGTGCCACAGCTGATGGCAGGAAAGCCTGGGAGTGAGCAGTGCCCTGCTTTCCCAGGCTCCTACATCTCTGGCCTGTGGTTTGCTAACACAGAGTTTATAAGCTGCTCCTGAAAATTAGATTTATTTCTAATTCAAGAAGAAAATGCACAGGAAATTAATGTGCTGGCTTAGGAAGAAATTTTGCTCAGATTGAGTTGTTTTGCAGAGAGGCTTCCAAAAACCTGTAATATTGTCCATAGTCAGGAATAAATTTTGCCCTTCATAATCTCAGTTGAACCAGTAGCCATCAGCATGGCAAATTCTCCACATAGCTATACCTCAAGGTAGAAACTAGATTCATGCTTTTACTTGAACTAATTAGGAGTAAACAATTCTGCTTTTGCAGAATGCAATTTTGCTTACTGCCCTGAGGTCCAAGAAAAATAAGAGCATTTGTATTACTGCCCTTTTAACAGCATGTTACATAATACTGATTTATTTGGTCTGAACGTTACTGTGCAGATAATTAACAAAAAAAAATCCCTTTTTAAAATAATTTTGTAGTCTATGGAGTGTAGGAATGAGGTCTTGAATATCACATTAGACATTTAAATGAAGAATAATGAAGAAGGAAGATTCAAAAACATAATCTTGGTGGTAGCTGGATATTTTTTGTGTCATTACTTGCATGCTGGGTTCTTATTAAACCTATATCTTTGGTATTTTTGAGATTTTTTAGGTAATTATCATTACTGTTAATATGTGTAATTTCTTCTTCACCTACACCAGTTCTAGCTCAACATACATTAGCCAAAACCACGGTGTGAGTAGCTCACAGCTGCAAGGAATGTTGCAATATTCCTGAAAGCTGTGTGCCAAGGATACAGATCTGAACCATCACACAAATGGATAATAGGCTGGAAAGCCATCATTCCTTCTGGAAGCCTTGATAATGTTTTATTTTCTTGCACTTCATTCATGCAGTTTTGTTCTACTTCTTTAATTGAGAATCACTTCTAGGTTTCCCTAGAGCTTTTGTGAAAGCTATGATCAAGATTAAACTCCTCTTGAATTCTGGGGTTAAATATAAACAAGTTAATGAAAATTGGTGTAAAAACCTGATGGTTGAATTCTGTCTTCAGTTTCTGGGTGAGACTCTTGGGACCCTCTGTGAGTGATACAAATGTGGCTGTGCTCAGAAATGGTTTTATGGGTTTTTCTGTGCGTGTTCTGTGACCATCTGCCTGATTTCACAGGCTTCACACTGAAGTACAGGACAACATTTAGTTCAGTGGCTGATATCAGAGTATCACAAGATCCATCTAATACCAGAATTTACTGTTTTGCTTAAATTTTTCATTTCATTTTACTAGGTATTAAATTTTTTTGTCATCTTGATATAGTGGTACCTCCTAATGACATTCGCTGGAAAATAATCTTCTGCTCCCAACTATAATTATTAGCTATAATGTATGTGGTTTCTAGACTCATGTGCCACCTCTAGCCCTCACCCAAATTTTACATACTTCTTCTACTAAAATGAATTAAAAGTTACTCAAAAATGTTCTCTGTTGCTGTAACCTGCTCTATGTTGGCCCACTTTGAGCAGTGGGTCAGTCCAGACTTTTGACCTATATTGTGCTATGGTTCTGGCACTTCAAGGTAACCAGTGCTTCTAAAACCCCTTTTTACCATGAAACTGATTGAATTATGTTTGATTTAATTTACTATGACCTGTTAGTTAACTACACTCTGGTAAAAGCCCACCACATGCTACCATGAGACTCAGTTAAGGCTTGAGAAGTCCACAAAAACAGGTGTTATAGTCTATTTATTTATTTATTATTTTATGATGTGATTCAGAAAAGAGAGGTCAGTAGTCACACTGATTCTGGATCCAATATAGGACATTAAAACCATTGCACAAGGAAAGGTTCCCACTAATAATAGTTCCAACTGGAAACAGCTGCTTTCTTTCTTGCCCTCCAATTTGCTTTTTGCACACATTAGGCACATCATTTGTTCAGTGCTTAGGGTAAATGGAAACAATTTTAATCAATATGGTCCTGACTAGTGCTTGTGCTTTGTTAATAGAGGAGCTCTTGTGTGTGTTCTAAATTGAAATAACATTTTATTGAAATGGCCATGCATGAGATTTTCTCCAAGTGAGAAACACCCTGTTTAGTTGTTTTAATGTTCACCCTGATAATACAGTTTATCTTATTTCCTATGAATGATATTTTGGGCATATGTAAGAAGTGGAACAGTACAGGCCCAAGGGAATACCATATTTCCCATCATCATGTATGGCTTGCACTTGGGCTGAACTCTATTTTAATAGTTGCAAACTCCTAGGGAAATAGGGAAGCAAATTTTAAGACATTTTTCTAGTATTTTATGTCAATGATAAACTCTGGGTGTGCATGCCTGTTAGGAGACTGGAATTTGTGTCTCTTGGGACTTTTGATTGTTATTTTTGGCAGTCTCCCTTGGCTTCTTTTCCTGCTGCTTCTGAGTCAATAGGGATTTGCACCTGCTATTGAAAGAGCATATTTATATCTTTCAGTCTGAGCTGACTGCAGACCCAGTGACACCTTTGTCAGTTATCTAATGGAGCAACCTCTTTGCAGTTTGTATTCAGTTGAGAGCACAGAGAGGTTCTGTTTGATGTCTCCACTCAGATACTCTGTGTACTTTTGAACAGTTGTGCATTGCAGCACAAATGGCACTGTGGGAGGGGAAAGTGACTTTATTTTTATTCTCTTTTTCCTGTCATTCATTTTTTTGTAACACTAATGTTAGACCAGTGACAGATAGGCCATTTGTAAACCTTTTTTCTCCCAGTGTTGATCAGGATATCCAACATCTGCACAGAAAGTTAGCAGTGAATCCAAGTCATGTCTTAATTTTCCATAAACCACTGATCAGAGGCTCTTCTAAAAGACTGCAACATGCTGGAGAGGCCATGTCTTGGGTAACATGACATAGTTTCCTGATGGTGGAAGCAATGATACTTTTAATTGCTAGTCTGTCACAAAGCCAGCAAAAATTCTCTTGGAAACTGAGGAACAACCTGCTTGATGCTACCATGTTATCCAGAAAAGGCAAAAGTGGGGGGATCTCTTTTACATTCATTCCTCAAGCCAGCAGTCTCAGTTAAGGCCAGAAGTGTCTGAACACTCAAAACTAGAGTGTCACTGAGACTGCACACCCAGGCAGGTGTTCTTCAGTAGGCAGAGGTGAACATCCAGGTGGAATTTGGTGAAATTGGAGCAAGGTGAAATTGGAGCTAGAAAGAGCAGCCAGGTGGAAAAGAAATTGTGGAACCAACACAGCTGCCTTGGTGAGCTCTGTTGTGCAGACGAGCAATCCATTCTACAGGAGCAGCAGAGGCAAAAATCATTCCAGGATGATCAGGAGCAGTATTTTTAATGTGACAAGTGTCTGTTTTGCTTATGCTGTAGTTATCAGAAGATTAACACATAGAGGATGGGATGC
>VZTR01008208.1:340609-386135 GCA_013400775.1 Chaetops frenatus | reverse complement strand
GTAGTTATCAGAAGATTAACACGTAGAGGATGGGATGCTTAATGCTTTTAACCCACTTAGCTTTGTGTGTTTCTCTAATTTAGTAAAGGATTTGGATACCAGTTCAATGGTATTACACACACTAGAGAGAGTGAAGGATTGAGGAACTATGCTAAATACTTCCTAAAAGTTAAATGTGATTTAAGTGCTTCACTCTTTTAGACTAAGGATAGATTATTCAGAAAAGCCTGCCTATATCTCAATATCTCATAAGCTGCTTTTGCTATTAAATATTTGATAACTGTATCTATCCATTAATGATATGTGATTTCTGTTTGGGAGCTGTGTCACTGTAAGAGGTTAGGAAAATAATTCAATTCATCCTTAAAAGGCATTGTTGATACCCAGCTTTGCTCTGCTTGTTGTCCTCTGGACTATTTTTACCTGAAGGATCACTGAAGCCAAGAGGCCCAGCAGGAACAGGATGTATTGGAAAGCTGTTGAGCCTCCATTTGCAGACCCAATGGAAGATTCACTTTCCACCTGACTATTTCCACCATCCTTCTTTTTTAAGCTACAATTGTTGCTGTTGCGCCTTATACCTAATGAGGTGCATTCTTATGAGAGGAAGTACATCTGAAATTCTAGAACAATGTAAAAAAAATTATATTTGCACATCACACTGTTTTCTGTATTTGAAAGAGTAAACTCTTTATATAGCACATCTTCCTGCAATGTACTACAATTCCCTTTCCTGTTTTCCAGAAAAACTCACAGACAGAGCTCTTTAAATGCATTCAAGAGAAATGTCACAAGCATGCTTTTCATGTTTCTGCTTTGTAGTTCCTGAATGTTTGTCTGGCTTTTAAATTTCCCATGGAAAAAAATCCATCTCTTCTATAAGCAATGTTTTGCTATTAATCATTCATTGGAATTTAGGGATGTTCACTCAGAATTTTAAATGGGATGTCTAGTCAAAGCTATAAAATCTTATAGTCAGGGGATGTAAAGCAAGCATACAATGAGAGTGGAAGATCAGAATGATATTATTTATTTTGACAATTTTCATTTTTTCTGTTAAGACTTGTTAGCCTGCCATATAGGTTTACTCTAGATCTATCTATCTATCTATCTATCTATCTATCTATCTATCTATCTATCTATCTATCCATCTATTTACCTATCTAAAATACTATTTAAAATGCATACATATGAAGTCAGCTGATAAAAAATGCTAAAATTGAGTGAGATGTAAGGTTTTTGTAAAGATCTTTATGGAATTACCTTTGAAGATTGCAACCCACAGCTGCTTTCTGTTTTGTGTGTAGTTTTATGTTGCTATTAGTATGAACTTTGGTGTTTTGTAATTTATCAGTCCTGAAAATACAGGTTTATTCTTTAAGAACAGGCTGGACCTCAAGCCTGAGAAGGTGTGTAAATTATCATATTTAGAAGCATTGTCATCAGAGTGCAGAAGTTCTACATCTCCAAAGTAATGGCAACCCTTTCTTCCCAGAAAGCTTTCACGTTTTTCAGAAATAGTGTTGCCATAGTGTAGTCATATAAGCAGAATAGGGCTCTGTGGACAGATAGTATCCTGTATTATACACAGCTGGAAAAAGAAAAAAAAAGCCAAGATTGTTGGCACAATAAGTACCAAAAACATCAGTGAAAGGTCTTCTATGTGATAAACAAGCTGTTTCTGAGTTTCATAGATTGTGATGTGTTTGGCTCTTTCATGATGGAAATTTTCTTCAGCACATAACCCAATTGAAACTTTCCTCCGATTTTGAACAATAATGATATATTTGGGAAGGAGTTCCAAGAACACAATTTTTAATTCTAGGCAAGCTGTAGTTAGGCTAGTGACACAAGAGGTCAAAATCAAGCACTCAGGAGATGGGGAATGGCAGGAAAAGTCAATGTCTGTAGCAGGGATGTATGGATGGTACCAGGTGGGCAACATGAACAGGGTGACCAGGTGGTCAAGAAAACAGGAGAGCCACATCTGGCAATCAAGAGACTTACAGGGAAGCTGCCAGACCATTTTGATGGGACATTTCCCTGGATAGGACATTTTGTGTTCCTGCAGTCGTGCTCTAAGACTCAGCATACAGGATGGGGCCAAGGTTTCTAATTTGAACAGAGATGCAGACAACACAAGTAATAATGAAGGCAGAGTCTTTGTGTTGCTGAGTTAGTGATATTTCATACATTTATCATCAAGCTTTACCCTTTCCTGCTGCAGCATCCCAGAGCAGTATTACCTGTTGTTATGAAGTTGAGGTCTCTGCTCTAGTTCTTGAAACTTTTAGAAGCCTGCCTGTGAGAGCATCCCCCAACCTATTCACTCAGGTGTTATCTCCCTACTGCTCTGCTTTAATCCCTGCCAGCACTTTTGCTGCCAGCGAATCACCAAAGGCCACTGTGTTTGCCAAGTGTCTAAATCAGTGCTTCTTCTGACTGCCCCAGAGAGTGAACCCACAGCTGTATCCTGAAAACATTTCCTCTTTTGTGCCAAATAAGTGCAATAGGCTTTGATAAAACATGTAGGCACCTCCCTCCCATCCCCACACACTGGAGGAAGCTTTGCCAATCAGAGTGCACAAGAGGCAAACTGGAGAAATGGGTTACTAATTAAAGAACCCTGCATAAGGTGCTAATCTTGGTTGTGAAGAAGCATTGGGATCAAGTAGAAATAATGGTTTCTTAGGATCTGATTTTCATTTCTTTCTTTGGAGAAATGAAAAGATTTTGTTCACCAAATTGTGGTTTTCTAGTCCTTTGGTTTTAAAATTATTCATAGATCTTGGGTATATAGAAATCAATGAATCTAATAGTGCCCTTATCCTGATATTTGGATTAGGTTATCTGAAAATGGGCAGCAAAATGACTTATCTAATTGTAGTTAAGACTATTGTAATAAAAAGAAATGGGACTTTTTAGACAGTTGGAAATGTTCCTCATTTTTCCTTTTTTTCACCACAGCAATCAGAGATATATTCAAATAATCCAGGTTTCTTCTTATGGAAGCTTATCAGCCTTCATTTTCTTGTGCAAAACTCCTTTTTTATTCGGATTAAACGACTTTAGATGACTCATTTTTGTGCTTGGTATGCCAGAACAGGGGAGCATCGATGACCAGTAATATTACAAGAACTGTTTATCTCTCATCAATGACAATCCTTGATTTCCTGCAGTTGGAAGGGATCTGCTCGTATGACTAATGCTGCACTTTTCAATAGGTTTCATTGGCTGTACTTTTCAAAGGGAATTTTTGGGATGAGTCACGCATAGTTTGTGCACTGTTTATCCTTCACTAACTCATCTGGAATACCACAGGGAGTAATTGGGATTTTAAGTTGGTTTATGATGTTGATATTCATTCCATTGTGAAAAACCTTAATTGTTTTTAATTGAGCAGTAGTATAATAACCATTTTCTTTCAATTAAAAATCCTTTTGGGCCAAAGGCAATCACAAATCCAAAATGATTTTTTATGGTTCATTTTCCTCAGTTTATTTCAGTTTTGACAGTCAGAGCCTTTCTCTGATGATAGGTTCCAAAACAAAGAATTTTGTTGCTCTCCCATGATTTATATTTCTGAACTCAGAGGGCATATGGTTCTGTCAGGATATCTACAGAACTAAATAACTGAGAAAATACTTTCTAATATATCATTTCAAGCCTGTGTTGTTAAAGCTTTACTTTACACAGTCAAATGAGCCAGAAGAAAAATCAATACCAACAGTGGAAAACCTATTTTTCCTGTATTTCGTTGTTTGATAACAGGTAAACAGCTTATATTTCTTGCAGGAGCACCAGCATAAAATCCTGAGGAGAAGAAAATCAGTTTTATTTCTAGCTAGGTAGCCTGTGCATCAGACAAGTATATATAAATCCTGAAGCTTCTGTTAACCACAGATGTGTGCAAGAAAACAAAGTGAAAAGAGCTTGCTAAAGGTGGGAAGGTGGGAGGGAATATCAGCCTTCAAAACAAAATAGTTTGCAGGTTACCCATCCAAGAATAGGATGCTGCTATTTCACATTTATGAAATGTACTCCTATCTTAAGGGACACTTTTCAAAATGAATGTTTTCTGTCTTGATTTCTATGCCTTCAGTTTCTTCTTCTTTTAAGGAGCTTCCCCTTTATAAGTGAGAATTATCAACTGCATTTTCCAGATTGCTCTTAGAAACTGAGTTTCTCTTCAGAGAAGTGCAATTGCTGCCTGGTTTCAATCTAACCATTGAGAGGGGGGAAATGCACTACTAAATTGTAGTGAAAGCTGTTTGAAGAAGGAACACTCAGTCACCATTTGAACATAACATTCAGGAGAACTTTTAATTCCTTTAATCGTGTCTGACAGTTGATGTTATTTTAATACAATTACTCCTCATTAAAGTTTGCTCAAATAATGAGGACTGTTTCCAGTTTCATTGGGATGTGAATGTCCCAGGACTTATACTTGGGCTTTTGAAGTCAGGTCTGTTTTGATGACTGCTTTTTTATGGTATTCAAGAGATGTGCAGATCTGAACAATAATTCATTTTACATTTCAACACATGACAGTCATTTAACTTAAGCCTTTTCCCATAAGCAAGGAAGGTTTTTTGTATGATAAACTAATTTTTTTTCAGAAAATGTTAATGGGTCTGACAGCAGTGAAAAATATAAACTGCAACCAAACTAAATTTCTTTTACACTGAAGGGGAAGGTAGAAGCTGTTACCATGGACACAGGTGGAACACACGAGACAAGGTGGTTGGGTGCAAAAATACCTGCAAAAATATTCAACTTCGTTCTTGGGCTTGGCATCAGGATGTCAAGGAACTGAAATAGGAGAAAAACACAAGGAAACAGAACAAGTGCCAGAGAGGCGTGAGGTTGTGGACATGAATTGATCCAGCTGGAGGCTGATGGGGTAAAGAAGTTGATCTCCCCTTGGTGCCTGGTTGCTGGAGAATCAGGCTCTCAGGGCAGCATGATCTCTTGTAATCCATTTTCAACAAAACTGTGGGTCTAATTCAAGCAGACTGATTAAATTGTTTATATTGTTATACTAATTTATACTATTACACTAATTGCTGCTGGCTGCTTTGCCTGAGAGGCGTCGGGAGAGAGCACACAGCTGCTCATCTGGGCAGGCTGGTGACCTCTCACAGGAGCAGCACAGAACCATCACAGGCAGAAATGTTCCATCTCATGCCAGCACACAGCTTTAGACAACAGGAAAAAGAATTAATCACTAATTAATACAAAATTATTAATCACCATTATTATTGTTGTCGTATCTGAAGGTCTGTCAGAAAGAGCTCCCTGCTCCACTGGCCACTGACCCAAACAGAGATGTAGCCAATTTCTCCTGTAACCTGGAAGCCTCACAGGGACCAAGAGTGGAGGCATGGGCACAAACAGGTACAATGAACTGCAAAAAAGATATTTATCTCTGATCCTTTTTTCAGAGAGGTGTAGGTGTCTGCAGAGATCAATCTGTGTAATACACTTGCATAAGTGAGATAATGGGCTGGTCTATTTTTAAAGGGTAGTTTTCTTTATGTTGATTATTGAACCTACATCTATTTTAGTGAAGAGAACTTTGACTTTACAGGAAGTATTAAAGAGTTTATTTATTTTTTTTAAAGTTACTGTTTAGGATCAGATTGAAGATTTTTGACTCCAGATAGCTTCCTCAACATAAGCTTTTTGTTCCAGGATATCCAACATATCCCTACAATGTAAAACAACCAGATATGGACCAAATGAGTGGAAGGATATACTGGCACAGGCAGCCTAATGCTAGTTCTCAGTTCAGAGAGAAGACAAAAATATTGCAGCCTTTGCTTGCATTACAGTATAAATCAAATTTGCCATATCTGAAAAACAGGAAGATTAGGTATTATTTTGGATGAAGGCTATATAATTTGAAAATGAAATCAATTAATATTAGAGGAGCAGAGAAGTGATAAGGACACTATTTATGTAACCTTGTCATGGACAATGGTAATTAGCCATCTCCCTGGGCAAGAGAGGATGATGGGGCATCAGGTGTTGTAGAGCACTTGGGCAGCTGGGGTCTTCTTTCACAGCTACAGGCAGTTTTATGTTCCTTCAGTTTCTCAGCATAAGAAGGATTGTGAGATGTGACGTTTCAGCTATGGCTTTGTCAGACATTTTCATAGCTTTGAAAGATTGTGTCAGATCTCTATTTTTCAGATATTTTTGTCATGTGCTGTTGTAGTTGCCCTGTTGAAGTGGCTTCTGTTGCCAGTTCTGCTGGGCCAGACAAAATGGCTTAGATTTATTTGTCTCTTTTTTGAATAACTGAGTAAGCAAACTGCAACTGATGAGTTTACTGCTAAAGAGGATGGTGACTTCAGAAAATGCTGTTTATTGAGTAAATTCAGAGATTTCAGAGGCAGAATATTTGGGTTTGTTGCTTCCCAAACCTTGCAAGTGCAAGTTCCTATGTTCCCAGCATTTAAAAGGCTGAAGGTTTAGGTTTTTGTGGGTTTCTGTGCAAAGAAATATGAGGAACATGGAATAAATCAATTTAATAGGAGGAGATGTAAAGACAAATTCTGCAGGACAGTCTCAACGGTCCAAGCAGCTCTGATGGGCACAAACCTGGGAAGAACACTTAGGATTTCAGGTGAGAAAGTCATGCCACAGTGTCTCATAAAATCCCTGCTGCTGCAGAGCCCCACTGCGCTGAAGGGAACCTGCCAAATCCTTTATCTGCCCATACAGGACACAGAAAACAGAGCAGCATTTCCTTCCCGGGCTGTTTTAATTCATTTTCTGTTTATTGTGATGGCCATATCATGACATTTCTCCCGACAGAGTGGTGTTGCTGTGCAAGCCAAATGCCAATCCATGTTTTAAGCTTTCTCTAAAGACTAACAGGATGCTGTCAGGAGGCCACAGTGGGGGCAGGAGTTGGCACAGGACAATTTCAGTTTATACTGCTTGTTTCACTGAAAGCCATATTTCAGCTAGAAAATGGATACATTTGATGTTCTGAGAATCATCAGGAAGAGAATGGAAAGGAGAAAATTGTTTTGTAAGAAAATGAGCAAAACTATTGCGAGCCCCATTTGTTATGGCCAGAAGTTGATATAATACCCAATATCACGAACAACAGTGCTGTACATGCTCACAAACTGCTAATGATCAGTACGAAGCAATTAGAAATAAAATTTGGCAAGAAAAGGAACCACAAGGAAAAGAACTTCTATTTTAGCTATGCAAAATCAGTTTGAAAATCACGTCTACTTTGTGGGAGATGCTAAATAATTTCTACACCACATAGTGGATTTCTTTCCTCCAAGAACTGAGGGAATAAAGCTCTTTTTTTTCTTGAACAAATTGCTTACCCAACTTTCTGCATATTTTTTTCAACTGCCTTAGAACTGTTCTATATTTTATTCACAGGAAAGGACTAGAGCAGGATCTCAGGTTATTCCCTCACTGATTTGGTTAAAAGATGTTTTATATTATTATGTTATAATAAGGATAAGCAGGACAGAAATCTCAGAAGGCTGGCACGATCTTGCTCCAGCTAGGATGCAAGATTTTTCAAAAGTCAGATGCCTTATTTATTCTTCATTAACTATTCCTTCTGCTGGTAGAACCCAGAGAACTGTAGCAGCCTCTATGCACTGTTACATAAAAGATCCACAAATGCAAATTTGTGGAACACAGTGCAGAAGGCACTGCCTGGGCCGCATCATCTACACACATAGAAATACCCATGGAAGAAATCAAGTACTTAGGGGGGATAAAAGTCCTAGAAATTGAATATTCCTTCTTTTTCTGCCTCACTTTAGGAAAAGAGAATGTTTTAGGGCTGCAGAGAAGTTTTGATTCATTTTCTCTACCCAGAGGTCTCTGGGGTTTCCAGAAACAGTCAGAGTCACTTTTCTCTCTCACTTTTCCCCCAGAAGGTTCAATGTTCACTGCAACAGGATTCATGTAATGTCAGTATGTCCATGAGTCTCCCTTTTCTCATACAGAGGAAGGAATATGGATTATAAGGTCCATGTAAATTACATTACATTATCAATGTGATAAACCCAAATTCTCCAAAGTCAGACCATCTGCATGAAACAGAACTGTTGCTCCTTTGTGTATAATTCATTATATCATTCATTATTAAAATCAAGCACAATTGTACTATGCCTTATAGGTCTCCTGCTTCATTAAGTCATAAAATCAACAAAGCTATTAGTACTTTATCTCTTCATTTTTCAATTTGTGGCCCATTAACTAGTGACGATTCCAACCCTAGTGTGAAGGAAAAATTGCTACTAATTAGTGGTCTTTCTGTAGTGCTGCTCCTTGTTCTGGATACTGATTCCTTTTCAGAATGTTGGGTAAAGAGGTGTTGCATGATCTTTTACAAGTACAGAACCAATACAAAGAGTTAGTAAAGGAAATGTGTGCTTACATGGTCACCATCTAACTGAGATTTACAGGGCTCATTGCTTACTTAGGCTTTCAAATGTGTGAACTGCAGGGTACAGTGATGCCAGTCAGACAAGGGTGTTCAGACTTAGACAACCCAAAAAACAAGATAAACCCCCCTGTTTCAAATCAGAGTTTCTGTGCCATAACAAGAAACAAACAATTAGTTACTAATTGGGAAAAGAAAGTGGTTTCAGTGACTTACCAGGTAGAATTGACCCTGGTATGAGATATGGTGACAGCAAGACCTCCTGGTAAGGAGGGCCCAGTGCTTTATCCACAGCAGTTAACAATAAAAACAAGATGCATAAAAGGCTCAGGGGAACAGAGAAGGAGCTGAGATTTGTGATCCTGAGGAAGCTGTGGACCACTTCCATATATTAATTTTGTAAGCAAGAAACAATTAGTAGATCTTCTTGTCACTAAGTGTTAGAGGAGTGACTCAGAACAAGGGTAAACACTCTGGAAATGGGCCTGGGCCAGCAGTTCCCTGGAATGAACGTAAGGCAGGCTGGAAAAACAGCATCCAGGTGAGAGTTATAGTGCACATAACCAGCAGTTTACCCTTACATTTAAAATGAGTCTGCTTAAAAACTGTATTTTCCCTCTAGATATTATCTTTATATCAGGCTTGTTGGACTAAACAAGAACTCCTTTTGCCTTTTTTTGTCACACACGACTTCGTGTGACTGAAATTCTGTAGTATGGCATGCAATATCCTAACAGATTGTACTGATTTGCAAAAAAAAAAGGAATATACTATTTTGGCCCTTAAGAAATTAAATGAATGAAATCTGAACTCTTTGAATTTTGCTACTGAGTGTATTATTAGATTGCTTTCAAATATTGAGGCTGAAACAAGCATAAAAGTGTTGAAAGTTTTTCAGGGTGTGTCTAGAATTTCAGGCAATTTTTCAGCCAGATTGAAGACAACAGCTGCATGTTTACCACTGTGAATACAGTATAATCCTTTGCCTTTTTGTGATTGTCTCCTAATCCAGTGTATTTGAACTGTAACTACTCAACACTGTAATTCATGTCATTGAACAAAGAAATATTAAGTCGTTCTTTTTTGAAAAAGAACAGTTCTCCCATCACTGGCTTTCTAGTGATGGAGTGTCTCTATTCTTTATTCTCCTTTATGTGAACTCAGCTAGAAGGTAACAGTTTTATGACTCCACATTTATTTTCCTTTTATTTTTAGTAGTGAGGCAAGAGAAGTGACCATCTGAAGTCATAACATATGAAAAGGAAGTGTAAGGGGAAATTAAAAATCCAAGATTATTCTGTGCTGTGAATTTAATGGTTAAAGTATGAAAAACAAATCTCAGCTTTTTATCAAGAAGAAATGATACTTTCTTTATGATTCTCCTTCCTATTCACCTGCCTTTTCTGTTCAAGTATAGACACTCTTAATTAATTATGGATGATTGTATTTACATGTTAAATTCATTGTATTACTTAAGCCTGTAGCAGTTTGCTGTTAAATCAAACATGAAGTGATAAATGGACAAGAAATTCCATTAAATTTCTCCAATGGAGATGTTATATTATGAAATGGAAGTTATTTCTACAGTTGATGAATTAAGTCTGGTGGTACAGATGAACACAATAGACATTTCTTCACTTTTCAAATATATCCAAAACTAAATGTAAAAAAATAGAGTGGCCATATCCATGAGGAAAAACAGAAAATATACAGCGTAAGGCAGCAGTAAGGAGCTAGGGAGCTGAAAAGGTATGCCTGAAAAAGATGAGAAGGTAGCAAGATGTGCAGGACTTTCTTTTCCTCTAGACAAGAGTACAGCACAGCCTCTGCTAGGCAGTGCTTTTCCAGGTGGGGCTGAGCCTGTCTGCTGCTGCAGGGAAAACACAACTTCAGCTGCAGTTCGTGTAATTCCCAGCTGCACTGGCACTGCTCATTCTTCCCTCTACTGGTGGGTTTGGCCCCCAGAGATGGAGCATCTCCTGGATAAAAGCACACCTATATAAAACCTCCGTGTGGCTCCTTTTGCAGGGTAAATAACCCTAAAGTGGTGTGCAGATAGGAGTGAGTTACCAGCAGCCCTGGCTTTGCCTGCTGTTTGATATGCACATTTTGAATTGTTGTGCTGTCCTACACTGGAATAATGAACTCTCTTCAGCAAACTGAATTTTAACAAAGATTTTTAAAGTTCAATCTTTAAAGGCACAAATATTAGTAAAGCTATTACCTAGTTGTTTGGCACCATCTTCCCTGATGATTAATGTATGCACTGTTTCTGCCACAGGCACAGCACAGCTTCCCGAGTAGCAGCAGGGAGTTGAAGCAAGATGCTAAAGAACATTTGTGCATGNTTTTTTTTTTTTTAATTGCAGGAAGTCCACTAAGGAGGAGGCCAGGAAATAAATGAAAGTAAGGATCGATCAATCTTTGGTTGAGATGGAGCACCATTTTCCCTCCTCTGACAGGATCTCTCCTGTGCATTCACAGGACCGTTTTAGGATGGTAGGCATGCATTCAACGTGAATTACCTAATTCTTTCTATAAAGTGTTCCGTTCAGGAAAACATTAACTGTATTTTCTTTTAAACAAAAGAGAGGCTGCACAGTGAGAGTGAGAGGGTGTGAGAGGGTTGGGAAGCAAGATGTGGACTATAGCTGGGGTAGGCAAGACAGAAAGTCAGGGCAGCAGCTACAGCCTCAGGACAGGAGCTGGGGACTGGTCTGATCATCAGCTGATCTTCACTGGATTCCCCATGTTTGCATTCCTTGTGCTGAGCAAGCAGTGAATAGTAAATAAGGAGGGACTGCAGCCAGCTGCTTGTGGCAAATCCTCACTGATACTGGCATTCAGGGAGTATAGTGTGAATTTAGAACAATGCATTGAAAATACTAATACTGCATTAAAAGTAATTATTTCTGTTTCTAGACACCCTACATACATACATACATGTACTGTAAACCATAGTAACAAAAAGAGCTTTCATACACAAGTGCACATGGGTAATATAAAGTCACCCAAAGATATATTTTACACAAGCCTTAAAGATGATGTTGCAAAGGAGCAAGAGTTTCATGGTGCACACAGGCCTGAGGAAATTTGGTGTTAGAGAACACTGATGCATAGCACCATTATTTTATTACTTCTTCTTAACCCAAAAATGCAGGTCAAAGAAACCTGCCAACATTTTTGTAGCAACACAAATAAAAGAAATCCAGAAGATAAATCTTCAACCACATCAGGCACAGGAAGCCTGCCAGTCTGTAAGGCCAGCATGGCAGAAAGGCAGGATTCAGAGGAGGTAAAGCCACTGCAGAGAACCTAAATGAATCCTCTATTTTATTATATAGCAGCCAGCCTCAGAACACCTGGAAAGGACTGTCTCCCTGAACTCCTCCCCCCAAAACAACTCTACAGAAATGTAACCACTGAGGATTGCTTAAAAGGAAAGGGACCACAGTGAGTCAAAGCATCCCTAAGGTAAAACACACGAAGCTTGGAAGAGCTTTATAATAAGTGTGATTTACACACAATTCCTGTACTCTAGGTTAAGCACCTTTTCATAACTACAATTGCACAGAACAATTGTCATGGACAGTACCATGCTCTGGCCCAGTTTAACTGATCACAAAAGCTGTGTAAATACAAACATGCTAGGAATGTACACATCAGTTTTCCCTTGGATGTGCACGAGTTACCAATGTAATTGAATGTTATCCAGGGGCTACCTGAGCTAACTTGGTGTCATGGTTTTAGTGTCACATACACAAAGTTTGCTGTTTCTCTTGCTCTTCACCTGTGATCCCTCTTCTTTCTGTGTACCCTGTTTCCTGCCTGACCTGGCACAGAGGCCACACCCCACCTGCAAGGTGCATCCCTTGCACACATCTGAAGCACATGAGGGACTTCAGGCAGGACTGGAGATCTCTGTCAACACTTCATGCTTGGATGTTTCTGTGTGCAGGGTTCTTACTCCCCTTCTAAAGCAGGAGAGTTACATTTGGGGTCAGATGACCCAAAATGGGCTGGTTGTGTTTAAATTGATTCAGGTCCTTGTTGGCATGTTTGGATAGCTGTGTCTCCTGCTGGAAGTAGTTTCAGCTAGGCTTAGACTAGAAAAAAACATTAAAGGACTTCAACCACAAGAAAAACTATTTATCAGTAATTCTTTGATATTTTCTCTTCAGATGGCTCCTGCTTCAGGTCAAATAGACACAAGAGTTGAGCTACAGTTCTGTCCCACAGGAAGAAAGGGTGGTTGGAGGAGCTGTGTTTTTGTGCAGGCCAGAAGCTGAGGAGTGGCCAAGGCTTCTGTCCAGCTCTGTAGGAACATGGCTTTATTGAGGATAGGGTAGGATACAAACAAGGGGTTTTGACTCCCATGACAGGGAACTGTGAGGACATTCTTCACCAACAGTGCCCTGGATTTTATTTCTGTTCGTTTACAAGCCTCTTCCAAGTGCCTGTGTTGCAAACCTGTGGCAGCGGGGCCTAAAGGAGCTGTGAGGCATCACAGCAGTGCCAGCACTGCAGCTCTGCCCTTCCCAGCACAATGTGCTCTGCAGCTGCCAGGACACCTGCAAAGCCCAAGGCACCCGTGTCCAGAGGAGCAGCTGATGGTGCTGGAGGCTTCTGGCTCCTCTGAGTGGCACAGAACGAAGAACAACAGCAATCTCATATATGCTGGATAGAAGCAGGTAGAGGTGGTTTGTGTCTTCACAAGGAACGAGAAAACAACATGTCTGACATTCAGTGCAACTAATGCACATTTTTGGGATAATTTTAAAAATAATTATTCAGAACAACATAAAATTAAATGTATTATAATGAAATAACATATTTTACTCTTTAAATTATAGTGCTTGACCTTAATAAGGATTTCATAAGAAGCATGTTTAAAATGAGTATTTTCATGTAAATTGCTCTTCTCCTTCAGAATTAGTCAATTGAAAAATGAGTTAATAGCAGATTTTTAGTCATAAAAGACTCAGGTTTGTAAAAAGATTTGATGAATAACAAATCTGTGGATCCCCTCTCCGATACTCTACACTGTTTGAGAGCATTGAGTTGAAGTTAGCAAATCCATTTCAAGTTGGAGATAAGCCTTGCCATACCCTTTCATTCCTCCTTAATGATTAAGCTTGTGCAGTATTATTAAAGGATTTCTCACTGATATGAACATTTCTTGTATGTTAAATTGGTGAACTGTTATGTTACTTTCAATATGCATTTACTCTTCTTTAGCTCACTCATATTCATATCAAGGTTATTTTAGTAGCAAATGATTGTTCATTGATGTGTAGATGTGAAAAAATGAGGAATTCTTAATAGCAAGAAAAAAATTCCCATAAATTCAATGGCATGCAATATCCCCTTTTGTGTCCTTATACTAATATCATCCTTGGCAAACATCTCATATTAGAAATTTTTTTGCTCAGAGATATTTGGGGTTCCTTTGATGGAAATATTTTCCATTAATATTTAAAAATCTGATACTAGAGACAGACTCTGTTTTGCAGAACTGATACAAATTTTGTGTAATATGGCATTATCTTCAAACCACTTCAAGAAGATGACACAGAGGAACTGAGCATCAATTCTAAGTGTATTCATATGATGGAGGATCAAGTTTGCTTTCTTGCCTGGAGCTATTGTGACTCTGATTCAGATCATGCCTTCAGTGTTTCCTATTTTAAATAATGAAAATGGCAGTATTTTCAACCTAGCTCAAAATTTAACTCTTTCCAAAAAATCTGTTTCAAAGGTCAATGCTGAGACTTTCTGACCTTTCACAGCAGAGACAATTGAAAAATTCCAGGAGACCATAGTGGACCATGAAGGTACTGCACAAATGGAAACCACTGTTGTGGGGCCTTCAGGAAAAACATCTTGGCTTTGTTCTTACACACATAGATAAGTCCAACATTTGGCTTTATTTAGACTCTCAAAATGAACTGAGAAGCTAAATTTGATGGTATTTTATTTTCAGTCTAAATTGTGCAATGTCATTAGAAAAAGGATTTCTACCTATGTGAAAAATAACCCCCAAACCTAAAGTAAACTACCTAAAGTGAGACCAGAAAATGGGTGTATTTAAGAACATTAGCAAAATGAGTCAGGGATGAATCAGCCACAATTCACTGATGTAGTTGTAAGAAAGATCTGCTGTTCCAGATATGACACAGAAAGACAAAAGTTCCACGTTCAAACTAAGCTATTAAAAGTGAAAATAATAAAGATTTAAAAAGCATAATGAAAAGTACGTTCCATACAAAATTACACTAGAATTTATTTCCAGAAGCAGTTTCCAAATGCAGCTACTGAATTCTTGAGACCATTTTGTATCCTAAAAAAAGTTTAAATTCATACAGTTTCTGATGGCCACAGAAAAGCTGAAGAGGTAGCACAAACCTATTATTTGCATAGTCTGGGATGCTGGGATGTCAGCACCACAAATGGCACTGTATCTGTGCCATTTCAGCTGTCCAAGTGCAAGGCCTGAATGCTTCACATCCAAGGAAAAGTGTGTAAATAACTCTTATCATTGGCACACACATACTTGCTAGAGCACAACCGTCTTGTGAAAACATATTATTGCTGGAGGCTGTTTATTATTTCTTAATAAAATTGAAATGCCAGTACATTCTAGATGTTTTCTTGCAGAATCATCCTGATTTATCATCAATCTTTTCAAATTTTCTTGTCTGTGGTTGAAAATCATATAAGCCTGGTCATTGATTCTCTTTCTATGATGTTGGTTGACATCAGCAGTTGGGTAGTCAAAACAATGTCATAAATAAACTTGAATTATTTTTAGATATGAAAATAACAGTAGTTAGAGATCAGGGCTGATGCTGCAAATGAACTTGAGTTATTTTAATCCACACTAGAAATAAAAAATGGAACAGAGCTAGGCAGGATGCTGTGACAAGAGCCCTGCTCAGCAGCAGCTCTGGTTTATATCTGAACTGTAAATTACAGAGGGAAAATAGACACGGCTTTTCTGGATAATAACCAAGCTATGTGGTGTGAGCCTGCCTGTCTCCTTAACTTGGTATTTCCCTTTCTGGATTTGAGGGTTCCCATGTGTCTAATGCTTGCTAAGAAGAATGCAACACAATTAATAGGTTTGGTCCAGAGGGCTGTGAGCTTTTTCCAGTTTGGGAGCTGCCATACAGATATGTGATGGCAACCTACAGTTCCAGCTTGTCTGCTCCACTTCTATTAAAATAAAATGCTTCTATCTGTCCTTTTTCTAAGTTGTTTGGGTTTTTTTTGTGGGTTTTTTTTTGTTTGTTTGTTTTGTTGGTTTTTTTTGAAGTGTCTAGCATATCTTGTTTAACAGTTTCCACTGCATTTGAAGCTGCTGGAGCAGGATGGGCAGCAATCACTTGCAGCTCTGGGACAGAAGGCTTTCTCACTCAACCCAGCCAACTGGCCAGCTGCTCACCACGTCAGGACCAGTCTTCAGGGTCTATCTCATTTATTTCAATAGCTAGGGAAGTCAGTGACCTTAATGTTGTAGTTACTATTTCACTGGTGGCTATATTTTAAATTACACCTTTAGTTAGGTCGTTCCTCATGCTCTGGCACTGTGGAGGTGGCTAAGTGGGGACATCAGGGACATTCGTGGCAATAAGCCACAAGCTCAAAGGCTGCCACACAACTGACCCTGACAGCTCTGCAGCCACACAACCTGGCACCAGGGCTGGCTTGGATCTGCTGGCTGCAGAGCTGGGGGCTGCTCAAGAGCTCCCAACACAAGCTGAGTCCTGGGTTATAAGCAGGTCTTGTATAGGCACCTCTCTAACTCTCCTGGAAGTCTAGATTTTCCAATAATGTTAGTACCTTTAGCATTATGTTCTGATTTATTTTATTAAGCACAGGCTGTATGATATTAGACTCTTTAAAATGTAACAAACCTGTTTATTCAGGATATGCTGATAAATAGCTCCAATTATCCTGATGTAACTCATGACAACACATCTGGGAATGAAATGTCTATAAACACGTGCAGCAGTGTATGGCTCTTGTCTCAGTGCTGGTTTTAAAAGACTTAACAAAAGGCAGATGCTGAACCTCATGTCCTCATAGGAAAAGTTTTGTGATACTTTACTTTGAAAAGATAAATAATATGAAGGAACAAAAATATAGTTTATTTTGGTGATATCTAAAGGAAGAATGTTCATTCAAAATACTTTTTACAGATCATTATGTATTTTTGCCATAATTGTGTGAACTGCTAAAATTAAACCTCTGTGAGCTGGTGTAGATGTAGTTGTTAAATAGCAAGGGAGATTTAGCTGATGATATTTTTAAAATGCCTGTTTATGTTGAAGAATAGAGGAAAGGTGCTGGGCACGTCATATAAATCTTTAAATTTAATAACAAAGAAATATTACTCATTGTATTTGAATATCTGCCTGAGAGCTGAAATAAACAGGGAGTCCATATTTGGTTTTGGCTTAATATATGTTTTCCATGTTAATGTTAAGGATGGGCATGAAGTGAAAATTGTGAATTGTCACATAAAAGCTGATTGTGTGGTAACTCTGGCACAACTAAAAGACAGAGGAGGTAGAGGATGAGGATTAATTTTTTTTCTTCCTATCCTTTCAGAACATAGTTTTTCTCTTATTCCTGCTGTAGTTTAGCCCCAGAGTCTAACCTCTCATGCCACCTTCCCAAGCAGCAGGTCAGGCCGAGGGTGCTGACAGGCTGTGTCAGAAGGGTTGTACTAAAATAAAAGGCCTACCTAAAAAAACCCAAACAAAATAAAGAAATCTATATCATTTCTCCAAGTTTCTGTGTGATAGCAGTAAGACAGATTGTTTAATTGAGACATCCTATATAGTTTTTCCCCAAAGGACTTTTGATACAGAGCTTCTGGATAAGAAACTGAATAAATAAATGGCTGGCAATTTTATCCATCAGTCTCTGAAGAAGTTTTAATGTGTAATAGTCATGGGTGTAGTATTTGCTGAGTCCCACTAACTGTAAAATCTATAGTTTAATAAATGGACCTGGAGGTTAATTTTATTTTATGATTTTATGTTTGATTATAGTTTCAGTCATCCAAAATCTGATCTGTTCAGGTTAACTCTTGAGTAACAAGGAAGGGCATGGTTCCCTATGAGCTCATTGCCTGAGATTTGTTCAAATAAATCTCTTGGTTATTATTCATGAGCAAGTTATTAATTTCCAAAAAAGGTCGAAATTCCTAATTTGATAGTCTAATATGAACAAGAACCATGTTTACAAATCTAAAGAAGAAAGAAAGAAAGTAGGTGCAGTTATAGGGAATGATTATTTAATTTCAGTCTTGTTTTTTTGACAAGCATTCTTCATTCCTATGAACATTGAAGATAAGGTCTTCTACTAAGGGCTTCTAAGGGGTTAAAGTGAATGTCTATAAATTTCAAGAATGTATAATGATCTCCAAAGCATTTAAATTCATTATTAGCAGAGGAAAGTGCTTCATGCCTTTGTGATTGCAGTAGAAATTTGCATATAAAATTTTTCTGAGTTTCCAGGCTTGTTTCACACCATAATATGTTTAATAATTTTGGCTAATTCTTTAATTTCCTTGAAATTAGCTTCTTAAATGAGGATATTTTCCACATCCTTAACCTCTAGTTTTCTGTACTAAAAGGCAATGGAAAATTTGACTTTTACAACTTTGACACACAAGAACTCCATTGACAGAGTGTTTTAGACTGTTAAGAAATTTATTAAGGAGATTAAATTATTGCCTCCAGTAACTGCTGAGGTTAACCACACTCTTTTGACCCAGCAGTTCAAAAAGTACATTTTTGAGTCTCCTTGGGCACTGTGAAAGTTCTCAGTGCTGTCTTTTAATTGTATTTTTGGAATAATTACACTACGGGGTGATCACTCTGCAATTTTACTTGTCTACTAAGACTCTTTAAATCTTCCAAAGCTCTCATTTCACTTCAATAAACCTTTTCTCATTATATAATTACAGAAAAAAAAGGACAATGTAGAAAATTTAGCAAACCAGAATTTTTACTTTTTAGCATTGGAATAGTTAATTTTTAGTTATTGAAATACTACCTGCATTATTGATCTCTGATTCTTCTGTGAGAGCAGTGAAATGAGAAATCCAGTTCATAGCTGCCATCTGCCTTTTTCACCAATCTTGGGAGCACAAACCATTTTTTAAAGTGGACTGCAATTGCCCTTGGCTATGCATATTAGTGGTCAAAAAGGGAAAAAGATCTGTGTCCCACTTTCTAATTGTTGACATCTTCTACTGGCAAAGAAAAAAGTTCTGGAAGGAGACCCAAAATAAAGTAGAGGCTGGGAAGAAGAGACAAGGCCAGAAAATATGTAGCAGTTGAAAGTGGTGGCAGGCTGAAAGTTTGTGTGAGGCTGGAAAGAGTAGAGACAAAAGGGTTTGGCAGACCCAAAGGTCATTGGGGTCCTAGAATAAAATTGAGGCTGAATGGAGGTAGGGGACAATAGTGGATCAGAGACAGGAGAAAAGTAGAGGCCAAAAGTGGCCTCAAAAGGTCAGGATGCTAGAAATTAACCAGTGGTCCAAAGGGTCTGGAGAGTGTAAGTAGAGGCTAAAAGGGGTAGAAGGACAAAACCAGATGGGGGTCTCTATGACTGCACAAATCTCTTTGTACAAAAACTTCCCCCTGGAAGTCTCCTACTGTGAGATGGCAGCTTGTCTTCCTTAATTCTTTTTTTTTTTGAGAACCACTCGAAACAATCCACATGAATCCACCCCACTGCAACTATTGCCCAGTTTATCCTTCACACTCATGCTTAGGAAGATGTGCTGGGGAAGCCTCTTCTTATAAACCATTAGTATTTTTATGTCCTTAGAGAAAATTAACTCCACTTTCTCTCTAGCTTTGAAATTGAGCCACAACAGTGGTTTGGATTTATTGAAAAGGATTTTAATATATTTAGCATTGATAGAGCAGAAGTGATTCTGGCCTTCCTCTAAACAGAGAAATGGTGTCTCTGAGCAGCCATTATAAAAGCCACACAGCCTGACTGTACCAAGAGTGGCTGGGATCGAGTTAAGTTTTCCATCATGGCCTGTGATGGGTCTGGATTAGCCATTAGAAGTGGTGATAAAAGCCCAGTGTTTGTGTAGAACAGGGCTGGCATAGTGTCAAAGATTTTTCTGCACCAGCTGGGGAATCACTGTAGAGAGTTGCAGGCAGTGCCTCAGAACAGGAGGATCCTAGATAGAGCATTTGACAACTTTGACACTTAGAACAGGCTGATGGTGGCAATGCCTTAGAACTTCAGAGTTATTTCATATCCAGGTTTTAGATTTTGGTGGATAATCAGTGTTCTGCACCGCAGGAGGGGAAGGGATGGGGATGAAGATGTCTCTTACAGCAGATGTACAGAAACAGACCTTGCCCCTGATATACCCAGCATTCAGTAGTGAAGGACATCTCACCCAAAGAATGTCAATTCCACCCAAAGAATGAATATTTTTACTAATCCACTGTTGCTACCATTTCATACAAAGCCTACTGATCCCTGTCTATTAAATGAGTAATAGGATCTTGAGACTCCAGAGAAGATGGAATGAGAGACAAAGACGAGGTTATCTCAGGTGAGAGGGGGATTAGAATGTCCTGTGTGTGTGAAAAGAATGGGAGAACAGGTTGTTTCAGGAGAGTGTGCAGAGTTGTCATGATACCTTCCTCTCTGAATTATTAAGACTCAGAGCCCTGTGCTGAAAGAAGGATGCAGATTTTCCAAATTTAGAAGTCCGTATAGAGCCCATTTTCTTCTTGATGCTTTCCTGTGACAGTCAATTCCAGCTGACAGCAGGAAGAAAAGATGTGTGCTGAATAAACATTATTATATTGGAATTTTTCTCTTTTAATGTGAAATGTCTGCATTTCTGGGAAAAAGACCCAAAACAACAAAGACACAAAAAATAAAATCAAGTTTATAATAAACTGTAAAATTGTACTGTTTTGCAAGAAATAATGTAATAAAAAAATCATTCCATGTTCTAAAGAAATGTTTAGAAATTGATTTTATTTTAGAGAATTAAAGATGGACTAATCAACTTCTGGTTATATTATGCCACTTTTGTTTTTAAACTCTTATTTTCCACTATAAATAGGACGCACACAATTTGTTTTGTTTGACATTTTTAAGGGATGCATACTGAGCCTCTAAGCTTGCCCAGAACTGTCACTTCTACTCAAACAAAATACAGCTGTAAAAAATAAACAAATAATAACAGTAACAATTTAAAATTAAAATTCCAAGCCATCTTGTGTGTCAAATCAAAAGTGGATCAGCGTTTCCATGTATAAAATGTGTTAATAATATGGCAGGTTGCAAGTAAAAATAGTCCTCATCCTATGCCCAATGTGTATTTGTATCCTATTAACCTATTTCCTTAGCCTCAGGAAATCAAGGGATAGAAATGTAGCTCGTTGTCTGCTTTAAACACATAAGCTGTCCACTTGGGCAAAAATAGCTGTACATCCACCTAAGCCCATAAAAGTAACAACACAGGCCAATGAGCCAACCATCTGAAGAGTGGCTGGATAAACACTGTTAAGAAACTGAAAACTCCTTAAAACATTTTTCTGGGATAATTATGAACAGCAAGTGCATTTATGGAGACTTCTAAGCAATTTGTAAAGAGAAGAAAGGATCAGGTTTTCCAACACAGGTCAATGCTAAGATGTTTTGACTGGCCTGGTCCTTGAAGTAACAGCCAATTAGCAACAGCCAGACCCGTGCAGAGAAAGCTGCTGTGAAGTTTGCAAAGCAACCTTGAAATGCAGGAGTGAGTAAAAGGTTGAGGCATATTCCCTCATCCTGGAAGCACATATTTCATGTTTCTTATGTCAAAGGATTTCTTTCCATTAACAGCTATTTCACTTGACTATTCAAGAGGCTTGAGTACTGAGGGGCACAGGCACACCTTGAAAACTGGCTGTGTTGTGAATACAAACTTGAGGAGTATAAACAACTTTTCAAATAGTGTCATTGTTATTGAACTCACAGTCTGAGGCTGTTCTGATTATTGTCCTAATAAACCTCAGCTGTGCAGGGCTCAGATCAAGGTTGAGTACCATGTTGCTGTGTATTTTAACTGGAATAGGAGAGCAGTGAAGGGGAAAAAAGACTCATTGGAACCATCAGGTTTTTCTTTAATAAATATTGTCCTGGCACTATTTTATAAAAACCTCACACAGGACTGACTGGCTCTAAACTACCTTAGATTAGCAGTACATCTTTACAAGCTTCTCTACTCTTCAAACTTTAAGGTTCTTCTCCTTTCCTGAAGCTGTTACAGCTCCAGTCAAATCTCATTGCAGCTAAAGAAAAGATTGCAGTGTTTTTTTTTATTGCAAAAGTATTCTTCATTACACACATGGCTGCCAACTTCTCCTGGAAATCATTGCCCCAATGGTAAATATTTTACTCCATTTTATCTCACTTAGATTTTACACATTAAGATTCCACACTGATGTAGCAAAAGTCAAGAACTGCTTATGTTTGATAGTTTACAGAATTGTAGGGAATAGAGATGTATGGAGCTTATTTTTGTTACTATGTTTTCCACTGTTTTGAAGAGATTGAGATTCAATGTGCTGCTGTAGGTCCATCATTCCTGAGATGTGATAAAATACAGCTGCCTCAAATTAAATATTTTCATGAGAAATTGAGGAAAGCCATGCAGTAGATGTACCAACAACAAAACCAAATCAATAGAATACTGCAAGTATTGGAGATACAAAATTATAGTAGTTTTGTTTGGTACCATGAATTTCTCTCTCCCAGGATACCACGGTGTTTCAGAGCCTTCTGACCGAGGTCTTTCTGTGCTCCAAAGCCATCAATGTAAGAGCTGGGGTGACATTTTCCATGTGAATTGGCTGTTATGGGGAAGGCTGGATCCTAAGTCAGCACCATCAGCTGTTCCTATGAGCAGCCAAAGCCAGGCACTTCTTGAATGATTTAACCCTCCCCTGTCTCCTACAGCTCCTCTTCTGTCATTTCTGTAAAGCACTGGCCGCTCCTCCAACAATTAAAGGATATATAATAGCATTTTTGCTAGAGTATAAAGAGACTTGTAGCATTTGAATTGTCACAAGAGGCACAAATAATTACCATAAGACCTTTATGTTAATTTACTGTATAGCCTTTTACTGAAGTTAACCTTACTGAAGAAAAATAGCTCAAGTACCTGGCTTCAGTTAATTGTCTAGTGAAAAGAAATGCTAATAAATTGCTCCATTCCAAGGCCAAGAACTGCAAGAAAATCTACTTGTTATATATTTTGAAATGTTAAGTTACCAGAAGTGGTGTCCTTGATCTTAAACAGATATCCAGCCTTAGAAAATTGTGTTTAAAAAAACATGTATAATGGAAAGCTGGCAAACAAGGAAAGATAGGATAGATTAAAACTTTGCTGATACAATACCTTATTTTGGTAGCTGTCTTTCCCTTGAATTCAGTCAAAAGATGTGGATTATATTCAATAGCTCTAATTATATCCTTGATGCTCTATACCACTCTATGCCAGATGTATATTTCTATGCAGTTCAAAGATCTGTAATAGTTTTCAGGCCTGGATGTAGTTCTGTAGTTCATTTCTTTATGAGTTTTCTTCTTTTGGGAAAATGGAACCCAGTTCAAGACAGCATATCAAAAATAATGAGCTTTTCCCATTTTTGTCTTAATATATGTATTTTATTTCATAGCAATTTTAAAATGCTATGGTTTAAACTATACATTTGCTTTTTCTACTATTCTGACTCTCTCAAAACAAGTGGAATAGAAATGAGCCAAAGGACAACCACACAATATATTAAAGCCAAGGACAGTGGAAACTGAAGCACATTTCTAGCTATCATTCCTTGTGGATTTACAGCTCATCACCCAGTTCTGTTGCACAGTCTAATATTAATATGGCAATCCACAGTTTGATGATGAAGGGTGTTTATGATTTTTTTTAAAGTCACCTGTCTTTTTCTGAATTAATTAATTCAAAAACATTAATATTCCACCTGCAGAGATACTACTAAGTCATAGAGCTTCAAGAAAATATGAAGGGTTTGGCTACAGGTTTCAGAATATGGATTTCTGAATTCTTGCCTCTATATTGAACACATTCTCTACTGAAAAGTAGCACTAGGAAAATATAGAGCAAGACACACACAGAGCTACATACATAGGGAATACACAATGTTGGTGTAATCTTCAGGGATTCCCTAGAAATAGTTTCTTTTGAAGATGTGTATACATGTCTCTATTATCCAGACATTTTTAAATGCAATTCAAGGAAAATCAGATGAGGAGGAGGAATTTCCAACAAGAAAAGGCCAGGATCTATCTTATGTGAATGAAGTATCATTGCTGCTATTGGTTTGTTGGTTTGGGGGTTTTTTTAGCAGGTAATACTGTTAGAACTCTGCACTGGAGACTGTGGGGTAATTCTGGACCTTTGTGAAACATCATGCTGAACTCACCTCATTTTAATTCCTGCAGCAGTAAAGAGTCCAAGGTTGATGCTGTGTTCTCTGTGTCTGCTCCTGAGCTTATTATCCAAGTCACTTCCCAAGCAAAGTCAGGTTAAATTGGGGTGAAGAGTTTCCATTGTAGGGGCTGGTAGAAACAGCAGCTGGGAGCTCGTGCCTTTACCCAAACCCAGGGTGTGTTCAGAGCCTGGACTGGGGCAATACATTTTTGCCCTTCTGCACACAGGGTAAATATATCATTTACTGAGCATCTAGACACTGTGATAAGGACGTGATACCAAAACCAAAGAAAACCTAGTCAAGTAAACACCATTTCCTTGCCCCTCACTCTGCTAAGAAAGAAAAAATATAAAAATAACAATAATCATCATTATCATCGTCATAATCCAGGTTCCAAAACTCTGTGATGATAAGAAGACTATGACATTTTCAAATAGGACTTCAGTCAACTTGTATTATTCATGGAATTTTGACAAGCCCAAGAGTAAATTCCTTTGATTTAGAATAACTTTTTTTCAGCTTTTAAGGAGTAAAGGAAATTGAGTTTCTCCAACTGTAATATGTGTAATAATTGCCGTAGTTTCTTTTCAAGGGATTGAAATAAGTGGGACTATGTAAAGCTGAACAAAAACATGGCTTATGTTCTCATTCTTTCTTGGGCCAGGGTTCTATCCAAATGGAACAATTTTTCTAAAACTAAACTGTCCTCACTGAGATTAGATAAAAATTATTCTAGGACTTCCATTAATAGCTTTTTGCCCCATACAACAGACAGAAAAACATGCATAACTTCCATATTAACAGTGTAGCCAAAACCTACAATTTATGGCAGGGTGCAAACCACTCATGATATCTAAAAAAATTTTTTTTTTTCAATTCTTAAAGTCTGCACAACGTCTGCTTGCTCACATCCAAAGGCCTTTTGGAAACAGGCCTTTTGTCAGTTCATTAAAACCAATTTTACCTGGTGACATAAAATACTACAAAACTATTAATGCAGGTATCAGTTTCAAATTTTAAGGAAAATGAAGGGTGCCTAAGACTTACCATGACAAATAATCTTTTGGAATTCTTATTCCAGGTTATTATCATATTTGCAGTTTAAATTTACTTCTGTTGCTCTGTAAAGCTTTGTGTCATTCATGGGTTTTAAGCTATGGGTCTCATTGACATTGAGTTTACTCAAATATTTCCAGAAGAGAAAATAGTCCAAGTCCTGAGAGTTTCCTTATACATAATGCAATTTGTTTAAAATGGCCAGCTGAAGGGGCTGATTCATCCAGGCATTTAAACACAGGGTTATGCTCATTTGAAGCTGGCAAGACTATCTAAATTGGGAAAACAAAGTACATAATATCTGCCATTGATACCTAAAATAGGAATCCAGAAATAGATCTGTAATTGCAGTTCTCTAAAACTGTGTGCTAGATCATCAAATTTTGTCTTAATTAGGAATCAACATGTTATTTGAAGCTGAGAATTTCTTTTCCTTTTTTTTTTTTCCTGTTTTGTAGTTTTTACAGTTTTTAAAATGCATGTTTTAAAAAGCAAATCAAAATCAAGTTTTAGGTAGAGGAGATGCCAGTCCAGCATCTGTCTCCCTGTGCCAATTCTCCAGAGCCCAGGGTAAGGGCAAAGTGGAGGCCATGGAGAAGAATTTGAGCAGCAGGACGTACAGTCTCCATTTATTCCCTTTTTCTACAAAATTGCAGATTACATTCAGGGGGTAAATAATCCAAATATTATTCATTCTTTTCCCTCAGATTCCCAAGAATCGAAAAGTTATCAAGTGAAAAGGATTACTCTTGCTTAAAAATGGTATGTTTGTAAAAAGAGATACCTTAGTAGTAGAATAGATTTAGAGCATTTAATTTCTTGGTTTTAATCTGATAAAAATTAAAAAATAAAAACAACAACAACAACAAAAAACCCACTAAAAAAACCAAAAAAACAAACATTTCCCACCCCATAAATCTACCTGAAACACTACTAGAGATCAGACTTACTTTTATGCTTTCCTTTTTTCACAGCCTCACCTGGAGCGTGTCTGTTCTGGGGAATCAGAGGAGCACCAACCTGCAGTGTTTTTGCACAATGCAGTTCAAGCTCTCGTGGACATGGATGAACCTGCTTGGACACCTGGGACCCTTCATGAAAGACAAATGAAGCTGCTCCTGAGATCCATGCAGAATAGCTGATGTATGCTTTTTATTCAATACACAGTTTATTTCCATTTATTATACTTTATCCCAATGCTTATCTATGTGCATCAACAGTTCCCATGACGGTACAATGGGAGGCATAATTCCCATTTGTTTGAGTTGTGGATTTCTTTTCAAAAAACCACAAATACAGGACAATAAGAAAGAGCTATTCCATCCAGCACATCATGAGGGAATACAGCAGAATCTAATGGAATATTCAACACAGCAGTGTGAATGCACAGTACATCTACGTGCCTTTCAAAATCCTGGGAAAACAGATAAGCACAGTTCCACTCTGGAGGGATATTTTTTTGTGACTGGAGAGCCTCAGCATGTGGTAAGTCCCTCAAGCCTGCTTTTCCTTGGTCAAGTTCCCATGTTGTGACCTCCTTTCCCTTTCCCAGACTGATTGCCTCAGGTAAGGACTGGATTTTTGTGGATAAGTCAATGTTTTTTAATAATTATTACAGACACTCTAGGGGTGCAGCTGCCAGGATGCATTGATACCCATTTTCTAGGGATTTAAAACTTTACTGTCATTGATACAGCACCAAAGCAACCTGCAAATTCACTAAGCTGCAAAGCTCTTTAGAAGTAAAGCCACATAAAGGCTTTCAACATCTCTTCTGCATCCTCACAATTGCTTCTAAGGCTTTCTGTTGATTTCAATACTTGCTGTGGCTTTCTCTGCCTTGAGGAAGCAGTTTTGGAATTGTCATTGACTTCCTCTAGAAAGCTGATTGTCTCCAAGACAAAAAATCCCATTTAAAAGGTATGAACCATCCTCTGATACAATGAATATTATTAAAATTTCATAGATTTTTTTTACTGTATTAAATATTAATCAACTAAACAAATAGTCTAAAATCAAATAAAGAGATCACAAAGGAACTGAAGAAATATTTGAAGTCTTTCAGGCATTCAGGAACTACCAAGTGAATATTCTGTTTCTATGACACCTGTGAACTCCTTTTTGGGTTTATTTGAGTATTTTTAAGTACACTCAAATGCAGTGGTCTCAGACTTACACGGTTATGCAAATACTGCTATTTTATTGTTTAGATTTACTGGTAGTTTTGGAGGAAAATTATCCAGGAACTGAAAATAGCAGTGAGGCCAAGCAGCCAACCCACTGCTCAACTCTGTAGATACAGCAAGGTATCCCCTTAATTCTTCATTAATTTTCTAAGGAAATTTACGAGCAGTATTAAAGCATCGGTTTTAGAAGGTGTGGCCATCAGGCTCCAGCACATGGCTGAGCCACGAGCTTCCCCTCTCAGCCGTCTCTATCCAGAGGCTGAGTCAGGGCTGGAGCAACCCCCCATGCTCCATGATGGGGGTTTGCAACCAGACAAGAACTCTGCTGAAGCTTCTCTCCTGCCCCAGATGTACTGCAATTATTGGCTGTTCTAGGAGGGAACACTGCTGGTTAGGGGAGAACAGAGCTATGCCTATCTTCGGGTATGGAGGTTGCCAGGAAACGGAATTTCATCTGAAATCTCTGAAACATACTTTTGGTTTCTAGAGATTACTTAGGGAAGATATTTGAACTTTTCTGAAAGTAAGAAATGCAAATGAGAGGGTTGAATCAGCTCAGGTTTTAAAAAAATTGAGACTCATTGAAGTGTAGACAAAGTTGAGGGTTCTGGTTGATTTGCACAACTGTTCTTGCAAAAGGCAAATGTGCACAGGCTTCTCCAAAAACAAATAGGCTGGAGCTGAGACTTTTCTATCTCATCTATGTGTAAATGGAAAACAGTTGTTGGGGTATCTTTGAAAAGCTGTACATTCACTTATCTCTAACTTATCATGTGGATCCTAGACACTGAAGGCATTTGCAATGGAAAATAATTGCTCAGAACTGAGGAATACTTTTTGTGCAGCCAAAATATTGCATAACATTATTTATTCTGGTTAAAGCACAGAATGAGCCCATTCAAATATTGGTACTACTATAACAAGAAACATAGAACGTCCACCATTCTGATCTCCAGTATTAAGTCCTCATTCTGAATTTCCTAAAAACCTTTCCTGTTCAAATACAGAGAGAACTAAGATAGAAAATTAAGTGGAAAGATTTGTTTTGTGAATGTATAAAAAACCTAAAATACGAGGTGTATGAGTTAAGGCTGTCAAATACCTTTTGTTGGCTTGTGTATGAAAGCTTATTCAGCTAATTCTATGAGGTCTCCATAGCAACAGTCATTTTGCAAGATGCATGTATTTCATGATCTGGGTATTGAGCAGCTGAGTAAAGTGGAAGAGGAAATGCTATAACCATAACACAGGACTTTTTTGAATACTTTCTAGAGAAAGAAGCAGTACCTACTGCCACAGAGTAACAGTTTTCTTGACAGTAATGCTAATTTTAAAAGTTTGTGGTTTTTCTGAAGAAATTGTGCATTTCTTTTTCTGTTGTTGTTATCTTGTGTTGTGTGACAAGTGAATTTAAAAAGATATTTTAAAATCAAAATTAAAATAAAACTTAATTTTAGATTTTTTTCAACTCATGATGTTACAAATTTAGCTTTTCATCAAAGTGGTTTTCAAATCACTGAAATCACGTCACTGCAGATACTAGGTTATAGGGGCTGAGGCTCTGCAGTCAATCTCTTAAATACACTGGTAAAAGAAATTTTAAAATATTTTTTCTCTAGCATGGGTGTTGGTCACAGCCCTGCAGGTGCTGCGCAATGGAGCGAATGCAGGAGCTACCTAGAAAATATTTTTAAAACCTATGCTGATATTTATACTTGTCATCAATTATATGAGGACTGAGTACTACACCTTTCTGCACAGAGCCCATAATCGTCTGGCAGAGCAGGGAGGGAAGGGTTAATCCAAGCCCTTAAGTTATTGGGGAGAGAGATTTGACATAAACTGTGGTGCTATACCTGTCTTTATAATTTAAACCCCACCCAATATTGTGTCATAAATCACAGAATGGTTTGGGTTGGAATGAACCCACAACAATCATCTAGTTCTGTGCAAGAGCCTGGCCCTGAAATCCAGTGGCATTGTGAAACATGATACAAATCTGCAGCAGTGTGGAGAGGGAACAGTAGACATGAATCTTGGCCAGCAAATCTGAAGGCAATTTTCTCTCACAGCCTTTCTTCCAGAAAGACTTCTTTCTTTAGCATCAGGTTGATATATGCTGAGATAGTCAGTACATCTTTCAGGTTCCTCCAGACATCTGTGTTTACATTTAAGCATTTCCAAACATGATATGGGAAAGGACACTCAGGGATAGGGAACTATTTGTGTGTACCGTGTTCCTGTATCTAAAAAGTGGCTACAAAGAAGATGAAAGCTCTCTTTTTTGCATGGAGTGACATGGAAAAGATGAGGGGTACAAGTTAACCCTGGGGAAACTCCTGTTGGACGCGTAAGGAAAGTTTTTCACAGTGAGAACAAGTAACCCTTGGAATAATCTCCCCAGGAAGCGGCAGATTCCCCAACACTGGACACATTTAAGATTCATCTTGACTGCCTGCTGGACTGTCTCATCTAGACAATGCTTTTCCGAAGAAAAGCATTAGACTAGATGTTCCTTGAGGTCCCTTCCAACCTGTTATTCTGTGATTCTAGTGCTGGTCCTCAAAGTCCTTTAGATATATTGATGTTCACCACATATTCCTGACAACTCATGCTAGAGAACAAATTCTGTGGCTGTAATCGGAAAGGGGTGAAATACAGTGTTTCTGAGATCACCAGGAAAGGGAGAGCTGATCTGGCACAAAGACTGTGATAAGCTTAGCTTGTGTATTCTGCCACAACAGAGACTAAGAGAGGACATTCCTGCTTGCCCTAAACATTAGAGTTACATGGCAGGTGGGGAATGGCTGCTTCAGCAGTGGGCAGTCCTGAACACAGAAGAACATTTTTAGATGCTGAATCTAAAAGCAATTTGAATGGAAACTGGAATTAGAATTCAGTTCACTGTAAGAAGGTTGAAAAATAAAAAAGAGTAGAAGATAAAAAAGCAAAACAATTTTGTTGATAGATAATAGAAAGCCTGTGCTGTGTTACCTTTTAGTGTCTATAAAAGCAGCCCTGTCCCCTTGCTCCTGCTGCTGGGTGATTGAGGAGCCTGTGGAAGGTCACCCTCACAGCCAGGGTGCAGCCAGTGTTAAGGTGCTGTTTACAGCAGGTTTCTGTGTGTGAAATTGCCTCACAAGTGGACAGGATCGATGTCCAAACCCTTGGGATACGGAGCAGTGCTCAAGCACTGTGAGATGTGCTCCCTAACAGGCCTGCAAACAAGGACTTTTCTCTGACCTGAATTCTTCCTCCTCTTTTCATTCTTATAGAATAAACCATGAGGTCTTGCATACTCTTTTCCCCCTCATACTATTAAACTTTCTCAGAGATCTCTCAGGTAGCAGCCTTGAATGCTCAGCTGGAATAGCTGATAGCTCAGCATATTTGCAAGATTTATGGTACATATTTGTACCATATCTGTGGTGCATTGTGTTCTTCATAACAACATTGGCTCCTTTTCTTTTTCCTGTATGAACAATGGGTCATCTTCTGCCCTATTTTGACTACAATGTCAGCAATAAATTGGAGCCAGGGGCAGAGCTGGCTTAATCAGAGTTAAGGCCTGATAACTCAAGCGTGACTTTCTTAGCTATGAAGCAAATGTATCTACTTAGAGGAGATCTGTTATTTTATTTTTCCTTAAGCTAATGGGAGGGTTTTATACATTGTTTTAGCATGACAGTTTAGGTACTAATCCTGTTACACAGGTCCCATAGACATTAACAGGAACATACCACACCTGAAAATACTGAGTTCTGAGAGTGTTGTTTCTGTTGGAATTCATGCATACCACAGCTAACTGCTAAATACAGGGGATTCAAAGAGAGGATTAAAATGTCCTGTCTGGCAGAAATTTCTACAGGCAATTGTAGTAACTGGATTATTAATCTCCATAAAGTACTTAATAGCTAGGTTTCTGTATTTTCAGAGATAGTATTCTCAAAGATGTCTGATTTTCCAAAGAGAACATAAAATGTCACAGAAGCATTGCCACTGAGGAGAAGACAGGACTCCCAGGGTGTTATTCCAGCTCCTTGAGAGGCTGCAAATCTCAGGAAGTAAGGGAACATTATCAAGCTTTACTTCTCCAGGTCTCATATGCCTGGAGAAGGGCAGCCTGTCACCAAATCCATTTATATTTGCTCAGGTGAAGAACTGATACTTTAAGCAGAAAGAAAACTATGGCAGTGACAGGCAAAGAAAGTGCAGCAGTGGAGTGGCAGCTTGGCTTGCAAGGCCATGTCATGCAAGGTAATTGAGAGTATGAATGGACACAGAACAGTTTAATCAAATTGGATTTAAGCCAAGCCTGTCAATAAACAAGATCTTAGGACAGGAAAACAAGGACAATTAACAAAAGGAAACAAAATATTCTTTAAAAAGCCAAAAAGTTATGATATTGTGAGCAAAATGAAACAATAATCAAATCAATGCTTTTTGGAAAAGTTCTGGTGCTTTATAGCTATCCAGCACAGATCCCATATGAGAGCAGTACCTCTGGACCTACAATCTCTGCTATAATTTCTCATTAGTATCATCTCAGATTCTTTAGTTCTCCAGTAATATTAGGAAAAACAATAAAAGCAATAACATGCACCCTCAGGGTTGGTGCAAGCTTCAGACATCCAACAGTATATTGTTTTGAGCCTTTTAAATTCCTATCCTAGTATTCACACTCCTCTCAAATAACTGAAGCTCTGAGAACATTGTTTTTTCTTTTCTAGCTAAGGTTTGGTCACCTCCTGACAGATTGAGTGTCTAGTAGACAATGTAAAGAAGGTTTCATCTCTCTATCTCCTGCTCCATCACTCCACCTCTCTCGGCTAAAACTCCAAGCATTGCATGCATTATAAAATATATGGGTTTATGCCTATATATTACCTTCCTGCTGCTTTTCAGGGGGTTTTTTCGTGTTTCCCAGATTCCATTACTCCAATTTTTCAATACAAGGAAATGTGAAGTCAGTAAGATACTATAATTAAGGATATATCTAGGCAAATCCTACAGCAGGACTTTAATGCAGCAGCTTGAGATTTTGAACATCTAGGACTCTGGCTTAATAAGATAAAAGAAAAGATTATCTGTTGTTTCACAACCTTGAATCTATGCAGGACAGACCTCCTACAGAGCTACTGGTGACTGGCTCTGGGTCAGCTCTGAGTTCCACCCAAGGAATCTCCCAGAGATCTGTGCAGTTAGGACCATCAAAGGCAAGAAATCAGTAGGAAACAGTTCAGACTTTTGTATTTGTCCTTAGTATTTTGTGACTGCACTCCTATGTTTTGTCACTACATTTTATTTTTGCATAAACTTTCCCTTTGGACACCTGGATTCCACAGCAATGGGATCTTTTCAAAGTACATCATCCAAAAGTCTGCTTGTAGATGAAACAGCAGCTGGATGAGAAGTACAATGAACAGGTAAATAGAGTAATGGGTAGATTATCTTTCATGGAGTAAGCAGCAGCCACTGCAAAGAAAGTGCTTTGTTAAAGGGAAGGTAGCAGTGCTTTACAGCAAATGTATCTTAATTTTACAAACTCCAGATACTCCTCTTTTTCAATAAATCCTATTTCCCCTTCTCAAGGTGACTGGAGAGAGAAGCTGAATGGCATGAGAGCTAGAAGATACATGGGGTAAGGATGGTTCTCTTTTTTTTAATTTTTGCTCTGACTTCACTTTTCACCATTTTTTTGCATGGGTCAGTATATATCCTCCTTTGGACTTGCTGCTTTTGTTGTAGGTGAAGAAGGAGGTTGTAGGGTTTCTGCTCCTGTGGTTTTTGTGTTCATTTGGTGCCAATTGAATGTTGGTCCCTTCATGCCATCAGTCTCTCTACAGCTTGTCTGTCCCAGCGGAGAGCAGTGACAATGTAAAAATTTGAGTTTATATATCTCTTCTTTTGTAATTCATTAAAGATGAGAAATGAGGCCTCTGTCAATTGAACTAGTCTAATGCAGAATGCTTCCCACCAGTTTATATACCTGTTGCCTAGGGTTTCAGTGTTAGCCAAAAAAGGACATGCATTTTTTTAATCTTGGTTTACTAGATTCCCAGGAAAAAAAAACCAGCCACGACAAATGTATTCTTTCTTGCTGCATCATGATATTTCAAGAAAATACCCATGCCATTCATATCAATGTATAGAAAATTATCTGCTTGCCTGATGAGGTGGGATGATATTTAGTAATAGCCCTTGTCTCCATGCTGCTGAGTAATTTACATCATCTTTCTTTATTGATAGCGTGTGAAGGCATAACAAAAAATATCACTGTGCTGCACCTGCATTTTTTATAAATAACTAACAGAAATTGGGCTAATGATATTGTTCCTTGGAGTAATTGCATCAAATAAAATAATGAAACACTGTATGAACTTCATGTCTAAAGTTCTTATTTAAAAATCAAAGAAATTCACTGTGGGCCTAGGGCTTTCTCCCACGTGGAACATGGGAGGGTTTCAAAGCACTTATGTAACAGTAATTAGGTATTTAATTACTCCCACCTATTAGATCATGTTGTTAAATCCACATCATAATGTATGAACATTCTGGGCTACCAAGGCAGAAGCCTCAAAGCAAGCCAGACGAAACGACTTGCTCAAGCAGAGGTCCTTAACCCTTGTGGTATTTACATACATGTAATACATAAACTCTGTGCTGAGGGAAGCTGGGGCTGTTGGTTGCTCTGCAGTCCTAAGAGCAAGTGCAGCTCCACCAGACAGACTCAGTTTTGAGTCCATGATAGCCAGGCAAGTGGCAGCACCAGGTCCAAAAAAAGGGCTGCACAAACAGACTGTGCAACTTCCCATAAAAATAACCACTGAGTTTGAAGAGCCCACCCCAAACACATCATCTTCTCCTCTGTGAGACAAAATACTCACCTTTAGCAAGCTCTAACATAGTTTTCACCCTGAGGCCACTAACAACATAGGGCTCAGAAGTTAATATATTGACCCATACCACAAACTAAATTTTTAACTGAGTAGTAACTGGAACGTGGTAAGCTCTCTTCAGTAAATGAGGTTTGTATTGAATAAAACGGCTGACATGGAAGTAGCATGAATCTCTAAGTGAATTTGCTTTAAATGTGCCTTAGGAGCTCAGTAACATCAATCACTGGACTTTCATTATTTAATTTTTAATCTCAGCTTTTAATAGCTTCCTAATTCACTGTTGTTTTTAATTACCATTCATATCTCAAACAACAACAACAAAAAATAGGCCCCAAGAAAAAGAAATCAATCATCAGAACCTGGTTTTGGTTTAGAAACATTCCTAGTATTAAAATAGAATGGTTGCTTCTAGCTAATCTGTTTGAATTATACATTAATTCATTTCCTCTGGTTTCCGTGAGGCTATTTTGGAATATTTTTTCAACCATTGATTTACATTTTATGTTCAAGCTGAAATTCCACTGTTAATATATGAAGATATTAGGATATTAGGATATTAGATATATAATTTATTAATTCATCAAAGTAAAAGCCATATTGTACTACAGCTGTCTTGTGTTGGCTGCTTACTGACCAGCAAGTGCCACAGGGACAGTGAATCAAAACATTTCTGGGGCATCTGCAGAAATCTAATACTCAGAAAAGCAAATGTAAACCCCAGTGTGCTGTGGGTGAAAGCCAGCCAGGAGCCATGTCAGAGCCCAAATGGCATCCTGAGGCAAATATGCACGCTGTTAACAATGCCACTTTGGTTGATGGGAAGAAGTAAATTCCTAATAATAATGCTTTGTCAGTGATTCGTTTTTCCAAATCTAAATTCAGCTGATGTACCTTACAGTGCTATAGAAGCTAGAATGCATTGGAAAAATTCCTGATCCACTTCGGCACAAGTACAGCCAAAACAAACTGCCAAGGAACAACCTGATTCAAATTTTGTATTTCCTTGAGTCCAGTAGTGCTACACTTGCTTTCAGCTCACACCTTTATATTTTAGAGATAGCAGAGGCAAAAAAAGCGCCTCCTTTTAATTTTTTGTCCCAACCTGATTTGCCTTTAGCCTATCTACCTGCTTCCCTGCTCTGGAACTGTGCAGAAACCAGCATGGAGAGTGGTTAGGAGGGGAAGGCCAGTCTGTGCTCCCAGAGGAATCCCCACAGCCAAAACACCGGGGTACCATTTCCACCAGTCTGGATCATTCTGCCTTAAAACACTGACTGCAGCTGTCTTTGGATCAGATGCTCAGCAGAGACTAAACACAACTGCTCCAATGACAGAAGTTAATCATTAATTAATTAGAAATTAAATGGCTGTCATCCCTCTTCGTTCCTTCTCATCAGGACATCTTCCTCCTTCATCTGCAGCAGAGTTCAGCTGAGGCAGAGCAGAGCAGAATGCAGACATGTAGCTTGCACTGCTACAGTGGGAAGTAGATGTGGGTACATCTATGTATATACACAAAGACATATGTTTTAAATAGATGTATATACGTAGATATATATATATATACACACACTGAATTGCTGTCACTATAAATAAATAGTGTAAAGAAATGCAGTATTTACAGATAATTTTAAATCATAAGCTCTCGTTGTCCAGAATCAAAGCAGCTTTTCTGTCAAATTCAGAGGGAAAAAAATACATATATATGGCAAAATACGGCTGTATCGCCACCTGGAGGATCCGTGTGTCCATATCCGTGTGTCGTGAGTGAGTACAAGGGTTTAATTGTAGAGTAATTAAGGTTCTGGCATTGAGGTTACCATTAAGGGTAATTTGAATCAGCTAATTGTGTAGTTACACCTCTTATTTGTACCAGAATAAATAGCTCCAAAGCCTGGACACCTTATTTATTATACTGTGCTCTACAGATGACATGTCTGTGCCTTCAGAATAAACTCCTATATGTCTCCTCTCGCTTAAAGGAAGAAACAGGAGGGATGATGTTGGCAATGGAAGGTGTCAGAATTAAATGCTCCTTTTCAGCTTTTTTTCCTTTGAATTTGACTTGCAGGTTTAGGCCTCTTCTAAATTTTAGAGTTAGGAAAATGGGAAGAAAGCTGTATTTCAAAACCAAAGATTAATTCTAAAATTGAACCTGTTCCATTCACCCTGATCTAAAAGCCTGAAATAAAAACCAGCCAAAGCCACTAAGAATTCTGATGCAGACTCTTCCCCCTTCTCCCTGCAACCACCAACAACCAAAGGGAAGGAATGGTTGCTGTAAGTAGAAATGATCCAAGTATGAGGCATAATACCCCTTGGAGTACAGCAAGCACAATCATCCCAGCATGGGCTGCACTAAATGGGCTCATGTTCCATTTATATATCTACAGGGACATCGCCAGTGCTGCCCTGAGTGCACTGAGGATTCTGCAGCCACCGTATTGTTGTAGTCTCCAGGATCTCAGGAAGGGACAGAGCCCTCACCACAGTGTCCTCACCTGAACAAAACAGTGTTTCCATTTCTCTGACACCCGATGAAGATTTTCCCCGAGCGTGGTTTCACTGCGTACCAAGGACGAGCAGTGGGGACCTGTGGATGTCTTCTCCTTACCAGGTGTGGAATGGATGTTCTAAGTCCAGGAGCCTGGTTAATAGAGAGAGGCAATACCAACAGAGCTGGTAAATGCAGTGCACGGGGCACTCTGAGCCTTTCCCAGGCAGGGAAAGAATATAATGCCTTTTCCCAGAGCAAACATTAGGCTTTGCAGGCCTGCCAGGACTGTGGCAGGGGGCCACCAACCCAGCAGGCAGCGGCCCAGCCGGAGCACTGCAAGCCGGGCAGGCACGGCCGTGTGAGCGGCTCTGCCCTGCCCGGGGTCAGCAGCCGGTGTTCAGGGGCCAGATAACTCCTGCAGGAGCTGCACTGGAGTGTGCCACAAATAAATGCTGCCCTCCAGCTCTGCGCAGAGGGAGAGAAACAGAGAGGAAGTCGCTGTCCCGGAGATTGCCCCGGGCCCAGCGGGGCAGGGGGACGGGCAGCGGGGGATGGGCCAGCAGCCCGACCTTGGAGGTACCGCATTCATCCCGTTCATCTGTCAGCTTCCCAGCCCTCGCACCCGAGCGGCTCCTGTCTCGGAAGCACCAACCTCTACAGATTCCCGGTCTCCTGTGCCCCTGCATGGCCACACGCAGAAATGCAGGTCTGCGAAGGAACTTTTGTGGTCTTTCTTTGTTGACGAAAAGAGGAGAAAAATAAATAAAATCAAAGAGGTTGTAACGGTGACAGAAAAATGATGAGCATGTGCCACTTGAAATCGTAAAATTTCCTGAACACACACATTGACATATATGCTCTTATGTACGTTTTCCATTATAATTTTTGCTGTATTATATGTTCTTAGGGAAATTGGCCTTTTAATAACTTCTTTCAGAAGAAGAAGTAACTTTATTTCCTAATAAGTAGTGAAACATTTATTTTCTGTATTGTTATGTCTGGACAGAATGCAACCATTCCTAAATATGTCTTTATAGAACCAAAAATAATATTTAAAAAATAATGTTAGCTGTAAATAATGCTAGGTAAAGCAATATCACATAATGTTATATTCTAACTCCCCAGAAAAGAGATGCCAGCAGCTGCAGCACAGTAGTTGAAACATAGCATTTCTCCTTGTGCTAACCTACACATTGCAAGGGGGCAGCCAGCCACAAAAGATGCTTCCCTCCAATTATTGTACTTATCTAGGAAATAATCTGAAAAGGGCCATCTGACAGGCAGGATGCCATCTTCTATTGCTAAGCAACCCCTGATATCTCTTTTCAGGAGGAGTGATCAGCCTCCTGAAGAGCACAGAGCTGAATGTAAAGAAGCTGTTTTTCCTTCTATATTTCTTTTATTCTGTCTCCCTTTTTTTTCAGTTTTTTTAACAACACAAAAAACCTGATGGTCCTATAATGGTAAAAAATAGGAGTGGGAAGAACTTACTAAGCAGAAGACAAACAAAATCTGAGCTGCAGACTGCAGTCAATAAGACAATGTTGATAAGAATGGCACAAATGACCTTCCACTGTAGCTGACAATGATGCTAAAGAAAATTAAATACACCACTTTATGCAGAAAATTTAGGTTGGAGAGAAAAAGTGAGAGATAAGTGAGAGGTAGACTACATATTCTTTACATTATGCTTTTCCATTCGTTTTCATCCATTTGTTTTTACTTTCTCTTTCTTTTAGCTCTTATTTGGCAACACTTCGGCAGCATGTACATTGCGATTTAACATGTATTTTACCTGTTTTCATTTCTTGCTAAGATAAGGCCTTTAATGATACCTTTTTGCTGGTTCCCTGTTTTCCTTTTTCCTTGTCACTGCCATTTACCGCTCTTCCAACATCTCTCAAGTAAGCGGGTATATTTTAAATTTACATTGTATCTATAGTGGTATCTCAAAATCCGTTGTTTACACAGTGGTATTTTTCAATGTGACAGACATACCTACAGTGCTCTGTCTCATGTTGTCTGTTTTCTCATTGAACCTTTTTGTTACAACATGCAGAAAGTGGTTTCTTGTGCATGCATGGGCTGCCTTATTCTTATTTTTCCTAACCAGAGAGGAACTATGAGTGCCCATGCTGATTTTTTTTTATTTTTTTTTTTGATACAGATAGCGAAGAACTCAGTTAAAATTTTCTTCAAATAGATCCAGATCTTAGATCAAGTTCTCCCACCAGTGAATAGAGGGAAAAGCACAAGGTCTCCCTTTTCCTGCTTACCCTCTGCCTTCTCTGTCTGATTACTACAAGGTCAATTCATAAACAAGAAGCTCAGTTCAACCTCTTGAACTCAAGGGCCACTCAGCAAACATCATGCTGTAAATAAGGATATTCTTCCCCAGTCTCCCAGCCTCAAGCACATACTGAAGACACAATCTAGCTCAAACCTACTAGTGGTCAATTAGATAGATCCATTGTCTCATATTTTTCAGTCACAATATAGAAATTTTCAGATACCCATACAGATGTTGAGAAGAAACGATTTTACTGAAAAAAGTCAGAGCTGGAATAAAAAAATGTCCGCACAGGATGTATTTGCAGTAATCTTTCCACTTGCAATGAGTACCTGGAGTGAGTATTTCTTGAGTTTTACTGCACTTCCTCTTTAGGGGGAATGGCGATAGCAAAAGCACCAGGCAGTATTAGGGAGAATACCAGCATGATGGGCAAAGCAACTACTGAAATTATGGTCAGTTTAAGGACAGTTTGAAAGCACATAACTGACATAAATTCATCAGGTCAATTAGGCATAGAAATAATTAACATGTCAGAGAATGGTGCAAAGGAAAATTCCTGGCAGGGAGGAATCTGTAAGGAACCAGAGGGTTTTATGTTACGTGGTTGTCCCCTGTAGTCAATTGCCCTTATGGAACCACAATTTTCTCAACATGGATCTCCCACAGGGGAGAAAGAAATCTTTCTTTTGTAAAAGGCCTCAAAATAATTCAAGCTTTCTGCCAGTAATTAAATCCATTACACTAGCAACAGGTGGTAAAGCTGTAATTTTTTCACATCTGTTATCATTTTCTTGAGTCAGTGTGTAGTCATTGCAAGAGCTGGGTAACCACAGAGCAGAGAGGGCTGGGTTGATGGCTGTCATCCAGGCAGCCGTCGTGCTCACCCCTGTAGATAACTGAAGAGCAGGAGAGGGGAGAATATGTGGTAGGCAGGAAGGGGTTTGGGCAGGATTCCAAAATGTTAGGAAGGCAGGGATTTAAAGGAGAGGGGAACGATTTCATAGGTTCTTTTTAGAGAAGAGTAAGAAACAAAAGGGGAACCTTGGTTGTGTTTAGAGCATTACCTTGACATACCTTCCCTAACACAGAATTTCTGTGTGGTCTGGAATATATTCCTTGGTTGTTCTAGCTCAGTAAATTTAAAAACTGAAATCCGTGGGAAATTTCATAGTCACTGAGGACAACAAGCATAGGACAGCTCACATGTATGTAGGTGAATTTGCCTGTCTCCAAACTGCAGTGCATCAGAGCAAACTTGCTGCTGGGAATATAGTGCCATGGTAAAGATGTCTGGGTATGTTGCAAGAAGAATTGAAGAGCTTACTAAGACTGAAAACTGCTTTTAATGCAAAAAACACATGGAATGGCCACAGCTCTGGGTTGCTCTGCAATGCAGCAGGTTGTAAAAATCACTCCTACATAAGAGTAGGAAAGAATCCCGTTGCTGTGATGTGCAGTGTCCTCACTGCTCTGGAGAGCAGCTGCAGCTTTTTGCTCTACTTCAGGATGCATGACTTGCCAAGAACATTTTCCATGCCTTTTCCACCTTCTGCCAAACACCACTCCTTCTTTAACTCAGAGGCTCTGTGATTTCAGCTGTCTTTTCCTTTTCTGAATACTGGCAGTAAGTATGTATGGAGAGGTGAGAGAAGTTCACAATCAATTTACATCCAACAGAAACAACATAAGGTTTCAAGTTTTGTTTAGAACATGCTGCATTTATACCACTCTTCAAAGACTGGTTTCTCCTTCAGTAGCTCCTTGCATGGCAGTATTAAGGATACTTATTATTGCATTCAGCTGGTTTTATAGTGAGTAAATTATTGTTCACTGAAAGAATCTTTTAAAAGGCAGTTTAGAACAAAAATATATGCAATTGAGTTATTGCTGGAGGAATTTCTTTAATTATGTCTTATTCCATGGCAATGAATAGATTACTGTAATTCCTTTCAAAGAATCATCATTTAAGTCTACCTGAATTTGAACTAAAAAATTTACCTGTTGTTTAATGTTTATAGTTATCATTAAGCTGAGATGACTTGGCTGAAATCCATGGCAAAGGGCAGGCTTCATCCAGCAGACCTTAGCTTTTCTGAAAGCTCTCCCATGAGCAGAGCCACAGACCATGCCACTCCTAACAGCATCCTCATGGAATTGTGGAGCTGTAAACTCCCATGTAGCCAAAAAACCATCAGGGACCACATCTTTTATTAATTAATAAAATTAGACAGAGGAAAGTAATAACCCTTGAACTGTCTAAACCTCAAAACAATTATTGTGGAGTTCTGGATGGAGATAGAAATGGATGCACACCAAGTCAGTCCAGGCATCCTTCCCACCCTCTTCTTCCTCCCTGTCATATCCTTGACTTTGGAACTGGGTCCTTGCCATCAGTGCAGGCAGCCCCCCAAATCAGCCATTCTTGCCCAAAGGCATCCCAGAAGTGTCCAATGTCCAGAGACACCAGAGCACCACCACAGATCCTGGTGTAAATGCCCTTTCCACCTGTGGATGACTCTGATATCTCTGCCAGGCAGCAGCAGGGCCTCCAAGGATCTTCATCTCATTATTCCTAAGAGAAAATAAGCAGGAGAAAGGAGGGAGTCCCTAATGTCCAGTTCCCCCATTCTCAAAAACTAGCCCTTATTTCGTGGAAGAGTGTTTGCCCACAGAAGACCAAAGTCAAAATTCAAGTGTGGTTCTTCACTGAAATAATTAAATTTAGAATTCCATGTGATGGCATTGACTGATACAGGTGGTCTCCAGGTTGGTAAAAGAATGAACAAAAGCAGATTTAATGGATTTTGGGGAAAGGCAACTTATTTGTGAGGTTTAGCAATTTTATTTGATTATTTTTCTGAAAGGCTCATATGATGGAGTTAGTCTTCCTGAGAAATCATTGAATGTTGTTCAGTGACTGCTGGTCAGAGCACTCTTTGTAACTGATTTATCTGAACCCTTTTCAAAGCCTTCCTTTTACTAACATTCCAGCAGTTCCTTTCCTATGTGAATTCATGGTAGTTATGTGTTACTCAGGAAGGTTGTAGGAGAATTATTTCAAGCACACTGATAACACATTGAGCAGATGAGCTGTCTCGGGTTTGTATCACAGCCCATCTGCCTGTTTGAAATGGGCTTCCTGCTCTGTGCCATTTCCTCTCCATCGGGCAGGCAGGGAGAAAGCCTGCTCATGCTGCATCTTCATTCCTTTTGACCTTTCTAGAGTGTTATTAGGCACTCACACTAGAAAGTTTGCATTTCCTTCTGTAAGTGCAAGTTTATTCTCATTCTATTTTGGCAGCAGGAATCTTTGCAACAAAAGCTGTTCCTTCTTTACCCCACTATCTTCAGTGTGGAAGCTGAAATACAACATGTCAGCTGGAGAAGGGCAGTCTGAACTGAACTCGGGACACACACTTCCAGGCTGGATCCCACAGAGATCTGAACTGTAGTGAAAATGGGAAATATATAGGTTTTGGCCCTGTGTTCAGCAAGGAAGAACATATATACTTGAATTTGGACTGGGATCAGACTGAGATTCAAAGTGGAGGTTGATCAACAGCCTTCATCATGCACCCATTCACTGTGTGCAATTAAAATGGAAATATTTTCCCCACAGGTTTTACATTTTACTCACTCTTATTCCCACTAGTCTGGGAACACTTTGCATTATCATGAACCAGCCACAAGGTGTCAATGTAGTTTAGATGATTCTCAGTAAGGGTTCGTTACTACAGCATCCTGTGACTTTCAATGCCCTAAAATCTGCTTTCTGATAAGATATTTGTATCACTTATTGAAAAAATTCTGGTCAGATCACATTTTCTGTACCTGATTCAGTTAATCAGTGAAGTCTTCTCATGCTGTGACTGCAGTGGTGTGAAGAGAAAAATTAGTATAAATTACTGAAGTAAGTAATGTGACAGGTCACAACTGCTGTGGCACTGTGGTTTAGAAGGAAAGGCTGACAAAGTGGGATCTAGACCGGTTGAGATGAATTAATTCTTTTCAAAATATTATAAGTTATCATAAGCAAAAAAATAAAATATGTGAATTAACTTTTCACAGTAAAGAGTCAAAATATCTGGATGACCTGGTGTGTGTTTATAAAGGCCCAGTTACACCCATTTTTAAGAGGTGTAATGACAGATGAGACAAGATAGCAATTGCAGAATCTCAGTTTGTGTCTTCTAGACACAAATCAGTGTGCCATTAAAGATAAAAACAGATTACACAAAAGAACCAGAGCTAAAGCTGAGGTCTGAATTACAAGGGACATGGAAGCAACTTGGTTTTGTACCTCAACAGGGGGCTTGGATCTAGGGAGGAAGGGTCTGTCAGAAATGAGAATAAAAGGCTATTAGGAAAATTACTTCTGGAATTGTGAATATTATCTCTTTGAAGTATTCCTTAATGGATTTGGGCTAAGAATTTTCAAAGAGATTAAGGACTTAGCTGCCATTGAATGTCAGTTGCTTTTGGACACTTCACTGCTATAGTATGCTTTGAAAGTCCCAGTTTAGAATATTAATTTAATGTACCCTTTTCACTGCAGTAGGAGGGAGCAGATCCATGACAGAAAAGAACGGAGGAACTACAAAAGAAAATATTTTCTTTGTATGAAATTCTTTCTTTATAAATTATTGTACTTTTCCTAATCTACACAGTCAAGTACAAAAGTACATAAAATAGGTGGCTGAGCAGAGGATATTACATTAAGTGCCATACTTCCCTTGTTAATGACCCTCTCTATTGTGCTTTGCACAAAATGGAGAGAACTGGATAGAATACTGTGAAAATATATCCTTGGGTAAATTCCTTAAATACAAAGGGAAACTGGAGGCTGTTTATGCAAAGAGCTGGTTTTCTCAGGTTCTAAACTAGCAGTTACAGCATGCTGTCCTTTGAGAGATATTTTATTGGGCAACAGATCAGTGTTGGAGGTCAAAAGAGCAACAGCAATAGATGCATCGTATTCCCTAGGGCTCCCTGGTGGTAGGTTACAACAATAGTTAGGAAAACTGCAAAGTCTGTGGGAATAGAACTCTTGCTGTACTTCTGCTTTTCTCTTTTTAATTTTCTTTTCGCATCATATATCTTAATGAGGAATGACCCCCTCACAATACTGGTATGATGGCAAATAAAATGTAACAGGAAAGATTTAACAATATTCAGAAAGAAAGTGTGTTGATAAGATACATTTACTTCGCAATGGTGGCAATTAATACAATGAAAAATCCAGCAGAGAAATCACTGTGAGTCCCATGTCAGACCTTACAGTCAGAGATTTGATCTTCTGGTGGAGATGAGAGAATATCCTGGCTCCCCTTTAGTGGTATAGTGACACTGCTTTTTAATACAAATATTATTTCATCTCTCCTGAAAGGAACACAAATCTGAGCATTCTTTTTCTTGGAATAAATTGGACAAAAACTAAAACAAATGGCCCATCATGCAGGTGTACTAGTTTTATAATACAATGTTTGAGTGTTGAGGTTTTTTAATTGCTGTTATGTTGAAGAAAAGCATTAGTTTAGGGAAGTTCTCTTGGAAGGGTGTAAGTAAAGAAGTGAGGTTGAAGGCAGCTCATTTTAGCAATGGGAGAGTGAATGTTGAAAGAAAAACACATATGCCAGAGCCTGGATGTAAGAGAATCCCAGTGAATACATGATTTTCAACAGAAGCTTGTCACTTCAGATTTTCACTACTACTACTGGTGTAAATAGAAAAAGGGTTTCTTTTAATAAAAAAAAATTCAGGTCAACAATAGCCACAGTATTTGATTACTATGACTGAAAGGCTTGTTCCTAAACAAGAGCACAAATTGAAGGTTAAGATGTGTGTGAATGCAAAATTATTGTCTGTACAAAACGAAAAAATTCCTCTCCAGATAAATGCACGTGTTTCCAAGTATGTATCCAAGTCAAGCTGTCACCAAGCCCATCTGTTCTGTCTGCATCTGAAAAATGAACACCACTTAGAGCAGAGAAAGCACTGAACATGTGGCACCTTTTCTTTGGGTTTTGACTCGTTTTATCCAGCCTGGACAAAGTAAACCATCATGTTAGACGATGAGGATAAACATCCTTCTTTCACACAAAGATCGTGACCTGCCCAAGACACAGAAACTAAATATTACCTGAGCATCAGTAAAGGGATTATAATATAGCAGAAAGAGATGAGAACAATTCCTGATAAAAAACTAAGTAATACCTCTTAATTACCTGTTGTATCCAACGTGGTCTTCCTCTTGCCAGCTTGAGGCATGGATACAATTTGCTCATGTTTGTCTAAAAAAAAAAAATTTTTTTCTTCAGGATGTTGATCAGCCTCTTTCCAATCTTTCAGGGCTTCTCAGTATGTTCTTAATATTGCTACATGAAAACTGGTAGTCTTGTTACTTCTATGCTTAAGAGCCATTTCCTGGACAATGATTTCATGTTTTGGCTGTGAACAGAAATTGAGAGTTCCTGCCATGTTGCATTTACAATCACAGAGGTAAACACATGGGCCCATGAAGCAGGAGTATCACATAGAAACCACGAGCCAATATTTGTTCAGCATGGATAGCACAAGTCCTCATTCACTGGGAAATTAACTGCCACCAAACCTCTGGTAAGGAGAGCTGAGCTTTAGTGAAGGTGTGGAGGGATGATGTTCT
>VZTR01008208.1:217273-340599 GCA_013400775.1 Chaetops frenatus | reverse complement strand
TTTGTATCTTCATTGAGCCTCACTGGCCATTTGGAAAAAAAGCACAATACTTGTGAGAAAACTAAGCAGCTGAAAGAATCAGGAAGCACACTAGGTCTACCATCCATGAGAGGTGTTTGTGCTTTTCTGGCTTAGGACTCAGGTCTGTAACATCTTGAAAGAACAGACTTTCTATTGAAATGGCACGAGGTGGAGAATTTCCCATCTTGCATGTCTGTGTCTCCTACTGCACACATCAGCTTCATGCCCTTGAGTGTTTAACAGCAGTGAGCAATGAAGAAATTATTTAACTTCCACCTTAACTAGCTACTCCAGACTTTGAGTTGGCCTAGGTTTCCCCCAGCTTGGAGTGTTTGGCCTAAAAACTGATCCCTCAAAACAGGACACCCACTTTAAATTTAGTAAGATGCTTTCTTCACAGATTTTAGTGTGTTGGCAGTTCAGCCAAACACAGATCAGGTGTGGGTGGCACTATTCGCTGTCTGAATCACGTAACAAGGTTTAGAAGCACATTGTCTTCTGCTGAATTTTTTCACCTAAATTGTAACCATAAGATCTCAGAGACCTTCTTGCAGCAAAGCCACTTGAATGACTTTGTGTCTGTCAGCATCTGTAGAAAAAGTTCACAAGAAAGGAACTGTTTATGATTTACTTCTCTTCGTATTTTTTCACAGGTATTTGCTACAATACCTGACTTACAGCATAATTTATAGTTTTAATATTGAGTAGTCCTTAGAGAGACCAGCAAATCATTCCTGTGGTTGTGTTGTAAAGATAACTAAATATGTAATGAGAACTAGGAAATTAGTATTTGCTGTTGGTTGGATCTCAGCACAGTCTTTGATTCAACTTGGTATAGCATAATTCCTCTCAAATTGGCAAAAGGTCTGTGACAGTACCTCAAAGATTTCTTTAATTTGGCTACACTATGAATAGTTAGTTCGCTTTCTTCCTCTTAGCCTGAATTTCCTCTGAAGTGTATTCTGAGCACCCACATTTGCAGTTGATTATTCCTCAATCTCCTTGCTTAAAAATGCCATTTTTCTTGATTTTCTTCCTGTAAAAAAAAACCTGCTGTAGGAAACTTGGATCCCCAGTGCCTCGTGCTAGTGCAGTCATTACTAGGTGTGCAGCACACACCTGAGACATTGTCGTTTGGCCTGCCTTGCACTTCCTGCCAGCCACACACACCTGGAGCATGTAGGGATATAGGTCAGCCTAGTGAGGAGGGACACCTGTACCACAGTGCTGGTGCAGAGACAAGGGGAGCCCAAGTATTGCCCCTCTGCTGATACATACCCTTAGAAGTAGAGGAGACAGAGGGATAAAAAGCATTTTTACTGTTACCTGCAACAATATATACACAGTATAGCACACGTGCCATATTTTGAGGATAACTCATTTTGAAATTCTTGCTATAGTGTGGAACTGCTAGTGAGAGCTAGAGGCAACAGCTCTTTGGAAGTTCTTTTTGAAACACAGCCCTTCCTTGGCAACATCCTGGTTGCCTGTAATAAAACAGCACTGTAACCCCAGTGCAGACCACCTTCACCTCAGGACCACAAGAAAAATGATCAAAAATTGTTGTTCCTGGTGAAGGCACCATTCAGAACCCTGCCAGACTTGGTGTCATTAACCATGAGTCACAAATTTGATAATGTAATTTAAGATATTGAATCATATCCTTAACTTGTGATTCATTACAGAATTTAAATGCCAGAGGTGGTGTCTTGGACTCTCTTCCTATACATATGAGTTCAGATACTCAAGCAAGTGACTATGAGCCACAAATTCAGTTCACCTCAACCACTAATTGTGCTCAGAAAGATTATCCTGCAGCTTTTCTGGCAAGCAAAGGTAATAAACATTCTCCATCCTCTCCACCTGCCCTTCCCCCCTACTCCCCCACCCAATTTCATTTAATATTTCACTTCAAGGATAGCAAAATTAAATTTTCAGCATCTCCAGGAATTTTAATTCTTTTTCAGAAAAAGAAAGGTTATGTGACATTAAAGCTTTTACTTCCCAGTGTTGTAAGACCCCATCACTTGAGGCACAACTTATGGGTAATGATGGCAAAGAACATGGGAGAATGGAAGAGATCTGCCCCTCATCTGCTCTGGAGGGAACATGAGCACCCAAAGAAAGGAATTCTCCAGAGCAGATCTGACAGAGCATGGTGTATGGACATGGTCAAAGTACTTCCTTCATCTCTTAGGGGTAAAATACTATTTGCTGGAAAACGACCATTGCCTATTGGATGCAATGTCTCCTTCAGAGCAATATTCCTGGGTTTTCTTTATTGGTAAACACCAACACACTCTTGTGTACCCACAGGAAAAGTCATCCATCCTTTGGAGTTGCTAGAAGTGACTGGATGGTCTCTTACTACAGCTATAGCTTACCACAACAACATTTGGGTCTGTGTTCAAAAATAAATAAACTAAAAATCCCACTCCTTGTGTTTGCCACTGCCACTTTTCCCCTTTTCAATGACCCTTATTTGTATTTGCTCTGTGCTGTTCCTGTGAGTAGCATTGGTGTTATTTAAAATTTTCTATTTTTGATAAGCACTCAGGGTACTGTATGCCCTCAGGACAAAGATTCCCACATCAGTTTCCTCTTTTAACAGCTTCAGTAATGACCCCAGTTACTCAACTGCTATGCAGACCCAGAGTACAAAGAGTTCCACTAATTTCACCATGTTGACAGAGACTCATTTATCAAACAGCAAACAATCAGAAAGTCTAAATGCTAAAAGTGGACAATTACACCACAACTGAGGTCATCTGTACATACCCCTGAGTCACGAAGAACATTCATAAATGGAGATGGTATTTGAGATTACAAAAGTGCATTTCTTAATATGTAATACTCCAAATATGATCATTGCAGAATTGTTTCAAGTGCCCTTACTAACTTTTGCTTTATAGAAATGTGAGTGGTTTTAGAATTGTAAATTGATCTTGAGCATATTCTAATACTGACATATAAATATTGTTTTGTTAGAAGAAATCTGAGCAAAATCGTGTGGGATCTTAATTGTGAAGTAGATAAATATTCTTGCTAAAAGAAGATTTATCTTTTTATTCTCTGATTACTATTTTTAATCAGTTAAGAGCATCTACTTATATCATTGGGTTGCATTAACTGGTTATTAATATCTGTTAAAGAAAGACATGTATTGATATAAAGAGCCAAATCCACTGGATGCCAATCTGATTAAAGACTCATCTTTGAAGCTGCAGTTACTTTTTCTCTTACAACTCAATGTAAGCATAATCCCATTTCCTTTACAACTGAATTTTCTCTGAATGTGGATGTGAATGAACAGTCAAGAACAGCCAGTGTTAAGCACAACTTTAACAAATAAAACTAAATAAACCCAAGAGACTTTTCCAAAACACTGTATGACAATTAACAGTGAAAACTTTTTGTATCAAAGTAAAATTTAATTTCTGCCCAACTGGCACGTTATCAAACTGCAAACAGCTTCTGAGCATTATAAAGTAAGAAGTAAAGATTCAATGAGAGTTTACAGGATGTAGTAACAAGGAGAAAAATTCATAGTTGTCAACATGAAAGCAGTTTAGGGAGACAAACTTGAATGCCTTTGTTTTTAGACTACTTCAGACAGAACAGTCTGTCAGTCCCTGACTGAAATGTCCTGATTTGGTGTTCACCCGTGCAGCAGATGTTGGGCTCAGATCCAGTGTGGTGTTTGTGAAACACTGCAGGGGGAAGGGAATTGACAAAAGATCTGCGTAGCATGAAGTTTCAGCACAAAGAGGAAGGATTAATTGCCATGTCATATGAAGGACCTAGATGGAAGGATCATAGTCCACCCTCAAGAAGATAGCATCAGTACCAAAGGGAGTTTGGGGAATAGAGAAGGTATTGCTAACGAGCTCCCATTAATTGAACTTAGCTCCAGAAATCACACCAATGTCAAGTAAAAACACCATTCAGGAATCAGAGTCTGACTGGTATAAAATAGGTGAGCATCAATGCTCATAAGAAAACTCTCTGAAAAGGAAAGGAGATGAACGCAATCCTATTTCTGAATAAAGTTTTGAAAACACACCAGGAGGATTGTAGTATCACCCCCAGTTTAAAGAGATGGAGACATTCACAAAGAGTTCTGACACACCAGCCCTTCCCCCAAGCCAAAGGCAGCAGTGCTTGTTCAACATGTCCAGGAGTAGCACATTAGTGAGATTTGGTAATACACATTAACATTTCTCCTCACAGCATGAGCAAGAACTGTTTAGTTACCTTTCCAGGGGTCCTGCCTGCAATTAGCTCACCCAAATGTTGACCTATAAATAACTGCCAGAAGGAGCTTTCTGACAACAGATCTCAAAGCACTGGCCAGCAGGTGAGTGAAACCTGGTTTAGTCTGTCCTTAGGCACTGCTGACAGGTGATATACTGCAGAAGGAAAAAAATTATGCCCTGAGATATGGAGACTCCTAAAGGCTTGAGCTAGAGTTACACCCATTAATCAGGTCAGTTATACAATGTTATCAGCTCTTAAAATACAGAGATCCATCTCAAGGTGAAAAATGTAAAATTAAACAAGTGAGTGACCTGGAAGTTCAGTGGCTTGTGACTTGTCTCCCACTTCTCTCTCCTATTTCCATGAATACATGGGCCAGGTGTAATGGTATTCTGGTTATCGCTTTCCACTAATGGCAGCTGGCACCCAGTAATGCCCTGCACACTGTGGGGTTCATTCCCTGTTCTTCTTAATTAATTTCCTTTTCTACCTAATTAACATCATTTTTTTCTGACAAGAAAGTCTAGGTAAAATGCCTTGTGCTATAATGCATACTTTCTTAGATTTCATGCAAAATTTATATCAGCATATCAAAGCTTGTTGCTTTTCTTTGCAGCTCTCAGTGAGAATTCCCTATTTTCAGTGAGTGCAACAGTGCCTCTTTGCTTTCCATCTAGACATTTTTCTGTGCTTTCCCTTAGTATTGGGAATAAAGCAAAAACCCCTAAATCTCTATTTCCAATATTTACAAGGTGCTCTGGTATAAAGCATGTATGTGAAAGCCCAGCTAAGCTTTGTTGTCTGGCATATGTTTAAAACAGGGAATTCAGCTCAGGCTGTCGAGATGGAGTCAAGCAGACACCAACCTTTGGCTCAGGTGGATTGGAGCAATACCATTAGGCAAAAGGGAAAAGGGGGCAGCAGAATTCCAAGTCTGAGCCATGTTGTTATGGCTTTTGAAGTTAGAAGCTAGGCAGGATATCACTTATCTCTTGTACTTTTAAACATTTCACTTTGCTTGCTTTTAGATCAGCTATTTCATTTTCAAAGGATACATGGATTCAATTACATATTAGATTTTCCTGCACCTCTAACTTGACAGAGCAATTCTTATTTTCAGCATTGACAAGCTTTTCTGCCTAATAAAATAATTCATTGCAAATGATTTAATAGGACCTGAGGAGAATTGTAAGACAGTAAAAGTTCTGCCTTACAAAATATAGAGTTGCATTCTCTCTCCCAAAAGATTACAACCGGAAGTATTTGACAGCCTTTGTTTATACAATCATTCTGGTAACACTTATATGTAAAATTGTCAAACTTGAGGTTACTAGAGGTCAATTGTCATGTTGTCACTTAATACAAGTGTAAAATAGAGGAGACAAGTTTCATTGTAGCCTGACAGTTTTAATGTGCAGTAGATATAAAAGTAGAGATCAAAAGTATGTCTTACATCAGAAGTGACATTTTTAACATTTCTCAACTGAATATACATCCTTCACCTTATTTTGATCTTTTTATTAACAGGCCATGAAAAATGCACACCAGAAAGCTGCCTCCTGCTCTAGCAAGCCATTTCCTATGAGCCAAATATTTTAAGTGCTGCATTCTTTGTTATTTTGAATAAGTGCAGTGTTAGGAACAAGCCTCAAGATAGTTCTGGCAGATTGTAGGACAAGGAAATTTTCAAGAACCTATCAAAACAAATGGTTTTCTATGTTAGTATCACTCTTTATTTCTGCTTTCTATATTTCTATATTTCCCTCTTGCATTATGCTGTACTCTATTAAGCAGTCACATGGTTCCAATTTCTTATTTTCATCTTAGGAGGTGGGAAGCATGACCTCAACTCTACCTGTATTCATTTACATGATGGTGCTGTAGTTACCTAAAGAATCATGAAATCAGCTAAATTCTCAGTCAGAAGTGATTTGAATAGTTAGCCAGGTGGAATCCTTACATATCCTATCTGGATAAGCTCCCCAAGAACTGTGAAAATACCAATGATAAATAGATACCTTTCCTTTGAGGCTTTTTCAAGGCAACACCATTCTGGGAGTCTAGGGAAAACTGCAGAGCTCGGAGCACTGGCTTACAGGTAAGATTCTGTAACTTACTCTCTACTGTGTATCAGATAAGGTGCACATGTGTGTATATATATATACACATTAAAGATTCCACAATTATTAACACAATGAGTACTTGACATATTCTGAGTGATTATGACTTGGACAATAATACTGTTTCTCAGAAACTTAATATAGGAGTGAACAATGTCTTTCAGGAATAGTTAATAAAAACATTTGCTATTTCACCTCATGGATAGATGGAAATCATGTTGGTGCCCAAACCCAAAATATTTTATAAGTTCTAAAGGGATAGATCTGTAAAATCAGCTATGCAGCAGCATGGTATTCTGTTTTATCTCACATATTATATTATAACTAGCAAACTGTGAAGAATCTTTTTTTTCTTTTGTGGTATTTTTGCATCTTTCCCCACCTCCAATAAATATATAGCAAAAATATAGGGGAAAGTTTTGATTCTAACAAAATAAAATTAAATACCTGGATTTTTACTGAGTGGAAATTACATTAGAAGACACTGCAATGCAACCAGATGGTCATAGTAGGCCCCTCCCAAATGAAATCACTTATCCTAACAAATTATTTTATTAACTAGTCAGTAAAACAGTTAGAGTCCATAAACACTTGTGATGGCTCTTGGCAAACCTGAGAAAGGAGATCTCTTTGTATAATGGAGGTTAAACACACAGCTTCAGCAGGGCATTTTTCTTACCTGCCCTGCCTGTGTAAATATAGCTCTAGGGTCAATTAAAATTCAGTTGCTTTGGTGACAGAGAAGTAAAATGTTGTTTTCTGGACACAGAAAGGCCCAAAGAACTGTAATTCACATGCCCTGGACAGTCAAAGCCACTCCATATCTGGCGAATGCCTGTTGGACAGGAAAGGACAAGAGAAAGGGTCTCTGTCCTGAAAGAAAAAGTGACCACTGTGAGTATTCTTCAAAGAGATGACACAGCAAAGATTGACAGGAGATTACTGCAGTCCTAATGGAGACAAATCAAGGCTTTGGAACTGTGAGCAGCAAAGGAAGACCGGGAGGCAGGAACACCTGGGTCTTCAGGCTGTGAGGCATCAGTTATAAATGAAGCAAGTCTCCTGTCTAGATTGTTGCTGGATATCAGGAAAACATCCCTCAGAATGAATTATTTCCGTCTAGAATCCAGGAAGGATTATTTTTTAAACTATTGGGGTTTTTTTCAGCTGAAGTTGCCCATTAAAATTTCTAGCTTTGCTATTAATTACAGTATGTCTTTGCTATTAATTACAGCATGTGCCAGCAATTTGCACTGTGATACATATATTTTTCATGGAGGAAAGAAAGTCAGGTGATCCAGCAGAGCAGTGCAGTCACGTCCCCAGCAAGAACCACAGCCTCAGGATCATCAGCCTTGGCAGAGGATTAGGCACCATCATTCAAGAGTGAGACAGTGGCTAAGCAAAATCTGTTAGGTATGAATCTTACAAGAGCAAAGCATACTTTTCAAGCTAATATTTGAAATAAAAACTTAACAGATAAGGAAGAAGAGGCAACAAGAACCTACTAGCATTTCTTTGATACATATTTGCCAAATGAATGATATTTCTACATGCTTCTCTAAAAAAGACTATAATTACCACATCCCATTTTCACATTCAAAAAAAGGGAAGCATAGAAACTTTCCTTTGGACTACTGAAATGAGCCATTAACACTTACAAACTGTTTTCCTAATTTTCTGGAAAATTATTTATAATAATTAGCAGTTTTTCTGAGAAGTAGTTCTTTAGACATTCACTGAGAAATTATCACACCAAGGAGAGTATTTTTGCAAGAAAACCTCCCACCTCAGCCACTGGAGCAGCTAAAATCTGCACTTCTTTTCAACAGCCCAGCTCACTCATCCCTCCCAGATGAGGAAAGCTGTGTGCACTGGACTAAGGAGGTCAGTGTATTTTCCAGTGTGAGCATTTATTTTCTGGTGTGTGCCATTCTAACCTGTCTCCTCTCACGAACATTATGGGACTCTGAAAATTTTTAACGATGACAAATAATTCAACACTGTCTGTGTTTATTCCTCCAGGAATACGCTGCTTTAGCAGAAGCACATTTGCAATGTGCATGACCCCTGCTCTCCTTCATAAATCTTTCTGACAAAACGAAGAGAAGAGGAAGCATTTGGAATGGGACCTGTATCAGCTGCTGCATCTTCCCGCTTTAGCTACTGGTAAAACAATTCTTAGATGCATTTAATCCAGTATAAAAGACATAATTTGCATTTTTAAAAAAACTCTCTGTTTATTTAACAGAGTCTAAAAAGCATTGTTTCGTAAAGCTACCAAGAAAATCAGAAAAGCCCAAGAAAGCCAGCTCATTAAGAAGGTGAAAGCTAAAAGCAGAGCTGATTTCAGATAGAATTGTGGGTCTGAGGTGGTCTCAGAGGAAACACAATCACCAGTACAAAAGGGATACTTTCAGAAACATTGGCTCAAGTCAATGGGGCCACTGTGTCTGGAAGAGGAGGGGGAGAAAAGTTTCCTTAACGTTACTTGTCTGTCTTTCAGAACTTCTGGGGTGGGGCATTTCATTACTGGTGCAAGCTAGAGTAGCCCCAGGAAATTCGGCCTCTCCTCTTTTAGACTTTATGAGCAGCCAAGAAAACTGAAGGACTGACTAACAACCAGCACTAGCTGCTCAAAAAAATTAGATAATATAGGTAAAAACCTTATACTAGTTAGTGGAACATGCTAGGAATAATGAATTTTAATAATGGATACCTGCCATGAAGAGCCACTGTGGGTCAACTTTTTCACACCCAGCTCTGCCACAGGGATACAGCTGCTGCCAAAGATGTTGAATGCAGCTTCTCTGAAGCACCATGGAAGCACCATCCCCTGAAGGTTTCTGGCATCATTCTAAAAAATTTCCTTTGTATCTTTCTATTGAAAAACTGAAAGGCTGAAAAGGAAATGTAATTTTTTCTCATTTCTGCATTTCTGAATTTTGTATTTCTTGCCACAGTTTGCTATGGAGCATGGGCTGGAATGCCTCTCTTCTCTTTGTTCATCTGAGCAGAAGCAACATTCATTCTTTGAGCATGAACCCAGCCTCCTGCACAAAAGCAATACTATTGCTTTTCTCTGCATCATGGAGAGATTCATATTTATTCAAATTCATACCAATATGTTTATGTGGCTGGTAGATTTAAACTGAGAGAATCAAATACAAATCAAGAGTCTGCGAAGCACTTCTTCACTGAGGAGAGCCTCCTTTGGTTTTACACAGTTTTAAAAATTATTTGTTTGGATTCTTATGTATTGAGTACTGAGCTGAAATTTCTTGTGTGGATTTATCACTAATTACCTTCCTGATGGGAGGTTTTGGGGAAAAAAAAGGGGGAGGGGGGTGGAATCTCCCTATATATTCTGAAAACCAAATGCTCTTGTATACAAAAAGAACTCCAGTTTTTTAGCAAATCCTGCTCTTACAGAAGTATGGGATAATAGTTGAAATAATGTCTACACTATGGTTACACAAGAAAGCCTAATTGTTGCTATTGGAAGACAAGTATCAGCATACTACATCTTAAATCATCTGGAAAAATGTATTCTTTGGCTTTTTTCCATTGAATGAAATGTTGCTTAAAACAGAGAAAACAGTTCTACTTCCTGATATGTTTTTAGTGTGTCTTCAGGGCATTGCTATTTATTTGCAAGGTCACAGTAACTCCATGCTATTCATTTCCCTGAATTTTTGAAATAGGGCCTAGCATCTAACAATTAAATTGACAGATAAACTTTTGTCTATTGTATGCTACAATCACTGATATTTCCAAACTCTTTGCTTTTACATCAGTTCTTTACTTGGCTATTTTTCTTAGTTATGGATTTAGAGGCAGGAACTTGTTTAACAAATTCTAAAATGTAAAAAACAAGAAAAGATCCAGATATAAAAATTAAGGGTTGATTAAGAATAGTTATAAAAATAAATAATGAAAAAAACTAAAAGAGAAAATGCTACATTTTGTTTTTTCCTAATGGCCAAATAGCACGAAAAAAGTGTATTTCTCAGTTAAAATATCTCCAGGCATTTGATACCTGAGCAAAGTCTTGATAGCTGCACATTGAAAACTTATTTAGTTCATTTTTGGCCAGGTTGTGTGTTTACTGGAGAATTATTGAGCAAATGTTTAATAGACAAAGACTGGGAAGGTCATGAAATCGTCATTGCATATTTTTTTAAACCTTTGCTCTTCCTGTACTTGCCATCACAGATATATTCAAATTGCCTTCCTGATGTTTTTGTTCATCCAAACCTGCATCCCCAGTTACAATATTCAGGTTCACTATTTCAGAGTTATGACTAATAGAGGAGAAGGAGCCAGTCAGGAGATAGTGCTGGGGCATTTCTGGGAAAGCAGTCTCAGCATAATTTTGTTGTGCACATTGGGAGGATGTGGTCACTGCCTACCCTGTGGTACCTTCCTCTTTCACATCCTCTGATGTGGATGTTTTGAATGATTTTTTTTAAGACCTATTTCAATGTCCCTTCCCCATCTCCAGTGCCAAGAGCCTCCCCAGTCTTTAGTGTATGGCAAGTCCATAAAATTATGTGGCCTATGCATGTGTATGTAATTATGTACACATACAGAGCTGTGTGGGGAAGTCTCACGGTCAGCAATGCTGTTCTGTGTTTTCTCTTGGGTAACAGCAGCTCCACTCTGCCCTAGAGCCAACAGCAGGGACATTACAGTGGCTCTGGGCTCCTCTAAGTGTCACAGCCCATATCACCACCCCAAGAGAGTGTAGAGCTGCAGATTGCTGGGCCTGATGGGCTGTGTGTCCTACTCATTCAACTGGATTACATGTGACACCCACACTGCTGCTTGAGTTAGCACTGCCAAGTTCTGCAGTTCCAACTCCTTCTCTGTACAGACACTGTATTTTCAAGCTAAACTTTGGGAAAAGATGAAACAGAGCACATTTGAAACAAAACTTCTATTGTAAAATGAGATTTCTCTATTAGCACAACAGACTCTATCCAATATGTGGTAACTCCCTTTCCTCCAGTGCAGTGAGGGACAGCAAGGGAGTGTGAACTGGATGAAATGGGAAGCTGTGTTCATGTAGTTCAAAAAGCCTCTCAAATAACAGCCTTGACCAAGTCCTTCCTTCTCCTGAGAACTTCAGCCCAGTTGGGATGTTTGAAAGTTATATCTAGTGTAAAGATAATATTAGAATGGTTTAACCACCTGTGGTTTAAGCTCTGTTATCCAGTCTAATAAGAGTGCTGTCACTGATGCTGAACATTTAATGAAGAGCAATTTCCGACTACTTACTGCAATATTTGGGACCATGAAGGAGGTGATGTGCCTGCATTCCAGCATGATACTGTTTGGGCTGTTTTAAGATGTGTGACTCATCCTCCAAATCCACAAAGCAGGCTGAGCAGCATGGTGTGAGAGCAAAATCCTCAAACTTGGCTTACGTACATCATGGGTAAAAGATTGGAAACAATAAAATAGAGAAGGAGACAGAAGAGATAGCAGGAGAGAAGGAAACATCCTGGAACAGACAGATGCTACAAAATCCATATTTTAGTGTGAATAATATAATAAATGGAAGAAGAGACAAACTGATTGGAGTAGAGCAATATAAGGGAGTCAGTACAAAGTAAATAAGGCAATAAAAATCCGTATCAAATCCAAACTAAGTCCTCCAAAAAGATGCTCTGATTCTGACAGCTACTCAAATGCCACAAGATATGGGAAGCATTTATGTATAGCTGTTGGGATTAATTCCTGCATCTAATGTCAAAAAAAGATTTTTCAAGTGTGTGTTGCTTTTTACCAGGGCTGCCAGTGCATGACTAAATATGTATTAACATGTTCTTTAAAAATTTTCTCTCTTGAGTAGCTCTATTCTGTATCACAATATCAATGCAGACCAGCTGGCATAGAAACGGATTGGAAGAGGTTTCTTAGACATTTACTAGGTATTTAGTTATATTTACTATTTGAAAATATTTTCAGTGTTGTGCTTCATATCTAAATAGCCAAATAAATAGGTAGCAAACCAAGTCTGAAAAAAACCAGTCCACAATAACTTGCAGACTCTAAAGTACTGCAACCTATCAGAAAAAACCCTACACAATTCAGATGCAAAATAAATTAATTTTTTGATGCACAGGACCTCACAAAACCAGCAATTTTAACACTGGGGAGGAAACGATTGAGTATTCTAATGACCTTAACATTTCATAAATGGCATCAGTGGACCATGCAAGGGAGTGAGTACATTTGTAACACTTTTCCTTAGTGCAGTATTGAAACTGAGAGTTACAGCAAAAAACACTGCTGGACTGGCTATTGTGCAGTATTTTGATAGATTTAGATGAGATTTAGATTTAGAGAAAGCAAACTGGGAAAAGATGCCTGTGTAATTTAAACTGTGATTGCTGAGCAGAAAAAAAATCCCAGCTATAAAGCTGTAAAAGGAAAAACAAAGTTTTGGATTTTTCCCTCATTAGAAACATGAGTAGCGTGGGACTGAGGCAAGGAAAGAAACTAAACAATCAATTCAATATTCACACAAAGAACAAACAAATTTAGAAATACTCCTTTCATGACACAGAGCAAAATTTCATGACAAACATGCTTGTATCATCTTGAACCGATTTGAAGTCATAAGATTCATGCTATGAAGATGAAAGGCAGCAATAAAGGTAGTTATCACTAAGACTCTCTGCCAAGAGCAGGGGATGACTTGTGTTGTTCTCCCTCCCAGCTCCTTGTAGCCTTCAGTCAAGCATGACCAGCCAGGCCAGAGTATCTGGGTAGAAAGGTGGGAAGAAAAAAAGCCAGCTCAGACTGAGGAAATTTTCAGGTTACAGGGCTGTGTCAGCAGTCTAAGCACACAACAACTGTTGTTTCTTGCTGGTCTGGGAACAATAAATCACTGTCTAGCTCCACATTTCTTCCTCCACACTGTACAAGGCCATTGCTAGCCTGGATTAACAGATCCATCAGCAGTTTCCATGAGGCACATCCTCTGTTCCAGCAAAGGTGAACATATATGCCAGAGCTGGGATTCTAGCAACAGTGGAGATGGTGGCACAGCAATAGAGAGGAGGCTGAAGAAAAATAAAAGCTTCTTTATCTCACACTCATGCAGTGCCCCAGGCTCTGATTGAAAGCAGTCACCCTTTTGCAGCACAACTCGTAAAAGAGCACATATTTTTGCTCTGTGTACTGTATACTTGCAATCCTAATTAATTTTTTTTTCTCTGATTGCACTCAGATAAAACATCCAAGATGCAAACCATCACAACAGTGAAACCTCCCAAACTCAGCAAATGGCCTTGTAACAGTGGACAGAAAAACAAAGAATTAAGGTGAATATATGAGTATAGTTTCCTTGCACAAAGACTGGGGTAAATGTGCAGCTTACCAATCTGCCATTTCTCCTGGGTTTTCCCTTGGCTAATTGGAAAGAGGTTTGTTGGAATACATGCCATGCCAGGGACTGGCTACATGTAGTCACCCAAGCTATTAAAGGAAATTCTCATAAACAGAAATCAACAGGTTCAAGCTGTTGGGATAGTCATATATTGAGTACATGCTGCTTGACAACAAGAACTATGCAACAGCAATTTATTGTCGCAGGAAATTCTGCCTCTATGTCTCTTTCATGAAATAACTTATTTTGTCATCATTTCTAGGAAGCAAAATAAGGCATGGTCAAGTTAAATGAGTTCTGAGGCAAAAATGTGCACTAAAGTACATTTTTTTTTGTAAAGCGTGGAAATGTCCACTGAAAATAGATTATTTGTCTGTCCAGCACCTTCTGAAGAAGACCCACTTTCCTGCACATGCCAAACCAGCTTATGCATTGATGATCTGATGAACCCTAAAAGAACAGAATGTCTTGTTCATTTACATACAGTAAACACATTTTTCATCCAAACACAATTGTGAAATAGTTTTGAAATCCTTCTTTCATTGCAGTTTGGGGACTGTTGGCTAACAAGACTCTCAGAAGGTTTTATTGTCTCTTGTTTACATGAGANAAAAAAAAAACCAAACAAAAACTATTTTGGAAATATAATTTGTGTTTTGATTCCAGAATACTCTATTACCACTGAAGTAGTATTACTGAGATTAAGCAACAGGCACCTCCAGGATCCTTCCAGAATAAACCTACGCTTTAAAGAAAGACATGCATAAAATCTGGCACACATAATGATATTCTGTCTTTATCACCACAGTTGAGATAAAATTTAGAAGCTGAAAACAAGACTGTCTAGCAGTCATAATTCTGTCTGCATTTATCTGGCATCAACTTCCCTTACTCTTTATTTTGATTCATTCTGTATTTTATTCTCCAAATATTTTTTTAGATTGAGTACCTGTAGTACTAATGCTTGACATGCTGAGTAATTCTAATTCCAGCCACTTTTGGGAGTAGGTGTGGAGTCTGTGCAAAGCTTTACAGAGTCAAAGCCAAAAGACAAAATTGGCACAGTTTGTAAAGTCATTATGGCGGCAGCAAAATGAGTTTCCATGAAGAGATGTCTTGGAGATAAGTCCTTGTATGTCAGGGAGCAAATCTCAAAGTTTTCCACCAACGCATGCTGCAGAGCATTCCAGGAATCAAGGCATGCCCAAAGGAAAACCGAAATAAACCAAACAAATCAGGTGAGATAGTAAACTTTTACATAAAAAAACAGAGTTTAGTTTTGAAATAGATACAAGTGTAACAAGCTTAATGGTCTCTCCTGGATGCCTGCGGGTCAGGGAAACCCACACCATCAGGAGCTGGTCCACCAGAGGCCAACACTCTTGTAAGCATATTATAGCACAGAGAGTGAAACAGGGAAGGAGGCAGGAAAGGACAACAAAGAGCAGGAGATACAGCAAGGCACATGTTTAATCTTCAGAAGTAATGCTTTGTCATTTCTGTAATGAGTTCACTGATGACCTTAAAGAGATCTGTTAATGAATTACTTAGCTCGTATAATGTCCTTCTGTCATAACAATGTTAAATTGATCCATAAACAACTAAACTGAGAAGCTGGGAAAGCCCATGCCTGGCAAAAAACACGAACAGCCCAACCAGGAGCAGGATAGGAGCTGCAGCAGCACTTCCCATCCCACGGCACAGCCTCGGGAATATGCACACCAGGGCCACCAGGAGAAAGACAAATGGGCCAAGGCTCCCCTCTCCCCTTCCATACCTCTCCTGCTCATCTGTTCCCTTCAGGTCCTGCAAAATTCCAGCTTTTGCTTTTGGTTAGTTATAAACCAGAGTAGGTCAGAGTACCCAGAATATGGTTTAGTTAGAACAGCACCAAACCTTTGAGCATCAATGGTCCCTGAAGCATGTGCATGATCAGGAGAAAATCTACCCCAGTCTAGCTCATGGCCACACCAGACAATTATCATAATAAGCAGTGCTCCAAAAACCCGAGATTAGAACAATGTCAATGTGGAAAAAGAAGTAATTTTATGATTTGCCTTTACCAAGGAATATGTCATAAAATAACCACCAAAAATCATTTGTTTCTACTTAAATTGTACTCCTGTGCTTCCTTTTTATTGTGAATAAAATATCAATTAAGTAGTTAGGGAACATCATGAGTCAGTAGAAGCTTGCATGGGACTCTCAGTGTTCAGTAGAATACTACTTTTTTAAAGTCATCAGCTTGGGAAGGCTATCACCACATTAAGAATTACATCCAAAGCCACAAAAAGTAGAATTTAGCCATGAGGAAGCCTTTCTATCTACAAAAAAATAATTGCAAATCTGGAATTTTTTATTTTAATAGTAATCAGTAACCAAAGAAATGATGGAAGCAATAGAATAGTTACAGTGTGTGCATAGTCATTGATGCAAAATTATAATGATAATCTGATCATTAAAGACAAATGGGAGCCAGGTAAATCATAAAGAAATAGGAATTTTCAGCACTTAGTCTGGATGTGCAGGTCCTCACAGAATAATAGCAATCTAAACATCTGTTACTGTCTTCTACAATTTCAGTCTTCAGAAATTGGTGTCTTCTTCTTACTCACATTGCCATTTCTTTCTGAGGTTCTGGTTTTAAGTGTTTGTTATGGCATGGCAGGCATCACCCAGAAATCAGTGTCTCACTCAGGCTTTACATAACAGTTACACCACATATTACTGAGCTTTCCCACTGTTTACAAAGCAAACTCAGTTTGCTCTTCATGTTTTCCAGTACATAATTGTCAGTTTACAAATGAGCACTGACTGAGTCATTCTTGCCGAGCCAGTGTCTTTCCACCCGTTGTATCCTAGTCCCAAGTGACAGGGAGCACACAGCAAGAACAGCCCTAGCAGAAAGGGCAGATAAACTGTTGCAGTGGAAGAGGGAATTGTTTTAAATTTATGTAAGTGGTTATGAGGTTATTTCAATGCTACTAAGTCTTTTAATTTAGCAGTGTTGATGCAGAGTTATTTTTTTAACTGGTTGTTTTCCTTTCAATTTCCAACATTCATTACTAAGACCTAAATCTTTAGCCGCAGTAAATGCTCTCTTCTCTGACTTCCCTAAAATTACACTGAAGTTGTTTTGGTTTTGCCTCCTGTGTCCTAACCTGAAGGTGTTACATAGCAGTTGCACAGTGATGCTGAGCAAGGCAAAGCTAATTTCTGGGCCAAATCCCATCTCTTCCCTGAAGATTTACCTCTATTAGTCTGTGCTTTGCCAACCCTGGCATGGTCCTTCTATATGCATGTGCTTTGGAAAAGAGGCCAGCTGACATACAGGGGATGAAATGTGGGATATGCAGAGCATTATTCTCTTGATGTCAGTATTTCCCAGTGCATGCTGTAGAGCCAAGTGGACCTGTTTCTCACACATATCACAGCTCTCCCCCTAAAAGTTTAAAGCCATGAGCAGTAATTTTCTCATGCAATGCTTTTCCAGGCCATGGTAGAAGAGTCAGTCCAAAGAGGAAGTTGGTGAATCTGCTCTCAGACAGCCCTTCACTCCACTCCAGTGTGTTTCCAATAGGCACAGAAGTGACACAGCACCAGCACCACCACCCTGCCCTTTGGGTGATGGATGTTAGCAGTCATAAATAATCACTGAATCCATGAGAACTAAAAGGAGCTCATTACTTTGCAGTCCCAATAGTGTGTCACACCATGATCCATCACTGTGTCTCATGGAAATGAATTAGCCTTTTTTCTTTTTGTTCCTCCTCGTTACCAGCCCTTAACATTTCCCTGCAATGGATTTTATAACCAGGTTAGGTGACTGTTCTTCACAGGACTGGTTCAGACTTTCCAAGGCACAGTGGAGGAGGAAGGTTGTCACACAGAGAGCTTCACTATTGTTGTCATGCCTTCTGGGCTGAACTGAAATATTTTCATATTAAAGGCTCAGCTTTAAATGAGCAATTTCACCTTCTGAGTTGCTAATGAAATAACTAAATTCATGCCAAATTGACTCTGGTATTGCACACTAAAAAGAGACAAGGAACAGCTGTGTTTGACATTATGGCTTCCAGTTAAAAAAAGGGTTTCCTTCTCAGCTCTCAGATCTTTGCACGAATAAGCAAAGCTGCAATTGCATAGCTTTGAGAGTTCCAACATCCTTGTCTGTTATGCATTTTTCTCAGGGTTTGCCCTGAGGCTGCATGGAGGAAAAGTAGAGACAGATAGAAAGAGATGCCTTAATTCAGACTGTTCTTTAAGCTGATGAACAGATGTTTGAAGTTAAATGTGACCAGTCCAGGTACACTGAATATTCACTCCAACTGTGTGCTTTGTTTGGTTAAGGGTTTGCTTTGTTTTCTTTACTTTCTAAGAACATTTAGACAACTTCATAGGATCTTAAAAAAAAAAATCACAAGTAAATAAACAGCTCCAGTTTACACCCACACAAAGATAACTGTATTAATGAAATAGTTCCTTTTTCTATGGTGGCAAAAGGCCATACAGCATCATCCTTATCAATCTCCATGCTGTAAAAAACTACCACAGAAAGGAAAAATTAATTGCTCTGAGCATTTTGTCATTAAAAGCAATGAAATGGGGCTTTAGGTCATAGCAGTATTTCATGTGGGTGACTCACTTCAATCTTCCCAACACACACTTCACTCTCCTCTCTATAGTGCCTGAGCAGAACTGTTAATGAGCCTTTGCAACAGGCCTTTAACATTTCCTATCATATTTTCCCTGCTCCTCACCTCATTACTGCCCATTTTATGCAGTTTCAAATTATTTCTTCTCATACATACTCAGAAAAACCTCTGAACTTTTGTTTTCTGGGTTCAGCAGTGACACAGATGGCTGAAATGCACCCATTTAACACTCTGCCCTGACCACTGACATCCAAAAGTCAGCCATACCCTGTTGCACGCAACTGTTGGAAGATGATGAAATTGCATTGCTTAATCTTTTCCCATGATCCATGTGGCAATTTTCTTTGTGGCACAGCCTCCCCTCCGGCAGCACCATCTCTGTAGCAATCCACTTTGCATTGCTCCCAAACTGCAGCCATAACAAAGTTCAATTGTCACCTGAGGTGATACATTAGGCAATGAAAATTGTGCCTGTCCTGAGCACTTCGTCTTCAGTGTCGGCAGTGATTCAAAAATATTCACCTTTATGGCTTCATCAACACCAGATGGCTTGTACTGAGATATGGTCAGAATGTTTGCACGTGGTCCACAGGCTTTCAGTTGACATGATGCCAACCCTTCCTTGCTCTCAGATAGTGTCACCCCACCATTCGCAGAAACAAGCGAGGCCCAGCCCTGTGTCACAAACAGCTGCTATACAGTGTTGGGAAGGCAACAGAAATTGCTTCCATCTTTCATGAACTGTGTTCAAGCTGTTTGCTGGATAGAAATGGTGATGGAGAACCTGTTCCTGTTTGTCACCACCCTCACAGTAAGGTTTTTTTCCTAGTATCTCACCTAAACCTACTCTCTGTTTGAAGCCATTCCCCCTCATCCTGTTACTACATGCTCCTGTAAATAGTCCCTCTAAATCTTTCTTTTCAGCTCCCTTTATATAGTGGAAGGCCACAATCAGATCACCCTAAACCCTTCTCTTCTCCAGGCTGAACAATCCCAATTCTTTCAGCCTCTCCTGTCAGGAGAGGTGCTCCATCCCTCTACTCAACTTGGTGGCCTTCTCTGGACTTTCTCCAACAGGTCGATATCAGTTTCATATCGCTGACTTCTGGGTGTTGTTGTTGTTGGCCTGGGAGGAAGGGACAGGACAAACTGACTGGTGTGGAAACCAAGGGAGTCAGCCAGAACCAACCCACAGCTTTCAGCTCAGTCCCAAGTCCTGGCAGTGAGCTAAGGGAGCAGGGCAGCACATGGGATCCCATAGCACAATCCCTGGCCCTCCATGGCCACCATTAAAGGGGGTACTGAGTGCCCACAGCTGGGAGGCAGGCAGGGAAAAGCCAGGAGTGAGTATTTGTCCAGGCCAGCAAACTGCTCCTTGAGCAGCTCTAACCAAAGCCAACCCCACAGAGAGAGGAAAGCATCCCAAATATCCCAGCTGGCAAACATTATATTTTTCCTTTTGAGGAAAAGTCAAATACCACCAATTAAAGAATATTTAGAATATTATTCAACATTTGTTTGAGTTCATTGTTATAGCAGCACTGTGTGGCCGATGGATCCCTGGAGTAAATGAGTTGTTTCTGCTGTGGAAAGGTATTTCTGCCCAGCCATGACTTCCTGTTCTCTTGAGTGTGCTAACAGATCTAACCAGATATTTAATTCTGCTCTTTCAAAAGTGAACAGGAAAGGCATTCAAAGACCAGTGAAGAAATTCCAAAGGAAAACACTCACTTTCTCCTGAAAAAAAATAAAGAATTAGCTCTCCTTGGAACTGTGTTATTGAGAATGAATGGATGTAAATGTGGATTGCAGATGATTTGCTCTATATCCCAGGATTTGGAGGATGAGTCATATTAGTATATGAGAAAATGGCTGGACAAATAAAAAGCAATCTGCTTCTATTGGGAGAAAGAACTACATAGTGGGGAAAAAGTGTTCTCCTGCATAATGATAAAAATAAATACATATTCAAAAGAATTGTGGGACTGCTTTTATATATAGCAGAAAAAGAAAAAAAGAAAATGTTTTCTTATATGGATTTTTCATACTTGTTTATGTAGCAACTACATAACATATACATATTATGTTTTCATTTTATGTCTGTATGCATATATAAAACCAATACAACTCTGAAAACTTATGTATTGTCTGGCACATCCTCAAGCCCTGGATCACTTCTGGACAGAAAGTAGGCAAACCCTAGAAATCTGCTTACTTTGGATCTGGCCTTTGACATTCTGATGGATAACAGATAAGAGTGTCATTTTTAGGAGGCCTTCAACAGAGATAAAAACCTGCATATTAACTGCCATATTTCTGTGCTGCATCAGAGAATGTAAGAAATAGGGTTTGGCTAAAAAATAAATAATTTACTCCCTTGGCATGTGCTGATATCAAGGAATACTAAGTATTTTCTTCCAGCTCACTGAGCCTTCCCAGATTTAAGGCAGAGCAGCATAGCTGTCCTCAGCAAGGTAATGCATAGTACAGCCCTTTCTGGAAGACGTCAGGGAGACAGCCAGCCTGGGGAAAAATGCTGAGCTAAATTCAACACAATATTACTGTTCATTTCTCTGCTCATTGAAACAGACTTGGAAAGGAAAGTGAATTTAAGCTCTACAGTGTGTGAAGTGTAAATTAAATAAGAAGTTGAGTCAAGTGACTATTTATTAGAAAGTACAGCTGATTCTGAGTAATACTATGTATCCTAAAACCAGTCTAAGTTGTAGGAATGCCTGTTCAGGCAGCCATAAAAGCAAAACCTGGGATCTGTGTTTCAAAGTGTGAAATTCAGGTTAAAAAAATGAGATTAAGATGCTTATCAAAGTAGTGTCCTTAGTATGCAACTATTTGAATTATTCTTCCCCAGTATGAAAACTGCCATGTCATTAGAAGTAATATAGATTTGTGAACAACTGCCAAGAATGCTTTGCTTAGGGTAAAGAAAAGCAAGGCAGAATTATATTCCATCTTTCACCAAATTCCTTCAACTCTTTTCCTTAACTAGAAACCCATCACAATATTACAGACTACTTTAAAAATGTTCTGTAATTAGTTTCCAGAAATAAATTAGTGAACAGTGAATGAATCACAGACTTTTTTCCTGCACACACTAGGCTGATCAATCCTCAGAGATACTTGAACCTGGAAAAGTCACAGCTGAAAGCAGTGTTATAGCCTTGTCAGCCCTGTACAACTGTCGCATAATCAGGTCCTGGCTTTCATCCCTTCTTCTTGCCACCTCCAGAGATACACTCCCACTGGCATGATACTTGTCATGTTTTTTCAGGAGTGATGTGGAAGTAGAGCAGAGGTTTGCATGGCTGAACCAAGCTTCCAGTTCCCTTTGAAGTCAAGAGAATGGCAGACTGTGTATATTAGAGTATTTCTTTTACTGCATTTCCCAAGCCAGTGCTGCTTGTGAGACTGCCAAAGCTAAGCTGTTGTTAGTTTGCTGTATAGGAGAGCAGCAGCTGCTGGGTACATGCCAATTCCTTTAAATATCAACAGCACTGCCCCGTGAAGCCACCAAAACCACGGCAGAGGACAATGCCACAAATTCATCTATAAATTTATATCCAGTGCTGCTGTGGGCAGGCATCAATAATCACATACTCAGCCCTTCAAAACAGGGCTGACAAGAAAGTGACTCCAAACATAGCCAGGAGCAGGGTGAGTGTCCCCCTTTGGTGTTTGCTGCTGCTTTTCTACTTTACTTCTCAAATAACTTTACTGTTGCTTTAAATTCCTCTCTGCAGTAACCAGCAGTTCACTTATTAATGTCATCATTTGGGCCAGCAGTGGAAGCACCAGCTGCTTTGCTTCTGACAAAGGTGTAGAGAAAGGGCTCTGGGTTGGGAGCACACACCACTTCAACTTTGCTTTGGAGAGCTGTGAGGATTGCCTTTTGATATGTAATTGCTTCTACCACATGGCACAGGGCCTCCAGTGTACAAAGATGCATCCATGATTATCTATGGAAGTATAACCATAGGATGGGCATAGGACTTGGCAACACATCTGAATGTGTTGAAGCCATCACCCCTCTGTTACTGCCCAGTGGTTGCAGAGTTCTGCATTTGCTGCTAACCTCAACAGATATCGGGGCAATGTACACTGAGCTATCAAATTTGAGTCTGCAAGATCTGCAGAAAGTAGTTGTATACTTTCATTATCTTTTCCTCATTCCACTTGGAGTAATGAACTAATGAAATAGTTACTTTAATCCCTCTCCCATTTTGTCCCATCTTGCAAAACAAAGTAAAGTGGATGGGAGGTCTCTTGCCAGACATTTCCTGCACCTTGCACCACCTGCTGCCAGACATCCTCCTCACCAGTGCTCACCACCATTTTCAGTATGAAGTGTTCCAGTTCTGCTGTCTAAAGCAAATCCTTCAAACCCATAGAAACTGAAGGAATTTAGCATTATCTTCCTGCAAGCAGGCACAGAGCCACTGCTGAGGCTGGAGGGGCAGGCCCAGCCTCCAAGGCAGTGTCCTCTCCAGTTCCTCAAGGTCTCCACAAGACCTTTCCACCAGCAAGCATTACTGGAGAAGAGCAAACAGCTGTTTGCAATACCTGGGGCTCCTTCACAGTCCAAGAACTTGCCATAGGAAATCCCTGGACATGCTGACACCTGAGGACTGCCCAGGGAACACCAGAGCCTCCGCAGGCTCCTGGCATGGGCAAAATGGTTCTAAGACAGGCCCAAATTTGGGGAGCAAAGGCTGCCTGCTGGAGTCTGCAGAAATTCCTCCTTCTCATAGTAGGAAACAGCCAAGGTCACAGTCTCCATTTGGATCAACACTGAAAGAAATGCACTTAAAGATAGCTCTGAAAAGCCAAGCCCAAGTATTTCAATGGCACCTTTTTTCCTGGAGTTGCTGGCAGTTGCCTTGTACCAGCACAGCTGTACTCAGAAACCAGGCATTTCAGATTTAGGTGCTAAGCAGAAAACTTAAAAGCCTGAACATTTCTGGGGCAGGGACAGGGGCCAAGGGAGATTTCAGAAAGCATTTATGTTCTCAAACTTAAAGATAGGAAAATGCTACTCCTCTGGGACATGCAATTCTTGGGAAAACCCAGACCTGGTTATCTTTCTTCTACTAAGTTTGAAGGTGTTATTCTGACTATTTTGGGGGGTTTTTTAGGAATAATGTCACATTTTCTATAAGAATTTAAATTATCTGTGTGCCTAATTTGTTTTGATTATCTGTGTTATGCTATGAAAAATGGATTACACATTCAAAACTCTCCAGAGAGGCTGCAGAGTTTCATAAAGGTAGAACTGATATGATGCTGCAAAGGCCAGCTGGTTTCCACAATAAAAGATGATCTGAGATTAAAAAAAATATTAGCTCCCCTGAGCTCATGTCTATTTTGAAATAATGATTAAAATGCAGCTCCAGCGCTGTGTTAGAAAAGTGGATGGATGAGTACCAAAGACATTTCCCTGTCTTTATGAAATCCTGTTAATAAAAGGAAAATTTTAAATAGTGAAATATACTACAGTCTAAATAATATTCCACCCCCCCTCCTCCCCAGAAAAAAAGTGTATCAAAAATGCACTTGCATGTGAGGCTGGCTTTATATGTGGATGGTACAAAAGAAATACTGTACAGGGTAGGTGACCCATAGGTTAAGCAGGCCATTCCTTAAATGGGATTAAAAATTGAAATGAAATTGGAGAAGGTATAGGAAATAAAAAAGGTGATAGGAGGTAGAAATGCCATAAGAGAAGTAGCAAAGCAATAAGAACAGACCATTGATACTCTGTGCATTGTTGACAGCAGCAGGGACAGAGGACTGAGGTCCTTACCTGCAGCATAATGGTCCATATCTGTCATGTAGAACTCAAGTTGTGGGAGTGAGGAGCTGGGCCAATAATAATTACAATGAAGTTTAAGAGAACAAAGTGCCTTTGGACAGGGAGGGTGCAAGGGTCCATCCATGATGTGTGTCCATCCATGGCTGCAGCCCCATCAGGAGGGTGAGGGGGTGCTGTGTGTCCCCAGCCACAGCCCCAGGCTGCACAGACACAGCTGCTGACCAAGCTAACAGGCTCATCTCATTCCCAGATGGACAGTGAAAGCCTTTATGGAGTCACTAACCCAGGAGAAGGTAAATGTGTGCCATTGCATGCCATCCCCCAGCATTTTTCATCCCAGGTAATTTCCAGCCATAAACATTCAACTAATTAAGAGAAAACAAAACCTGATTTGAACTCCCAAGCTGAGACTGTAGCCTTGTCAGATTTCTTCTGCTGCCAGTAATTTTTGTTTTCTTTTGGGATTTTTTATTCCTTTACCTGGTTTGAGCTGCCTGCAGGAGGGAAAAAAAGTCTACTTGGAGGCTATTTCTGAGGTATTGCCTCCAATAGTCGGGATTCAAGTTCGTTTGTTTACAGTAAAAGGCACCTGATCTTCTTAACAGGTGCTGCAGGTAAAATCCAACAAAAGCTCTTAACTCTTTGTAAATTTATCTACTGTGGTGTTGAATTTACTCTGTAGTGTCTGAGGTGTGTTGCCAATGACAGATTCAGGTTGTAATCTCAGCAGGGGAGGCAGCTGAGCTTTTGTCTGTATGTAAATTGCTGACAATGTTAATGGCCATCAGCAAGGAACAAATAACCCTACTCATAATGCCAGCAGTTTCCTGTCTTTATCACAATTCATTCTTAGAAAAGAGTTAAAAACTGAATAAAACAGCCTCCTCTCTCCCCTCATATACGTAGAAACATTCCTCTTGAAGGATTTACTCAAATTAAAAGCCTTTTTTTTTCTCTTTTCAGAGAAAAGATGTTCTACCTAGGGATACATGTGCATTATCAGACTTGCATATTTGCATGTCTTAATTCTTAACTTCTTTGATTTAAAGAAAAAAAAAAAGTTATTCCATTTAAATAGGAATTTTAAGCACCAGAAATATAATTTCTACATAGAGTAGAACTCCAGGAATACTGGCCATATTGTCAGATACACAGCTGGACAGATTTTTGTCTCACAGTACTCACTCTCATCACCAGCTGGGAATGCCTAAATCCCTGACCATCACTGACACTCCCCAGCTTGTGTCACTGATCTGTTCTAATACAAAGGCTCACTGTCTCTCTTCATGGTCCATCAAATTTGAAGGTACCACACTGGTACAACAGGAAAAATAATGCCCTGCACCAATCCTGCTCACTTAGAGAAGGTTGCTCCCTGGGACAGAAGCTATTGGCATTGGGAATATGCAACTAAGTAAACCCATCTGCTTTCATTAAGTTGGTAATATTTACAATAAATAATAGTCTCCAAAAAAAAAAAATGTCCAGAATTTGATACATCTTACTATGTTTTCTATGCAACGTTCATGAATTTTGCCTGCTTCAGGTAATAGTGATTTCCTGAGAAATGGATTGAAATGGTTGTGTTTTATGGCAACAGGCTGAGTTGCAGTGATCTCATTTCTCTGTGTGCATCTCAGCACTGCAGTGGCAGATGAAGGATAGACTGAATTCTTAGGTGGCTGTTTCGGTACCAGCAGTAAGGCAGAATTTATTGCCTGCTGTTATCTATTAAACCATACACATTTAAATAGTAGAAAGTACTGGAAGATGATTAGCAGAGTAAATTACTTAAAGTAATATGGTTAAAATAGTTTTGCAGTAGCTCTACAGCTGTGTCAGTGTCACTAAGGAGAGTGTTATGAAAAGGAGTGGAGTTAATGAAATGACACTTCACTGTCAAGTGCTGAAGCACCACGAGAGGAGGACCTGTCAGCACAAACTGTGGTGGGGGTGAATGGGGAAATAGATGGAATGGCACTGGCAAACAGGACCTAACACTGGCTGTGATCTGTGCCACCAGGTCAGATGCCACTGCAGTTTCTTGTGGTGGCCTTCAGCACATTTTAGCAAAGCATCCCAGGTGACTCTCAAAGTCCAATTTGGTACCAGTTGTGGCCAGAAAATAAGGCTAAGCATGGAGAAAAAGTCATCAATGTCTGCAGTGGGGACCCTTCTCTCTGGCAGGGTTTTTGGCCAGGATTTCTGGCCATATGGGCCCCATGGAATCCCACAGGCAAGTTTGACAGTATCATATTTTTTTATATACTCTTTGCATTGGCTATTTTGTGAAATAAATTCCACGGAATCATGTTTTGTGGGTTTATGTTGTCAGCAAAATACTGAATAATGGCACAAACTTCTCCCTGTGTAACAATCTCAGGCTCCTCCAACCCAGTAGACAGTGACTTCTGTTCAAAGCTGACTTGTTGGTCTGGCAGGCAGCAGAAAACTCCCAGTGTGGTAAAGAATTATTTCAGTGCTACCCTCAAGGGACTCTCCAAGACTCAGGGAAAACAAAAACACAACCAGACCTCTGAAGGTGTTGGACCACATTATCACAGGTCCCAGGAAGGGCTCAAAAATCCCTCAAGGAATCTCCCTGTTTAAGCATCTAAAAATATTTCAACTGCCTGTCTCTACTCTTCCAGAGTCAAACTCTCCATCAACTACTTTTTGGGTACACACTTACAAAATATGCATCACATCCCATCAGGGAGCTGATACAACCTTGTTTCTTGCATGAGAAAATTATTTGTACTAACCCAGTGGGGTGCAGCACCAGCTAGGAGAAGGGTGTTTTCTGCAGGCTGAGAAGGAACCTTCCTGAGATGAGCTTTAGCAGATCATTCATTTTGCAGATCATTTAAACATTAAATTATCAGAGACTGTAACACTGGCTGTGCTATGTAGCCACATTCTTCAGAATGGTGTCACTTTAAGACATAAAATAGCATAATTGTGTGTTTACTGTTCTAGCTGCCACATTGACAAGCATTATATTTTACCTTCAAAAAAGAACAAAGGAGAGAAATGTTCATAAATGATCCCATCAACTCAGAAAATGATCAGCAGGAGACAAAGCAAAGTGTCTATTTTATGTACAGTAATGGAGAAAGAGCCAGGATTCCCATGGCCAGCCAAATGCCATTGATGGTGAATGCAGGTAACTCTGGGGCAGGTACCCAACAAACCAGGCACAGGGGTTAGAAGGGCATTCCAAGATAATGAATGTAGTGTTTCATTTCTACCTTATATAATTCTTCTTCACCTTTCAGTCTTTTTTAATTTTTCCTTTTTTCCATTTTGTTTTTATTGAGCCTTTCTGCTCTTTCTATGCCTTGATGGACTACTGAGAGTGTGGAACGTGACCACCTTGAAAAACTCACAATACTTCAGTAAATTCTGCACATATATTCTTTATAGGGTATGGGGACTTCCTGTTCACTGTAAATAGCATTTCTTGCTTTATTCCTGCAAAGCTTTACTATACCTAGAAGCAGGAATCCTTATGTTGTACAAGAGCAAAGCCACTCCTTAAGTAGTGTTTGGAAACAATAATATTAAACTGCAAACCAAACAACATGTTGCCTTCCTATGTTTAATGAGAGTCTGATTTTTCTTACCTTGCCAAGCCTGGAAAAATGCTTTCAAAATCAAATGTCATTCCTGAGGCTCAACATTCAGCTTGGGTTAGAGCCAGACCTAAGTGAACCAAAAATTAAAATATTTATTAAGTTGTAGAATTAGAAGTAGAAATATACAAATTCTTCTAAAACCATCAAAAGTCCTTCCAAAGAGGGCATCAGACTGTAGCAGTGAGAGGCAGGATATGGCCAGATTGTATTTAAACCAAATGCAGAAAAAGCCATGGAGAAAAAAATCAAAGCGCTCCTTGAAATAGACCTTGCTTGATTAAAAGTACAGCATGGTTATTTTGGCTTTAATTCACTGTAATGTTGAGATCTGAGTGGTTTAAATATTAATGCAGGCCTTCCACTGCTGTGTGTTTACCGAGTTATTCACACCTTTGAGAAATATTTTCAGGGAGATGGTAAAGTGGCCCCAAATTCAAATGTTTTTGTTACTTCACCTACTCTGTTAGCAAGTGCAAATATGTGATCACAGAATCATAAAATCACAGAATGGTTTGCGTTGGAGGGGACCTTGAATATCAGCTACTTGTTGACTGCCCCTTCCACTGCACCAGGTTGCTTAGAGCCCCTCCAGCCTGGCCTTGAACACTCCCAGGGATGGGACATCCACAGCTTCTCTGAGCAACCTGTTCCACTATCCTCACAGTAAAGAATCATTTTCTAATACTTAATCTAAACCTACTCTGTTTCAGTTGAAAGCCATTCCCCCTTGTCCTCTCCCATGGTGATCAGCACATGCATGGCCTTCTCCGTGCTGTGCTGACAAGGCCTGGGTTGGAGCACAATCCAGAGACCAACGTCCCATTCCTGTCTCTGCTGACGGACAGGGTCAGGATCATGGTGTGCTCAGGTGCTGAGTGTGCATCTCCCCAGAGAGGAGAGGAACGAGTCAGCACCCTCCTCTGTGGAGGAGCAGAATGAACAGCAGCCGGAAATAAAACCTGGAGGAGGCCAGAAGCAGCTGGGAACACTCTTTGTGCACGTCTTTTGACTGCACTGTGAACAAAAGCCTTGCTCCAGGAGAAGGCAAAGCTCACCAATGAGATGCAAAAACACTGATATCTTCTGAAGGCAAAACCATTTCTAAAATAATCTGGAGGCCTGCCAAGGACATCGTTGGCACAGGCACATGGAATTGTGGCTCTGTGGGGGCTGCTGCCAGGTGAAGGACTGGCGTCTCAGAGCTCCCTTCTCCAGCCCCAAGAGGTTCCTTGGCTATAAACATATTGTAGGCTTTCATCTCATATCTGTCCCTGCTTGGGCTGAAATTATTTTACAAGTTTTGAAAGCCTCTGTATAACCTTATCCACAAAAGTGGCTACAAACTTCCTCAATTCCAGCAAACCCATCTATTATTCCCCTTAATATTTTGCAGCACTCAGCTGGAGGCCTTGTCCCTGCTCTCTGCTGCACAGGCCGCTCAATGCCCTCGGTACCAGCAGCTTCTTGACACTGCCCTGCACAGCAACACAAATCCATGGGCTATGCTTGAAAGACATAAGTCTAGAGAGAAAAGAGACATTATTGAACACCATAGGAGCGCAGTCATTTTAATTCTCTGTTTTCACACCCCATGTCTCCCAGGCTGTCCTGATTCTGTGGTAGCCCTTGAGGAAGAACAGTCTTCAGCAGCTGCAAAGCATCAGCAGATATGGAGCTGCCAGGGCTCTTTCCCTTTTTTGTTTTATGGAGGGATGCATAGCTGTGCACTGAGAAAGCAGGACATCCATCCAGCTACTTTGTGGAAGAATGAAGACAGCTCTCAGACAAACACTGTAACATCCAAATATTAGCAACTGCCACATAACAACCACTCAGGAATTTCTTGGAAATACGGGTTTAATATTAACGTTTTAAAAGAAAAGCTGATGGTCTTTCTGTTGTAGAAACAACATTTTTCAGAAGCACACAGCATCCAGAAAGGTGCACTGGAACTCACCAGGGGGCTCCCCAGTGCTGCTGGCCAGGGCTGGAGGGTGTCCAGGCTCTGCTGAGTTATGTATAACACATTAAATTCACCAGGTTCAGGGTCAAGGCAGTGGTCCAAAGCCCCAGGTGAGATCAAGAGCCAGTGCAGCAGACATAATGCAAGCCAAGGGCTAGGTAGTTCCTACCCTGGGTGCTGCCAGATTAGGTAGCAGTGGAAGCACCACTGTCCTTGACCAGACCCCTAGGAACCATGGCAGGAAGAAGGGGATGGCAGTGGCAAGCTCTACTTTCCTATGTGGAAAATCAAAGCAGAGTGAGTTACTGAGGCTTCTAGGGGTGAAATCTGTGAAAGAGCTCAAAATTTCCACTCCATCTCTGAAGTCTCCATCCTGAGACTGAAGCACTCAGACAAGGTTTGATTGTCACACAAGCACACAGGGACAGAAACCACAGATTTTGTTCAGTGATGCCAATTGTTTTCATACAACACTTCATTTACTTTCAGAAACCAAATTTCCTAGGAAGAAATTAGCTATTGAATACAGAGAAAGGATGATGTTCCCTACAATACCTTCTGGAATCTTAGGAACACTTCCTTTTTTCTTTTCTTTTTTTTTCTACTCTGTCATTGTAGGTCTTGGAAGACTTACAGCTAAATGTTCAAAAATCAAAAGCTGATCCTTAGACCAGATTCAAATATTTTGTTTGTGCAAGACTGTGAAATACATTGGCCAAATTCCTTCTTTCTGATATAATTCAGCTGACTTAGAAAGAGCCACTCAAAATTTATAGCAATATGAATGAGAAGACATTCAGGTTCAATGCTTCATTTTCCATCTACATCAGAAGTTAACTACCAGCTTTATTCCCTGATCCTGCTGAAAGAGCTGATGATGGTGGGACACAAACAAAGGGGCCTTGACATGCAAAGAGTTGGGTATGTTGTTGCTAAACAAACATGCCCATGTTAACTTCAGCCTCATTAAAAATACAAGACAAACATTCATCCTGGGATGCCAGACAGGCAATTCGTAATAAAAGATGTATTCTAAGCATCAAAAAACCCACAAAACACTCCAAAACAAACAGGAAAAAAAAACCACTGTAAATCCATGGTAGGTAAACACTCAAAATTATAAACTCTAAAAAAGAAAACATCTTTTCTATGTCCTGTCTAGCATGTCTTGAATATTGGATAAAAATATTTAAGATTCTTTTTACTCTATCCACTTTAATAGGAAAATCCAGGTGCAGATGTAAGCTTGATTCCAGTGCCAAGATCCTTGCTCTCTTCAATAAAGAGTTTAATGCAATTTAAGGCAGAGAAGCAAAGAGCCTTAAGATACCAGCAGTAGAGATTCAGAATCCTAATTAATTTTCTGTTGGTCAATTTTCACAGAGATTCCCTCAGTTGTGCTTTTGCTAATATGGTTTAAAAATATTTATTCTAATAAACTGTAAATAACCACGGATAAATCAGTTGCAATTCTTGGTGAAATAATTAATATTTATATGAGAAAATAGAATATAACCAAGCAGAATTATCTCCTCCCTCCCTTCACTTCATCCCTGCCCATGAGATTTTTCTATCATTAGTAAAGGGATAACCATAAATGTATGGAAACACCACAGGCTGAGCCTGTCTAGTCATACACGGGTGTTTAGGAACAGAAAGCAGAAGCAGATGTTCTCACCCTGCCAGCAAATCCACAGGGAGACATGACACAGGGACCTTTCCACCACAGGAGGAGAAACAATTTTGGGTAGCTTATTAAGATGAGCAGTTGATTTGAATTTCATAGAATCACAGAATGGCCTGGGTTGGAAGGGACCTTAGAGACCATCCAGTTCCAACCCCCTGCCATGGGCAGGGACACCTCCCACTAGACCAGGTTGCTCTGAGCCCCATCCAGCCTGGCCTTGAACACTTCCTGGGGTGAGCTAGTGACACTGTTTTACAGGCAGCAAGTGCAAGTCATGCTCCCCTTGGCCTGGAGGAGTAATTGGCAGAGAAGGTATTGATTATTGCACCTGCAGCTACCCAGGGTCTAAGGTGAGCAGAAGCAAAATGGCTTCAGTGGGACATGCAGTGAAGGCACCAAGAAATTCAGGAAAAGTTAACCAACACATTAACCATTGTAGCTGGCAGGAGGTCTGGGGGTTTTACAGCCAAATTCTAAGCATAGGGAGAAACAGCCTTTCCTTGGGTGGCTGTGCAAGAGGCTGGCCCAAAAGTGATGAACATGTCTGTAGTCCCTCCAGGGGACCCTCACCTGTTTGGGATGAGCAGCAGCTGCCTGGCTTTATGAGATTCAAGGCAGGGTCCCAGGGCAGGCAGGGGCTGGCCATGTGCTCAGTGCACCCAGAGCAGCTCGTGTGTCCTGGACTCACCCACAGTTCTATCAACATTTTCAGAAGCCTTTTGTTTCTAGGAGCACAGACCACACACTGATTGCATTTTCTTCTGGACCAGGCTGAAATTCTGATTGAGAAAAGCACTGACAGGAGCTCAGATAATGCATCACACATTCAATATATTTAATACAAATGAACAAACACCAGAAATTCTGACCTCTAGCCACAATATCACTTTTGTAATATGATGACACCATACTAAGCTATTTCCTCCCGGTTCAAGAGCCAAATGCTATTTGCTGAAAGCTAGTTCTGTTTGTCTGAACTTAATAAAATATCCTTCTGCAAAAAAAGCATAAGGATTTTCTTCTGAAAAAAATTAATGAACATTTGACAACTTAAACAAACTGAACTCTGCTGAAACAACTTGAGGCTCAAACATATTGCTTTTTATTTCTTCCCCCCAAATCACAGATTTTAATAAATGGCAGGAGTAGACCACATTATACAAGGGGTTATTATCAAGTAGATTTGGGAAAATACTAAATGTTCAGTGTCTGCCTGCTCACTAAAATTGTTCCATTTCACTGATGGGTTCCACCGACATAATTTTCACTTCCATTTAAAGATATCTGAGACAAAATGAGTTCCAGTGAAGGCACAAGCACTGATACTGGTTATATGGTATTCCAAGCCGTGAGCAAAGCAAGAGCAAGAGATTTTATGCACAGGATTCCTCCAGAGCTGGAGAAAACATCTGAGACAGTGGTGGTCCCACAGCCCACAGCTGCAGCCATTCTCTCCTATGGGGGTTTGGATCTTTAGATGATCTTTACTTGAAAAGGTTAAGGTCTTGAATTTGCTCCATCCTCTGCTCTCTACCTTCCTCAGAAGGCTGAAGAGAAATTCTTTTCCAAGATCAAGAGACTACCAACAGCATCGTAATTAATTTGGAAATAATATTAAAACTATTGCAACGTGGTTTTAAAAGAAATTTCTTGTAACAGTTTTCCATGTGAAAATAGAACCAGTGGCCAAGAAACAGGCAATTATTATACAAGATGATTTCCATTACTGCAGCAAAGAAGCTTAGCAAAAGAAATCACCTTATCCTTATTTATTTAAATTACACAGTCAAAAATAATAACAATAAGAAATCAAAAAGCCCATTGCATAACTAATTTCAGGAATGATGCTGGTTTGTGAGGGTTTTTTTAATAATGCAGTCTTTCACAAAAGATGAGTTTTAACCCATCCTCATGGAAATGCTGAGCTGTTTTTTGATGACTAAAGTCGTGGGGCAGCCCCTGAGTGAGGTGTCACCTGAGTGCAGCTGGGCTGCCCAGGAGTTACTCTAATCACTTAGAAAAGTGCCTTCGAGACTTCCTTTTCCCAAAAAGAATGGTACCTCTACAGACCATGAACTTCGCTTCTCTCCCTGACAAAGGAAAGAATTATTCTCTTGGTTACAGAAATAAATGTTTTCAGATTACTGAGACAATTATACTCAAGGAGAAAATAACTCATTTTGAGGTTTTACTTGAGAGACAAAACCTATTAAAATATGATCTTTTCCCCACTGATGTCTGCAGCCCTCTGCCAGAGCGTTCAATGTCAGCAGGACTGTGCCTCTCTTTCTTGTAAGGGAAGACTCACTCTGTGATGATTATGAATGGAAAGACTGAATAAGACATGCTGCTGAGAAAGTCCCGTGACTGGGAAAAATTCCTCAAGTCTCCTGCTGCTGCTGCTTTCCCCATTATCATCGGGGCCATTTGATGTCGCAGTGGCGCTTGCAGGGCGGCCAGTGCTGCAGGGCCAGCGCTGGAATTGGAAAGAGAAGAGGAGGTTACCACAAACAAACACATCAGAAGGGAGGGCTAAAGGCAGCAAGAGACAAACCCTTGCGGTGATGGAGTTATCACAGCTTGGCTCTTTCCCGGTTGTAATTTCCTGCAGATATACAGGGACAGTGGGGAAAATCAACTGGCATGTGTTCCAGTTAAAACCGCTGTCGTGGTCTTTATGCCTTTCAAGATGAAAAAGTAAACTTCTAAGCATCAGTATATGAATCCAGGAATGCATTTTCTTCCTGAAGCACAGGATATCCAGAGCTGCAATTAGTCCTGAGAGTGCCTGTAGTCTTGGCCCCGCCTAAGGATTCAGCGGCATTCACAGCACACTGAGCACCTCACCATGTTCCACCTTGGGCTCAGTGACAGCATCCCCCAGATGCTGGGGGGAACTGGCATAAGCTCTCAAAGGAGCTGTGAATCTCTGTTAAGCTAATTTCCTTCTCTGCAGAGTTTTCAAATAATCACTGTTTAAACATGATATTTCACCAAGAGTTCTTTGTACCAATCTAGTGCTCTAAAACATATCACCAGATGAGAATTATCAGCAAAAGGCACTGAAGTGCAAGAACCAGCCCACTAAGTTGCTTTGAGAGCTGACAGGGAAGGAAAATGAAGGAGCAGATGAGAGTGACTTGCCTGGCTCCCAGGGGCCAGAGGTGAAACCATGAGAAATCAGGTGCTAGGGGAATAAAAGAAAGCACTGAAAATTCCACTGCCTTGACATGTGGACAATGATGACTGAAATGTCTTCTTTCATTTTTATGTCACTTTTCTGGGCAACCAATGTTTATATGTTTAGGAACAGAAGAGTCACAAGAGACAAGATACTGTTTTTTCTCAGGAGGAAACAAGTCGAACCCACAATAGAAATCTTTCTCTATATTTTCACCATAGTGACAAAGTGACTCCTCTCTTTTGATTAACAATATTGTACTTGTCAAGCAAAAGTCAAGTCAATAACTAATAGGTTCTTGAAACAAAATCTTGACATGTGAGACCTTCACTTTCAGTTAATGGAAACAGGCCAACACAAGAAAACTTGACGGTATCCTCCTGGTGTCGCTCACCTCAGAAACTGCAGAAAAACAGCAATCAGGGAGAGTGGGAATTCTGTATGGCAGGCTGGGGCAGACTTGGTCCCTGTGGTCTTGCAGGATAGAAGACAGTGCATTCTTGTAAATTCATTTGCAAACTTTTGCCAGCTCCCTATAAACTTTCTTTTGTTCATTCACACTTACCCACTAGTAGACAAAATTTACCACCAAGGCTTATGTAAAGGTTTGCTGTAAAAAATTAAAGGTACACATGGAACAGGGGTAAAAAGATATTTTCCAATTCCTACAGATATTCTATTCCAGTGCTTCCTAACAAGACCCACTTTCGGGCTTATCAAAATGGGATAGAAGTGGTTTCATCAGTGTGCTACTGCTCCCTCAGTCACACTCTGACCTTGGGCAGGTAATTTATCTGCTCTGTGCATCAGTTTTTCCTTCTACAGAAAGGAGGAATTGAATTTTACCTTATAGGGGCATGCTCTGAAGCTTCAGAGTTTTAAGGCTGACAGGAGCAGACCTAATAAAGAGAGAAGATACAAGACCCTGAGACAGATCCAGCTCTTGGGTTTATTTCCCAGGATTTTGCCCTTACAGTGCAAGGCCAAAAGCATTTAATTTAAAAAAAAATTAAAAATAACAATAGATAAGTCTTCATGAAAAGTTAAACATGAGATTAGCTGCCTCTCAAAGTCATAACATTAAATTTAAAACTTCTAAATTAGGAGACCTTTCAGATCAAAGTGCTATACAGCAGCTCAAATGGAACAGAAATAAAAAGGCATTTATATCACACTGCACTCCTGCCAACCACTCCTGTGCAGGCTGGGCTCAGCTTCCAGTCAGCAGCTGCAGCGGCCAAAAGCATTTAATTTGCTGCAACAAACTCTGCTCAGGGACCTCCCAGTAGCTGAGGAGGTCCCTGTGCTATCACCCCCACACTGCAGATGCCATCCCAGGCAGAGCTGCAGTCCCTGTCCCATTGGGGCACATCCCGAGCACTCTCATCCAGCAGGGATAACAACTGGGGACTGCCAGCACATAAAAACCCAACTGCATTGCTCTGGCCAGCCTGGTCTGTCTGCTCTACTGATAGACAAGGGCAGATCAAGGCACTCCCCACAGGAAAGGAGAGAGGCAGGAAATATGAACTGGGTTCAATTCAGAGAGACCTTGCTCATGGCAGCTGCTGATTTGGGTCCATACCTCCTCCATCAGGAGCATTTACATATGTCCACTCTCTTCAGCCAGGGAAACAAAATTACTCTGGGACATCTGTCAAATCCCTGCCCTCCTCACTAGTTTTCTGGAGGATTTTTTTTCCCTAGGATTTATTTTTCGTTTGGCTTTTTTGTTGTTGTTGTTGTTTTTAAAATTTCGTTGGTTAAAGTCTAAAATTATTAAATATCTTCTTTACTTTCTCTCTAAACACCAAGTCTCGTTCTCAAAGCTGCACTTGAGAAGGCAAGAGGCCCTCGAGATGGGTCCTGCAGCAGTGGCAGATGTTGTCTGACAGGGGCCAGGGGCAGCCCAGGGCAGCTGCAGGTGTCAGACAGGCTGTGCTCTGTGGCTGTGGCCCAGAGCTGCCAGTGGGGTTGCCCAGCTTTGCTGCTGCACTTCCTCCAGGGCAGCTCCTGCAGGGCCCTCTGGCAGTGGCTCTTGGGACATGCAGAGCCACAGATCTGAGCTGTTTGCTGCCCCTCTCACCATCCCTCTCCTCTTGCCTGTCCGGGTGACCAAATGGACCCTCTGGAACACCTTGTCCTGAAAGATTCATTTTTGGCAGTTTCTCAAGCAGCACTGCTTGCTAGGTATTATTTCCATTAATTAGGCTTTTTGGCTGCTTGATATGCCTGAAAATTCACATTTTTCTATTATTTTTCTCCTGGCTTTGAGTTGTTGTATTTATTTGAGATGAAAGCCAGATGTTATATTAATAAGAGAACTGCCTTTCCTTAAGGGAAACATTCATCAGGACAGAAGCAGACATTGTAGCTTTGCTGTGAATTATTTAAATTCCTACTATTTTTTTCCTTCTGAACAGGAAATCCAAGAAGATGTATCTGAAAGCAATAGTATTGTGACTGCAGAACAAAAGCCATTTACCCTAATCCCTTTAAAAGCTGGTAATAGGGATTTAAAAGTACTGAAGTTTAAAAATGTTTAAATTTGAAGGAAAGAAAAATATAAACCCCAAATATTAGAGGGGAAAAAAGACTGGATAATTTACATAGCAAATAGTTTACAAATCCAACAACAGATAATTACTATCAAACCAGCTGGATTTTTTTTCTTCCCAGTGGCAATTGTTTTTCCTACAGAGTCTTCTCCCAAAGCCAGGGTTTTAGCAGAAATGGACCTAAATGACATTTTGTTTTTTACTGAAAAAAGACACATTCTACAGAACATCTCTGATATTATGCAGTGTGGGTACATTGTGACTGTTTTCATAGGGAGTGTGGGATGGCAAGACAGGGGAACAAGTCATTTCTGCAAAGAAACTTTCCCATGGTACTGCCCAGGTGGGTTCTTGGGCTGTTTCTGACACCTGGGTTTGGCACTTGTGGAGCTGTGCTGAGTGGGACCCTGTGGAAATGTAACTCCTGCTCCAATGCTGGAGGTGGGAAATGCTCAGTCAGTGCCTATTTTTCCTCTTCTCCTCGAGTTTCTCTTCACAGTGGCTGGAATGACACCCATAGGAAGAACAGTGGAGAAGGAAAATGCAGTGCTTTCTCCATATTAAAATTCAACAGCAGATAAATAACACTTTGTGTGGAAAAAAATAGACTTTGCAACTGACTGATGGCCACAGTATTTCCCTGTGAGTTGGAACAAGAGCAGCCTCAGGCATTGCCCCACCCCTTGACCCTGTCGTCGTGGGCATGTTGCTCACAGTTGTGATCTCCATCCTTTCTAGTGCCAAACATGGTTTCAAAATCTAACTTTAGCAGCACAACTTTTTAGACAAAGATCCAAGCTTTTCACACATCCAAATGAACAGTTTGAAAACATCCCTCCCATGTATAGGCTATAATATTTAATATTTAAATAAATTACATATATATTAGAGATTTCTAATATCATATATTCATAAAAATAATCATAATCCTGAAACCTCACTTTTCCAGTCTTGGAAAACTTTTTAAAGTTGTAATGAAATTATCTACTTGTATAGAATGTAAAATTTTTATTATTAAATATTTCCATTATGCCATTTCTGGAATATTTTTAGAATTAATATAATCTGTTGTAATAAAAAGAAGAGTACTGGCATAGCTATTTGACAGAATATGTTACAGTTGAATGAGTTAATTAGCTTTTAATAATGAGATCCAGCCCATGGACTTACAAAGCAAGCTACTGGAGCCTAATGATTTCAAAAGCCATCACATTTACAAGTTAATGTGGTATAAATTATTCATGAGCATCTTATAAATAAGTGTAATAAGTTATTTGCAGGGCTGGTGTTGCCTTAAAATGAGGTTCTTCTGAAAAGTGCCCTTAGAAACAGATCTTTCTTTTGTGACCCCATATCCACTCTGGTGGTGCAGCACTCACAAAGCTGCAGAAGTTTGGAAGTTGCAGGTCATTCACCAGCTCAGATTTCCTTCAGCCAGCATCTCTGCTAAGCCCTGAGAATCCCCATGGTTTAGCAGTGAGCAGAGCCATCAGAAGCACTTGGGGCAATATTCAACTTTCCTGATTCCCTCTCTTAATGGCAGAGAGTTCCTGCCCGTGGCTCCCTCAATACAGAAACCAATTCCAGGGACACTTCCCAATGCTGAAGCCAGGAGAGCTGCACAGAGGCACCAGCAACACTCTGTCACCCAGACCTTTCTGTCATGGGCAGGTTCTGCCTCATCCAGCAGAGCGAGTGCCCTCCCCTGGGTGCAAAGCACCTCTGAAAAGTCAGCAAATTTTACAAACTGAAGAAACACACAGCATAAGATTAGGGCAGGAATGCTTTCCCTGTTTAATTGCCTGTCTGAATTACACCTTGGCAAAGTTCTCTATGATTTATTTGTTTTCTAATGGATGGTACTCTAGGCATTTTCTCAATTTTGTTATTTTGCTTACCAATAGGGGATCTTGAATGACTCAGAAACATCAATCCCTTTAGAACTTCAGATTTTCAGAACAATCTCTGCCATTCCATTTGGCTGTCATCATTTGGGATTGTTTTGGGTTTGATTTTACTGAGGTTTTGAGCCACAGCATGATCTCTTCAGGCCTCAGAAGGAACTATGTGGCCCTCCTCATATTTCTTATTTGATTAACTACAACTAATATTTTTAAAGTACAGAGGAAACAGTTCATTTCATAATTGCTCATTGAAAGCCAGAATATTTTATTTTCTCTCAAATAAGTAACTTGGCAATATATGTGTATCTTATCAGGAAATAGGATGAGGGAAGATACTTGAACTATGTTCCTCTTACTGGTTATATGGAGATGTTCACTACAAATTTGAAGAAGCAGAGGTTCATTAGATGCATCAAACTTGAAAATACAACTGTTTCATTATCGAGGTTCATTTGCACATCTGGAGGAGACAAGCTTGACTCAGAGGATTCCTAGCAAAGCGTGTTCCATTTACCTTGGGGGTCAGCTCAGGAACATGGAGTCACTCCTCCAGAGATGTTAATTATTACCACCAGATTCTCCAGCTTCCTGTATCCCTTCAAGCTGCATTTTAGCCCTGCTTTCTCCATCAGCAGTTTGCAGCAGCCATAGCAATCTGTGACAGAAAGACAGATATGTAGGCACAAATATTCACATGTGAATGACTTGCCCTCCCAACACACAAAATGTTATAGAAGTACAAAATTTCTCCCCACAGGGAAAAGAAATGAGCAAACATCAGCCCACTATTATTCAGGAAAATTATACTGTTTTTAAAAGGGCTCAAAACAGCACACAAATATGTGAGGTGGTATCTTCCCTATGCTCACCTCAAAGTTCATTCATGAAGCTGAACCCCAATTTTGCAGCAACAGCTGATGGATCAGATGGTCTGCAGGAGGCTAAGAGGGATGACAGCAGTTAAAATACTTCCTCTATATTTGTGTAAGAAGTATGAAAAGAAATTCAAAGCATACACCTCAAAAAAGGCATTATGGATATTTAGTACTTCATGAACACTTTATCTGCTCTTAGCTGGGCTTTAGAGGGCAGCCCCATGAAGCTGTGGTTCAAAAAGCAAGTTGGTGTGATTTATTTGCAGGTTTCAAAGAAATCCTATCTGCACAAGCTAAGACAAGGTCCTTGAGGACAAGACAAGGAGCACTGTCAGTATTTAGGCATGCCAATCAATTTAAATTACTTAATTTACAAGATGTTGGAAAAGAACAATGCACGTGTTCGCAGATATTTCTGAGCTCTGGTTTTTTTCCTCCTTTAATTAGTAATTTATTAAACCTTTTAAAACCATTAGGGTTTGCCAAGCAGTTCCATCAAGCTGCATCCTTGAATTAGTCCATGACTTTTCAGTCAAGTGAAGAACAAATGAGCAATGTCAACAAGACATTCAGCTAACAGGAACCAGGTGGGGTTTGGCACAGTATTTTCAAATTGTGCGTCATCGTGTTGCATTCTTGGGCCTGGTGTGACTTCCTGGGAGCAGTGCCAAGGTCAGGCATATCATTATTTACAATTAATGACATCTTGAATATTGCATACACTTAAATTTCTCTTGTCCTTGTTTCTTTTGAAATGCGTCTGTCTTCTTTTAATTCTGACTGCAAGCTCTTTGGAACAGGGTTTCCAACAATTTACAGTGTTTGGAAAAAGGCTGGAGTCTCCAGAGCTGAGCCACCAAAGCTGCATTCACCAGGAGACAAGTGCTGGCTTCACAGGCACGTGGAACAGCTCTTTCCTCTGTCTCCCCAGGGAGCAGTTTGCTGTCCTGAGCTGTCACCCAGCGTGAGGTCACAAAGTGAACGAGGGATTGCTCACCCTGCAGCACAACTCTGAGGGATTCATTCCTAGAGCACAACTCAGCTCCCACCTGCCTTTCTGCAGTTCTCCAGCTGTTGCCTTTCTACTCAAATCAAACTCTCAGCCACTCGGGCAGTTCCTGGTGCCTTGTCCTCACTGCAGGCAGAACCCTGCCCTGCAGAGCCCAAGCCCTCCTTCCAGCTCCTTTCCAAACCTCCTTTAGTTGCCTCAGTCTCCACTGCAACCAGCATGGTCCCCTCTGGTAGACAGAGCCAGGACCTGGGCATAGGCTCCATCTCCTTTCTCCAGGGTCAGGGCAGGACTTCATTTTGCAGATTCTGGCTGCATATCTGCAAGATGCAATTTTCTTATATATTGAGCCATTTCAAAAAAATTCGCCAGCATTACATCTCCCATCTGATCCTCAAATATTCAACCTCATCCCCTTTCAGACACTTTCAGTGGATCTCTGCATGACACGTATCTGCCACCAGAAAACCCAAACCCACTGCCCCATCACACTGATTCCCAGCTCCAGGCACACATTTTGCAGCTTCTCTGACAGACGCTCTGTAGTTTTTCCCCTTCACCTCCTTTGTTGATTTAACATCTTATAACAGATAATTTTAAGAGCCTTTTGGACTGAAAGGCTTTGCAGGTGCCCGCACCATTACCCGTTCATAGTGTTTACTCTGAGCATCCAAAACCATCAAGAGACAAATTCGACTCCTAATTACTGCAACAGGAAAATGAGCTTTACTATTAAAAAATCACAGTGGTCTCTTGCTGGAATAAAATTTTTAAAACTTGCAGAACAAGGAAAAGCACCACGTGGATATAGAATCATAGAATGGTTTGGGTTGTTAGACACCTTAAAAATCATCTAATTCCAACCGCTCTCCCATGGGCAGGGACACCTTCCAATAGACCAGGTTGCTCAGAGCTCCATCCAATCTAGCCTTGAACACTTCCTAACATGCTTCAGTATAATTTCCCTAATGTATCTGGTCAAAGATGGACTGTTGATACACGTTTTCCTTATGAAAAGCACCTCTTTAAAAATTTCTCCTTATCCTTCTTCCTAAAAGTCTTCAACAGTTTGCCATTTTGTAATTATTTTGTTATCTCCTGCATTTGTAGTTCATCAAATCTCTCATTAGTTGCTTATCCAGCAGGAATTGGAGATGATTATCGCTCTGCTGCTTTGAATTTATACTTTGATATGATAATGTGCTGTCTAGATTTTATCAATAAGAGCCAGAGGAAGCAGCCTGAGCACCCTGGCTGTAATGTGATGAAGGATTTGTGGCCTTACTTGGCAGTTCTTTAACCATCGATCTGCCTCTGCAGGGACTTTGCCTAACGCCCCGTCTGCCATGCAATGAATTAGGTTGTTGAGCAGGGGGAGAAGTGATTATTCCAATACATTATTTCCAAGTCAGTGTCTAAACAGTGTCTACAGCCTGTATGGGAAGGGATGGGTGTAAAGAACTTGTTTACAGCCCTGAATCCACAATTCTCTTGGAATTTATTAAGTAGGTAAATAGCTCAAGTGGTAGTCAGATCTTGTGTTTTGTGTCCAGTTGCAATTCAGTTGTAACTCCACTAAAAAGATTGTCAGTGACCTTTGCTAGTTCATTGTGTATATTTGAGGGAAGAAAAGGGAGCTTGTTTTTCACTACCATTTATTCAGTTATTTATTTAATAAAAAGCTCATGCCAGACAGGCCTCCCTGCTAGCACTAGAACTACCTCTGAGCAGAGGAGTAGCACCAGTTTGCTGGTTGCCCAGTCTTTGAGAAGACAGGCACATTTATTTTCGCAGAGAACATGAGCAAAATTCAGGCATTCATCTGAACAAACGTTTCACCCCAGGGTGATGGTCCCTGCAGGGACCCTGGAGCTCATTTTGGTTTAGGAACAAAGGCAGCATGGGATGTCCCTCTGCACAGCTCACCCCTGTGAGCCTTGGCCCTGGGCACAGCCTCCCAGTGACCCAGCACTGCTGCCAGAGAGACATCGTGCCCCAGCCAGCACTGCAGTCACAGGGGGAGTGCTCTGGGCTCAGTGCAAGCCTAGACTAAAATAATTAAAGTCCCTTGTCAGCTGCATGGACAGAATGTCACTGTCACCAAAGCCAAATTCCCATAGTTTTACAGCTCCCAAAACAGGCTGCCAGCCTGGACCTGAGGCAACATTTCTATGACCCTTCACCAACATTGACTAAATAAATTACGATGGAAGATGATGACAAACACAAAAATTGGAAGTAACCATAAAATTCTGCCTGTTTGTATTTTTCAAGACAATTCCTGTTTGTAAAAGTTCCCAGTTCTTGGACTCCTTGGCTCAGCAGCTGTTTGCCTGGTTGCATAGCAACTTTCTCTCTGCTTCTGCTTGCCAGAATCAAGGGGCCACATGTTGCATAAAATAATTAGAGTATTTCTTGGCTCAGAGGGACTGAAGTTCAAGCAGGCTGGCTGGCACCTTTCTGCCTGCACTGCTCTCTGACTCCAAACTCCCACCTTGACAATAAGTGATATTTGTAGCTCTGAAATCACAGACCTATCATTTGCCCTTTGTTTTTTTAAGGGCACAGTATGGTCCTTCCTGTCACTGGCCATCACTTGCTCTGAAAATAAAAACAAAAGGCATCTCTAAACAAGAAGATGATTATCCAGCGTGAAGTGGGAGAATCCTTGTAAGAAAACTTGGTTTTAGTACCATCTGGACTAGAAGACCCAATGCTCTCTTGGTCTTCCCCATGAGATGTATGATGGTTATTTAATACTTCATAAAGATGCAAGACCTGACTGCAACAGCACCTCTGGGTGCCAGTCATGAGAGTGATGGCAGTCAGCTCTGGACACACAGTCAGAGCCATGAAACACACAGCAGCCCTGGCTACAGCATGGCATAGCCACAGGCAAGGTCGGCCCAGTGAAATATTATTGACAAAGCCTTTGTCTACTGGGTTGGCTTTGGGACACCACCAGTTGCATCTTAGCTCAAGGCTGAAGCACACTGAGTTCTCAGGTGCCTCACCAGCTCTTTGCATTGGGACTGTGCTTTGGGAGGTTGCTGAGGGGACAGTTTTATTGCCATTTCATGTATTTCTATGCACCTGTGCATTTCCTTCAGGGCTGCATCCCAACAGAAAACATGGCCTTTCTGAAACAGAGACCCAAACTGTGCCCCACATCACGCCTCTGTTTTATGCTTTGTCCATTAAATCAGTAAGGGTAGGCAATTACCCCAAATTCTTTCCAGCTGCCACAAGCATAACCATCTTTATGAGCAGTGCAACTTTCAATAGAAAAAAAAAATCACAAAAAGAGACGTTTTACAGGATCTTTAGGGCAAAAACCTGCTCAAGCTTAAAATGACAAATGACTGCCTTTGATGGAAATATGCAGATACACACATACAAGGATCCAGCTCTGCTGTCCTCTATTCCTGCTGTTACTGGGAAATGGGTCCATGGATTCAACACAGTCATTTAATTGACCCTAAAACTTCCCCACGTATTTTTCTTACATCTCATAATTTGCAGAGCGCAAAGTCAGCAGGAAAGAAATCCCAGTGAACAGTGGCTCCATCTCTGTGCAGCAGCTCTGAATCACATGGGTAATCCAGCAAGGTCCTTGCTGTAACTTTGGGCCAGACCAGCCATCAGCAGTGCCAGGGTTTGCTGACAATCAAGAGAAAAAGGCTCTGCCCTGGCAAGCAACCGTAAGAGCTCACAGCAGCCACGGGCAATGCCCACCACTCTGTGTGGTCAGCTGGCAAGCACAGCCTCCTGAGCTGTGGACACAAGCAGCACACAAAACCTCAGTGGCTCAGGGAAAGCTGCTCAGTGGATCAGCCAAAGTGCCAGGCAAGCAGCTTCTGAGCATCCTGCTGCTCCCTAACAGCTGAGACAGAATTGTCCCCTTTGTTCCTCTTTCCAAAACCCCACACTCTCCAGTTCTTCTCTGTGAGTCCAAGTTGGTGGCTCAGATGCAAACCACGGGAGGAGAATCAGTCCTATCTTGCACCTACCCATATCCTCTTGTGCAGGTCCTGCACCAGCTTCAGAGGAGTCACACTTTATCTACATCACCCTGAAGGAAAGGAGAAAATCTAACTATTTTCATCATCCATCCTCTTTCCTAGCACATATAAAGCAGCTTACCTTGCTGGAAATACATTGAAATTTCAGATTTAGGAGACCTAGGAACTTCCAAAGATAAAACCAGTGCTGGATTTGATCTGAAATGTGCAATGAAGAAAAAAAAAGGGTAGAAGCTCAGATCTTTCTTCTTAGTCTCTGTACAACATGAAAATATACGTTTTCAAAGATGCTGTTTGCATTAGTTTCATCCTAATTCTGGTGCCTTTTCCCATTAATCACCACAACAAATTCCAGTGAAAAAAGCACTCTCAATCTCCCCAATACCATAAACATACCTTCAACCCTCTAAAGATTAAATTTGAAGAGGGTAAGGGCAGAGACAGATCACCTACTCACCTTACAGCAGGGTCAAACTTCCACCAGGAAAAGTCCAGCTGTGTCTGGACCTAGAACAACTGGTATCCAAGAGTACTAATTTGGGATGATAATTGATCTGCAGGCAGGTACCTCCTCAAGTCCTCTAATTTCTAAACAATGTCTGGAGACCAAGGTATATGTTTGTGCAAGACATCAGAAATATGCAAATTATGTATATGTGTGAAGATAAATATATGTGCTAATTAGGAAATACTGTTTTGAGGGAGAATGAGGTATCTAAACATTTTTTAAAATTTGGCCTCAGCTGCAGGAAGTAGTAATACTGTGCTCCAAATATTTAGCAATGCATTAAAAAAACTTGTTCCTGATCATCCTAAGGACACAGAAATGATTAGAGATTACCCCAGAAACAATTTGTTTTATTAAAAGCCAATACACTCCACAAGATTCTTTCCACCCACATTTCTTCCCAGCTGTCTGATGCCTGCAGAGTGTAAGTGCACACACAGGGTGGGCAGGAGGCTGGCTACAGCTTATTGAGAGCTCAGCATTTAGATGAAACTTTTCTAAAATTCTTCAGTCATATTTCAAAATTGAAAAAAATACAATTATATTTTCCCTCACTATAAAGCTTCCCCTCCCAAAGAATATCTTGGTGCCAAGTGCTGATGTGCCCATCCCCATGGCTGCAGAGTGACCTGCCATCCCCACGTGCTGCCAGGCTTCCCCAGCCCTCCAGCCCCCTGTGGGTGCCAGAACTCTGAAGGAGGAGCACACTCACAGTCTGCTGTCATTCACTGTCCTGGATGGTGCAGGGATGTATCCTGCAGCCCTCTGGATGCACCCTGCATGCCATCTGATGGGGACTTACACACAGCCAGGATGCTTCACCCATGATTTAGGTTAAATCTGCCTTACTTCCTGTAAAAGCCAGTGTGATCCAGCCTGCAAGGTGTGCTGCAGCTCCTGCTGGCCCGGCCAGCCTGCCCAAAGCAGCCGACAGCTGACACAGGTGAGGAGACGCTCAGCTTAAAGAACCCTAAAATTTGGCTTGTCTGCTGCGACAAAAACAACCACTGAGCAATTTGTTGTTCAGGTGAGCAACTCCTCTCTTCACACAGTCCATCTGAGGAATAAATAAGAATATTTATTCTGAGAAATTAATACTGTATTTTCTGTCTCACTGTCCCCCCAGGCTCACACTGACACAGAGCTGCCGAGTTATGGCTGCTCAGCATCCACAGCTGTGCTCTGGGCACCAGCTGGGGCTCTGGCCAGTGGGTCGAGTGCCATTCCTGCTGCTGCCTATTGCTGCAGTCTAAAATCCTGTCAGGAAGCAACCCAGACCCACCACCCAGCTTTGCCATTCAAACACATGCAGTGGCTGAGTGGGCAGTATCACCTTTGTGCTGCTGAGGCCACCCAGTGCCACAGGCAGCTCTGCAGCTTTCCATATCCCTGCCTGTCTCCGAGCTCCCAGGGTGTGTGGGATCCCTCATCAGAAATGAAGCACTGCCTGAGCAATGTAATTTCCCTCCTTTTTTTCTTCCCTAATGAATGCAACAGTGACAGCACAGTTATGATAAAAGGTTCCCTCTGGCAACAGAATCGTAAAAGAAGAATATGATAGACCCTCTGTCTGCTCTGAGCTGTAAATTGGCCCTGGCATTTTTATTTTTCAAAAATTCAACTCCAAAAAACATAAACTTGGGCTAAAGCTTTTGGAAGTTGGTTTAGTGATCTTGAATAGGATTTGCTCCTGTGAAAAGTTTGTTGCAAATCCTCCTACTTTGAGTTGTAGCAATAGACATGAAAATAGCCATAGAAAAACCACAGATGCTGGGGATTCTCCCTAAAAACCTCCCCTTGGTGACAAATACTGTTGTTCCTCAGTTTTTTTTACACTGCCTTTAGAAAATCAAGCAGTTCAAAGTCCAAAAATGTCAAACCTAAGGTGATTTGGACAACTTATACCACTGAATGGCAGACATATCATTAGTTACACACATTTGGCAAAATTAGCACAAAGTGTTTGAACATCACCTCAATGCTTCAAGAGAAAACACCTCATTAAAATCTCTGTGACAGTGGGAAATGGGGAGCCCTTTATGCTCCATGTGGAGTCCTCTGTGGGGGCAGCTTTTGGCACACTGGCAAGTACAGCTGAGGCCACAGAGCCTTTGGCTGTGCCCAGCTCTGAGGATGGCGTGACCTGCTTCCGAATGTTGTGGAGAGGGTGAAGGTGAGCATTATCACCTTTCCATCATATCAGGTTATGATGGAAAAGACTTTTTAAAGCAGAAGGCCTTCCAGGAGTATATAAGAACAGCTGGACTCCTGGTTTTTCTGGTCTTGGTGTTTTCTTCACCAGCTGGATCCTTTCAGCCAGAAATGTCTCATCTTTGGCTTCCATCCAGCTGTGTGGAACCTCATCAAAGCCATCAGTATTGCCTCAGGCCCTGAACTGGACCCAAAGGGGAAGTGAAAACCCCTCCACCCACAGGCCTCAGCAAGTTAGGATTTGCAAATAGGTCTTTTCTTTAGGACTGTGGAAAAAGCCCCATTTACCACCAATAAACCTGGGTACACCTGAGAAACTCATCCCAAAGGCAATATTTGAGCCCTGGTCCTAACTGATAGAAATAATGAATATGCGATATACGGAGTTCCCGTACAGTGAACTATTTGACAATAAATTCTTTCAAGTCATAGAAACAGGATAACACAATGAAGATGCTGTCACTGAAATGTAGAGAAGAAACTGATTTCCAGCAAGTATTAACTTTATAAAAATATATATGCATAGTGCATATAGAAATAGATCTAAACCATATATTTATATAAAATCTAATTACAGGGTATGCCAGGCACGCAGGTTTATGTGTAAGGTACACATGCTACCCAACTACAAAAATGTTACACAGAGATTTGTTGCTTTTAGCAAGTCTGCTCTTAAAACCACCATTCATAACCTTGAATATTCATGTCTTGAACCAGAATGTTTATAGCAGTTTTTTCTATGGTAGTTTTCTCACTCATAAAATTATCTGTATGTTTAACATACCTATGAAAAAATATTTTCTTCCATGGCAATTGAAAATGGGTCTTTTTTTCACTAATTGGCAATTTATCTAAAATATATTAATTTAATTGGTTTGGCAATTGTGATTTTGCACTCTGACAGAATAAGTAATTTGCATAAATAAGTACTAAACCTATGTCAACATGGCTGACAAAAGTATTCTCCCTTTTTTAGTCTTGAATTGCAGTATTTGCATTAAAATAGACAAATGTGTTTAAAACAAGCCATTAAGAGATAAACTTGCCTGGGAAAGGAAATATGGAATTCACTTAAGCAATTTCTTTGTGTCCAAAACACTCTTTGCAGGGTCTTGTGTCACTTTGGCAGATGGGGTTGCTGGTGTGGGCAGGAGAGTTTGATGGGCACAAAGGTGCCAGAGAGAGAGATCCTGACTCTCAGTATCACAGAAGCTTTGCTATGTCATACCTGTTAAGCAAACAAATAGATTTGCAGTGAAATCCAAATGAAGCTTATTTGGGAGATTTAGAAACTTGAAAAAAGAGTATCAATAATGCCAGTACAAGCCTTAACCTTCAGCTGAGGTTTCCAGTTGCTGTCAAATGTGGTATTTGGGATATGAACTCTGGTGTGAGAGGGTGGAAACTTTCCAGTCCTTTCTTATCTCTGCCTTGGGTTTAGAAAAGCACTGAGAAAGAACAGGTTTGCATTCAGTGGCAGTCCCTCATTTGTGAGTGAAGAAAACCCTCCCTTTCTCTGGGAATTACCCAAGGGTCTGACATCCCAGCTGGGCCACCTGGGCTTGGTGGGCAGCTGCTCAGCCAACAGGGCACTGACCACCAGGGTATTTAGCACTGCACAACCAAGTGACTCCTTCACTGCTGCTGCTCCTCCTGCACAAGCATTTGCTATGCAGATCTATTAATTACAAATTGAAAGCATCCACATACTCAGAATTGCTGCTGCAACATTTTCCTCAGGAATGTGGGAGATATTTCACATTACCAGCTTCAAAGAGGGGGAGAGGGAGAGAAGGAATTTAATTCTGCTTGTGTATGAGGTAATGCCAATTCCTTGCAGTCAGGAGACTGGGGCTTAATTGACATCATATGGCTAACAGATGTACTCCAAAGCCAACCTCATCTGATTGCTTTTTAATAACTAATAACTCTCGGTGGGAGTCCAAAATATGTATGTACAAAAAAGAGTGCTGGAGTTGCCTCTGCTGTCTGCCAAGATCACTGTTACTGAAGCAAATTTGTACCTTTTGCAGTCCAGGAATAGATACCAGCAGTGGCTGGACACGTACTCTCTCGGCCTGCCCCAGCCAGGAGTGTCTGGAAGAGCTGCAGAGAAGTTGGAGGACGTGTCCCCAGTGGTGGCAGTAGTTGTCCACCCTTGCTGGGGTGGGTGTCAAGCCATGGCTGGAGGAAGGATTGAATCCCTCCAAGGTGTCCTCCCTTGCCTGCCCAGACCAGCTCCACATGAGCACACCTCGCTGGGCACATAAAGTTGTTGCCACAGGGCAATAATTCTGTCAGAAATCATTTTTCCTGTGGACTTCATTGCCTTGCTGAGACACAGATCCCAAAGCAAGGAACTGTCCTCTGTGGTGTGGCAGGAGATTCACCCAGGGTTGTTCTGTTCAGTCCCTTTTGGTGGCCCCACGTCACCCCCCCTGGTGCTCAGTGTCCCCCTGCTCACTCTCCAGCCCAGGCAGTGTCAGCAGGCCACCAGCAGTGTCCCTCAGTATCCCTCAGCTCTGGAACAGTACAGAAATCAGCTGGATTTCACTGAACAGCTGATTACAAAAAAGCTCTGCCTGCACAGCAGGGTCCAAGTGCAAGCAGATTTTTACAGAGCTGGGTCTATGCAAAAATATGGTCTACTGACTACAGCTGCCAAAACCAGAGGCTGAGTCCTGCTTTCCTCCCTTCTCTCCCTGCCCCAGCAGGGTGGCTGAAGAGGAACAAAAGGATATAAAGGATATGACACTGCTGTGTCACAGAGTGCCACGTGCCTCCCTCCAGCCCTCACTTAACTGGTGGGTGAGTGGCCAGGACTGGGCCATGCAGGGTTCGGGAGTCAGGATCACTGGCTGGCTCCCCAGGGCATCTCAGGCACTGGAGGCAGATCATGAAGTGGCCTCTGTTCTAACTCTTGGCAACCAAAATATGTGTTGGGGGGGTACCTGAGGGTGCTGTGAATCCCTTGCTGTGGCAGCCTGTGGGAGCAGGGCAGCTGCAAAGGTGGGGCAGCACTCCAGGGGAAGCTCCAACGCTGGACATCTGACCCTCTGCTTTGTGGCATCGGTGAAACTTGCCAGGGAGGGCTTGTTTGTTTCTTTGTCTGGATTGGTTTTATTTGGAGATTTTTCATTTTGGTTTTGTGGGTTTTTTTGGTTGTTGGTTTTAGGTTTTTTTTTGTCCAGGGGATCAAATCTTGAAAAAATGCTGATCCTCTGTGTCTTTCATTCTGCCCACAGTCAAAAACTCTTCTTGCTTTGGTTGCATCTGGGTTAGTGCCAAAAGGAATTCAGATGGCTTGTGTCTATAACCAGATGTAAAACTGGGCAAATTATACTTGGGATAATTCACATGTATTTGATTTCTATTGCTTAAAAAGAAGATGCAGGAGCAAGCTTATTTAAAATGAGTTTGCAGAAGGGCATCAAAGTCTGAAAGCAATTAATAAAGGACCTCTCCTGTGATTATTAGAAAGGCTATTGGGAAGACAGCAAATTTTGAAAAATTAAAGACATTTGATGCAGGGCAGAAAGAGGAAAACAAAACTCAGTCTGGATAATTAATGATGAAAACAAAATTATATCCTACTAGGGAAGAAAACAAATACATTCAAAGAGTCCAGGGGTACTTCTGTGAATAGAGACTGATGACTGGAGCACTACCACGTTCTGTGATGCACTGGCAATGTATCAAAATTAGTAGAAAAATTATGAGCTTTAAAACAATTCCTCAGTAAAGCAGAGGTGAAATGCTGAAAATGGCTATTTTGTGTTGAACAAGGGGAGAAAAATTAATGCAGTGTCTATTACCTTGCTATTCCTCCACCATCCCCCCATTTCCAAACCAGCAGAAGTAACAGGCACATCAGAGCACATCTGCCCATGGCACTTCCTACAGAGACACCACGGGACCAATTTACAAAGGCCATCAATGGAAACAGTGTCAGGAAAGATTGTGGATGTTACCATTATATCAGTTACCAGTGACTGGTGACTTTGTTTTACACATATGCCTGCTGATTTTACTTCGTCTCTGTAAAGCTGTTATTGATTAGATTTTCATTAGGACTCACAAAATTGCACAATACATTTAAGTGAAGGTCTTTCCTCTGGCTTTCCACTTTCTCTTTGTCTGTCATAACTCAGAATGATAATATTTTTCAGGACATTTTTCATGATGGACTGTTAGATAATGAAAAGACACTGTTATTTCATAAATGTCCAATAAAAAAAAGCAAAACCAAATCAACCCAAGCAACAGAAAGCAATGCTTATTGGGATGAAATTGCAATATGTTGTTCTGAAAACAGGTACTTTAGATTTCAGCTTCAGTAAATACAGTTCATCAAGGCCCACAAGAACTAGATGACAGCCCTTGAAAACAAGAGCAGTGTTATTCAAGTTAATAATGAAGCAACATGGTTGGTAATTGTAGCAGGTGATTTTTGGCTGCTTCTATGCAGCAATACAGTAGGAGTTGCTATACCTTTATACTGTACTGATAGACTTACAAAACCAACCAAAAGACCCCAACCTAAACCAAATAAACCAACATTGATACCCTGGTACAGGCATGGTGCTGCTGTAGGAAAAAATTGTAAGGAAAAGAAACAGGGTTGATGTTCAGGCTGCAGGTGCTCAGCACTGTGTGTGACAAGTTCCTCAAGCCACTTAAAATGCAGGTCTCTTGACTCCTCTACCTGATATGAGTGGTTTAACCTCTGTCCTTTTATTCTTTGTCATTTGGCCATGGTATTAGTAATAGGAAAAGCTTACAGCCTCATGGTGATATAAAGAATCTTAGGTTGAGTCCTTCAGTATTTATTGTTACCTTTCATCCCAAAGGAACAGCAAATCCTGGTAATTTAGTTTTTTCCTGTCCTTTCTCTGCACTTCCTTAACCTCAGCATTAATGCTGCAGTGCCAGATCCTGCCCTTGGAAAACTGAGGTGGTTCCTTGGCCAGTGCCTTGCACCACCTTACAGAGCTGCTCCTTTAGAGGTCCCCATGGGCAGGTAAAGCCACCTTTACCTCTGGTGAAAGCCATCTTCACCCTCAGTGCAAGACACACCTCCCTCCTGACACAGGGATCCAAGTCAGAGCCATGGGAAGTTCCCTGCCACAGCCCTGTCCTCAGTGAGACACAGCAAGTGTAGGGATGTAGCACCATCAGCATCACTTCATTATTTCCATTTCACAATAAGATGATACAAAAAATTCTTGTGTCTGAGCATTCTAAGGTGCTCATTAAAAAGTCTGTTAATTTTTATGCCTCATAAATACAAAACACACCTTAAGTTTGCTGTGAAAACATTCCTTTTAAAGTCTGAGTTTATAGGACACAGAATAAATAGGATTTCAGAATAAAAGCCTGGTTTCTATTATCTTGAGAATTCTATTATTGTTAATTAATAATTCTGCTTTACTTCTTTGTTTTCAAGTCTTTTCAAGGCATGTACTTCTGAAGATCTGCTGTTTTACTGCTCTCCTTTGATGAATATTTTATCACATAGTAATGAACATCTTGTAAGGCAATTGTACAGTTTACAACTGTTATACAGTGAAACATAATGCAAGCAAGGGAAGAAAAAGCAGAATGCTATTAAACATTTAAACTTCTAGGAAAGCTGGAGTGACACAATATTAATTATTCTAATGCCAGGCAGCATTTTGCCATTCTGCTCCTGCCTGCCACTTCCCTGAGTGGTGAGATTTGGCTGCCTGTGTGTGCTCACAGCGCTGTTCACCCTTTTGGCAGTGAGGCCACAGTCCCTGAGCTGGAGCACAGAGCTCTGGCAGATCCCACACGTGCCTGTGCCTCTCCTGATGGCCCTGCAACCTTCTCCCTCCCGACAGCCACGGCAGCTGATCCAGCACTGCATTTCACTTCTGTCTGTGATAAGAACTTGGGGACCTACAGGGAGGAAGTAAAAATCAGCCATGATATGCTAAGTTTTCCATTTGGAGCAGACACAAGAACAAGGATACATATTCAGCTGCAAAATACTGCCAGAACAGGAAAGAACAGGATTATTTTATCCATTATCACTGTATTAGAATGAAGAATTTATACGGGGGAGTAAACAGATTTTAAACAGCTTTAAAGATCTACTACTGATTTTAAAAAAGTTGCACAGCATGTGCATAACCAGCTTTGCCACATGTTATCTTTTTATTCAATTGTTTGATAGGGTTCACATACGAGTTAGGCATAGGAAAATGAGAATATCAGATGGTTCTAATGAGGTTGGTAGATTTAAAAAGATGTAAACACTCAGATTTCCTTGGAGCAAAAGCCACTTGCAAAGACACAACAATGCACAGAGCTGAGCACTGGTCTGCCTGTTATGGTAATTCCCAGTTACTGAAGAGCTCCATATTGCATTTTACTGTGTCCTATTACACAGTTACATTTACATCTTAGAAAAAATAGTACTTGCTATCCTTATAGTGCACAAAAGAATTTTTTGCTGCATTCCCACATAAATGTAGAACTGCATTGGGTTTTCTCCTGGCATTATTCTGCCCTTACCTGGCACCTCGGAGCTGCTTCCAGAGCAGCATTCCTGATTCACTGGAGTGAGCTGACAGTGAAGCACAACACAGCGAGCCTCAAAGCTGTGTGAACACAGAAAGGGTTTAGGAAATTCCTATCACTATCTCAGCATTTCAAATGGCATTAATCTTGAGCCCAGCATTATTGCTATTACCTTATCTCTGGAAACATCTGCAATCCAGGGCCTTGAAGCACATTTTTTTCACAGGCTTCCAGTGGGGCCCATGGGCTATCAGGCAGAGCACTGAAAATCAGAGGTGGGACTAACCAAATTAAACGTTTCTCCTGAGCTCCTTTGCAAGTATCTTTTGGCACTTGAGTGGCCACCAGCCCATCCAAAGGCAGGCAAGGCAGGAGCCAGCTCACACTGTTTTGCCTTTGGCTGTTGCAAATACTGTTGAAACGTGCCTGGCTATGGGGTTCATCACTCAGAGAAGCACCAAGTTCGATGAAGGTGGAAAAAGGAGAGGGGAAAGGGAAAGCAACATCTATTTTTGGACATTAAAAGAAAGTATTTTAAAAACCACTAATGTTGGCAAGAAAAAATACTTGATTTGAGGTTTGCAAGTGAGCAATTATATTTTTAAAGCTGGCATGAAGCCTTCCCTTTGTCCCACAGAATCTAATCCAACACCAGCTGAAATCACTTGCCCGTGGACTTGCACTTGGACTTTCATGTAAGTTAATACCTTACATAAAAACTCACAGCTCAAAATATACCCAATAGAACTGCTTGTAATAACTACCTTCCTATAAAAATAAGCCTCCATATTTTTAGGAGCATTTTAAGTGTTCAGTATAAAATTTTATTATATATTAAACTTAATTACCCAAATTAAATTCTCAATTATTGTACCTATGCATGCTGTCTTATTCTTTGGTTCAGTAACACCAGACAGTATAGTGATTCAATTTTACTTTGAAATTTTGATTGCATTTATTCAGGTATTTCAAGCTGGTAGTGAACTAATGATAGAACCTGGTTGAGCTTTAGCATTACTGACAGCAACCACGCAGTCTCTGTACTGCCAGTCACGGCTGGCAACACACCCTGGGATTTTTTGGAAGAAAGACAGCAGTGATCAAACAAATGGGACTGTCTGCTAGGTCCTAATGCTGAATCAAAAGCAGATTTCCATTCTGAAGCCAAATCTTTCTCAAAACCAGGTTTTCATAGATGAAAACATTACATCACCTTGGGGGAAAAGGGAAAGGATACAATAAGAAATGTTAAGGCAAATAAGCCTTATAGTTTGCCAAGTATATGACTGCTGACAATTAATTTAATGTATGCACTTATGGAACATCTTCTGCATTCTTATATCCAGCATAATAACTTCCTCCCCCCACACCCTGAGTCTCCACAGTATTAAACCACCAAAATAAGAAGCAACGTTCTTATTATTTGGATTTGAAATCTGAGTTCCCTGTTACTCTAAATGTTGTAGCAGGAATATATTGTCTGGTAAGCTCACTGATGAGCTGTGCTAGCCGTACAAATAATAAAAACATAATTCACTGCAAAGATATGCCCCTTTCAGAGACCACTCCATTTATTCGTCGCAGTAGCTGAAAAATCCAGGCATGAAATCATGTTTTCCAGCTATGCTTTTTGTCATATTTATGGTCTCTTTGGTAAAATCAAAGGAATGCACATCTGTGTAATGGGGCACAATTTGAATGGGGCACAGTAACCATCACACCATAAAATTTAGAGTTGGGCTGCTTGATTACAAAAGCATGTCCTCACTCCAGCCTTTGCACAATGCAGCTGCTTAAATCACTGGGAGTTTAAAATTGGCGTCACTTGAGAACTAAAATTACATGTGATGGCAAAATGGAAGAAGATATTAAGTTTGGGCTGCCAATTTCAGAGCAATTTCTAGAAGTCTGAGAGCTTACTGATAAAATTATGAGATGAAGAACAAGCAGCAGTCATTAAACTCCTTTTTTTTGGCTCGCATAATGAGATTTCTTATCCCAACACTTTACTGTGGGACTCCTTGGATTTAGAAACATGTACCAACAAACGAGAACAGGGTAATGAGATTTTTGATGAATGGAGCCTTTAACTCCTCAGGTTTTCTCCTGAGATATGCTCTCTGCTACTGCTCACTGGAACATGAATAAATGTTCATTTATTAGTGTGTTGGACAAAATTTTGCAATCCCTACTTGGTTTAAAAATGTTCAGGATGTGACAATCCCATGTAAATTCTCAAGTACATCATGCTAATGCAAAGACCACGCTCTTTTTCCTTAAGGACATGAGCCTGGAGAATGCTTCTGGGAGACCTCACTGCAGCCTTCCAGCACTTGAAGGAAGCTTATAAAAAAACATGGAGAAACTTTTTCACAGGCAGAGAGCGCTAGAATAAGGGGGAATGGTTTTAAACTAAAAAAGGAGAGGTTTAGATTTGATGTTAGGAAGAAGTTCTTCTCTGTGAAGGTGGTGAGCACTGGCACAGATTCCCTGGGGAAGCTGTGGATGTTCCACCCCTGGAAGTGTTCAAGGCCAGGCTGGATGGGGCCCTGAGCAAACTGGGATAGTGGAAAGTGTCCCTGCCCATGGTGGGGAGTTGGAACTGGATGATATTTAAGGTCTCTTTGGCCAAGTCATTTATGACTTGATGCTGAGGAAGATTTGTACCGTGGGTTAGTTGACAGTGGAGCCACCTCTATCACACCATCTCTGGAAGGTGGATGGAGAGTTGGCCAATCCCCACCAAGTTTCTCTCCTCTGGGAGCATGAGACAGAAAGACAGAAACACCTCACCAGACACTCTAAGTTACAAAAATTGCATTGTTATCATAAACTACAGGGCCATTTTTTTCCTTGTATTTTTTATACTCCTCCACAGAAGCACCCAAGCCATGTGAGCTGCCAAGGATACTCAGGATGACACCATGTGACTCATTAAAATTCAATAAATGCAGGTTTAATAGCATGCTTTTGCTGTTTTTCCTAATTTCAAATGCTAAATAGCCCTAAGTCTTTTTCTCAAGGTAATTCCCAGTTTTCCAAAAAAACAGACAAGACAACACTTCCCCACTCAAATATTACATACTGAAAACACAATCATTTATTTTTATCAGAAATACGTAAGAAAAATGCTGCGATTATCAGAGCTAATGCCAAATCACTGTCTCCTCAGGATGATATCTCAGATGCCTCCAGGTCCATGTCAAAGCATCAGTTATTTCCCATGCAGGGGGGTTTCTGCAGGGCAGAGCCCAGTGCAGAATCTGTCATCCACTGTTTCTTGAAGCTACTCACACATTTTCCACAGGAAATGCAGTTTAAAGATTACCAGATTCCACTGCAAGCCTGCTCCTTCTGGTTTTCCTATACTAATAAACCCTCAGCCCTGTTGCCAACAAAATGTCAGTAAATTCAATAGCTTCCAAAACCCTGTGATAACTGTGGGGCATCTGCAACAGCACAGGGATGAGCAGAGCAATCCTCCTTCTTTACAACCTCAAAACTTGTGTTTTTTGGAAGTTAGTGGAAAACCATTGCTGAACCAGGGTATCAAAGGGAAATAAGGGTACAACACTTCTTTCTTTTCAGCTGTTAAATGGTTGAAATTTTTTTTCCACATTTGCAGCTATTGTTTCTCTCCTTTCTATTAAATCTGGGTGTATAACACTTCGGATCGTTTTGATTTCCACCTGCATGAAATTTACACACATCTTGCATGGTCGATATCACTTAATCTGCAAGATTAGAGTTAATTCTCTGTTTTACCTGATTAACTCCACTGAACTGATCACACTTGCTTCTCTCTCCGGCTGAGATGCACACAGCTGCTCATCTAAAGCATACAAATTATCTCATAGCCTAGTTATGCTGCTGACACAAGGTCATGAAAAATGTGCCAACGAAACAGAATCCCCAGCGCTCCAGCAGACAACAACGAACCTCATATTTCACTATAACCTGGCAATTAAGTCAGAAGAAATACCTTGGGAGAGGAGCCATTCTCCAGGATTTCAAGCAGAACAAACCACTGCTGCTGAATTAGCTGAGACCCACTGCAGCGTGCAGACTAAATGTGAACCATGCTGAAACACTCTGTTCTTAACCTTTATAATGGTATAAATTAGGATTCCTGTAAGTAAGGCAGAGGGAATGCTGAGATCTGCTGCAGGAGAGTGTGCTCAGCACGGCTCAGAATCACTTCCCCCTGCAAACAGCTGCAGTGCCACCGGCCTGCCAGGCACCCCAGCTTGGCTGGGCTTTGGGAGCACCCCACAGGCAGGGGTGACAGGGCTGTCCTGGCCCCATGGCAGTGATGACCTCAGGCAGGAAAGAGGTGCATGCCCACCAGCAGAGACCTGTAATGAGTCAATTATCAAACGCTGGGCAATTATTGTCAGTCAAACTTCTGCAGGCTGCAGGAAGGAGCCTTTCCCTCTCTGCTCAGCACGGCCCAATGCATTAGCATACACACACTTCCACAGCACTGCTAAGGAACAATGTATTTTTCTGACAGGCCACACAAATCTAATCAGAGCTCACTACCTGCAGAAGACACTGCAATGGCCCAGGGAGCAGAGCAGGGCTCATTGGAAGTGACAGCCACCTCCTCATAGGGACATCAGGGACAGGCAGAGCAGTGGGTGCAGGGATCCTGCAGCTCCTCTCACACAGACCTGACTCCAGCTCATCCCAGGTCATTCCTCTGCTACCCAACAGCCAGGACTGTTAGAAACAGGCAACGGAGGCACAAATGCCACTATTCTGTGTGGCCAGAGCTGACATGAAAAGACACAAAGAAACAAACCTGGAAACCCCAGAGAAAATCAGGTCTCAACCCATTTAGGAGTGCCCGGGCAGATTTGAAGCATGGTCTATTAGTCAAGCACAGTTTCAGATTTCACCTGTTCCTGCACTGGAAGAGATCTGACATATTTTATGGACACAAAAATACCCCACAGTTGACTATCATCATTTAACCTCATTTTTCCTTTTTAGAAGAGTTTCCTTTGAAGTTCCTCTGTGTATTTCATTATTATCTTGGGATCTGGAAAATCTGTTGTTACTTGAAACCACAACGCCTGGAATCCATTAAAGATGAGACTAAGCCAGGGAGCACTGGCATAGTACTGAGCATGCAGCCACAACAATTTAACCCAACTGTGCAAGAAAGCCTTGATTAATTATATCCTCAGTAATTATGTCTAAAACTATTTCTACTCTCTGAGAGGTAACTGAATTGAAATAACGAATTTGAAATAGAAATAACATACTTTTTCACATTCACATGATCTGTGTCAACTGTATAAAATTGCAATTCACTACGAATGAAATCCACTCCTGTCCATCATTCTCAGAAAATCTATACTTGCCACAGAAAAACATACCAGCCATATGATGGATTATTCATGGATTATAATGTTTCCTCTCTTTCCAAGAGCAGTAATATTTGCAGGAAAAAACCAGAGAATGTAAAGCACAATGCAAATCAAAGCCTAACAGGTAAGAGTTACCACCTAGTGCTATCTTCCCACTCTGATGATGGAAGTTGGGAAGGAGAGATGCTCCAGTCTGCACAGCAGCAGCCCCGAGGAAGGGGAACACTGACTCTGCACCATGTGACAGGCACAGTAATTAAAAGTCACTCCTTTGCCATCAGAGCTGGGAGCTTGCTGTGCCTTCCCACCCTCTCTCCCATGATTACCAGACCAACACCAGCTCATCCCATTTGCAGAACATTCAGCACCTGCATCACACCTGTGCTTCCAACACACCTCACAGCCCTTATTCAGAGAAGGCACTGCAGCAGACACAGTAACATCTTCCCAAACATACAGGTATTTTTAGTAAATCGTTGTATCTGCTTTAACAGCCCTGATCAAAATTAATTACAATGCTAACTGCAGAAACTCTCAAGGCACTTACAATGAACTGCTGCCACACAAGAGAGGTCTTCCCAAACTTTAAGCAAATCAAAGCACACACCCTGCACTGCAGCACAAGGGCACAGTGTCAGGGTCTGTGTCTTGCTGGGTTATGGGGATGACACCCCTGGACAACTCTCCCTTTCCCCAGCTAATGACGATCAATGGCACCATGAGAGAGGGGAAGCATTTTAATGGAGTTTAACAAAAAAGGAACTTTTAAAAATACCTTGTATCTGTTTGTTTAAAATTACATTAGAAGAAAGGTATAATGAGTGTCTCTCCTTTCACTAAAGGATATATTCCTCTTACTGTAAACTCTGGTCTACAGGACAACAATCATGTTTAAGTTATCACTTCCCAATTACACACAAATTAATAATTCACTGCCACAGGGAAAAATGAACCCAACCATGTATCATTCTTAGAGCAGCTAATTGGGCATGGAGTGGGATAACTCTGGTGGTAAATGGTAAATAATGCATATGGTACATCAAATTTTGCATGTAGATAGACAATTTAAATTGCTTCCTACTGAAAAAAGGAGACCTTTTTAATAAGTAAATCATTCATCTCAAGACTAACATACAAGATTGCCTTCACACATCCACCTACTGTTACACGTCCATCATACAGAGAATATTTAACAAGCATCACGTTTCAAGATGCATATGTGCAGATATATATCAATATATATATCCATATGTGTGTATACAGACATACAGAGACCCTTACAATTAAAATAAAATTCACCGTGGATTCACTGATATAGAAGTCTCAAAACTTCACAGAATAACAAATCTAAAGTTTTCTAAGAAACTGATAAGCAGTTGTCACTGTATCAAAGGCTTCTCAATCAGATACCATTTAAGTTTTAGGAAAATTATATGAAAGTCATTGGCAAAATCCAACTGCTTTTTCATGTAAAACTAAAACTATTCACTACTGGAAAGCTAAGGAGTGGAACCAGCTGCAGAGGGTTTTGTTTAGGGCGTTTTCTTGGTTATGTTTTCAGTGGTTTGTTTGTTTTTTTTAACAAAACAAAACATTCAGCTGATCTTAGGGGCCTTTGAGTTTAAAACATGAAAGAAATTACTCTCTGCCTTTCCCCATCCCCTGGGCTGAAATCCCCATGCACGCCTCAGCAATTCTCATGCAATCTATGCTCACTAGTGCCAAGTGTTGCTCCCCCCATGGTACAACCACCGTTCACTCACAACTCCACAGGAGACTTGGTAGGAACAGAAGATATTTAGACTTCAGAACTTGAAAACCAAACAAATTTACTATCTACAGAGAGTATTTCTTTCTTCTCTTTCTTAAGGTAATTAGAAAAATTGTGAAAATGACCTTGACAGACCCGTGGTGATGTTAGGTAGTGATGTTGAGGTGTAATGACCTAAATGCTCTCACTTTTTCCACACTCCCAATAATACACAGATACTCGAACCATTCCCACTCTCCCCTAGAAGCACAAGAGGGAAAGAAACTCTTTACATGTTTTCCTGGCTGACACCAAAGGAACTCATCTACCCACAGTGGGATGCAGTGAGATCCAAAACTGGACTCTTTGTAGTTGAACAGGATAGCCTTTAGCCAACTGGAAATGACTCCTGATGGAAACTTTATGATTTTTCTTTTCCAGCAGATTAATTGAAGGAAAAGTTTAACTTGATATTTCATTCCAGTATCTACTGGCAACTGATAATCAGTGACAACTGCTATGCTAGCAATTCAGGATTGAAAGCACTTCTCCTTCTTGCAAATGGCATCACACATTTGGAATTGATAATGCAGAGAGATTTGGCCTGAATTCCAAATTATCTAAGGATCCAAACTCATGATACTGATTATTTTTCAAACCTCATGTTTTCAAAGACAAACTGCAGTTCACATTCCCTCATATTTCCTTGCATGTTTGAACTATTACAAAATAGTTGGTTTGTGTTTCAAAGGGTCTGATTTTCTAATAGAAGGACTAGAATTTTCTCCTTTATATTTTATTTTTATCATGCAAAATTCTCAGCTAATCCACAACTTCCAATCGCTAAGGAATTATCACAGATGCCACAGTATCAAATATCTTTGGGAGAACTCTCCAATCCACAGTCAATCAGTACATCTCTAAAACAGAAATGTAGACTGTCCTGTATAAGAAAATAAAAATGAAAATATCCAACAAGGGTATTCTTTGCTCAACCCACACTGGCAGGTGACTTAGGGAGACAGCATATTTTCAGCAGGCCCCAGCACGTTAGAGGAAAGATCATTATTAAAAATCAAATTATCATGGAATCCTAGAATTGTTTAGGTTGGAAAATACCTTTAAGATCATTGAGCCCAAATGTTAACCCAGCACTTCCAAGCCCATCACCAAACCATGTCCTTAAGCCCCACATCTACACGTTTTTTTAAAACCTCCAGGAGTGGAGACTCCACCACCTCCCTGGGCAGCCTGTTCCAGTGCTTAACAACCCTTCTGGAGAAGAAGCTTCCTAATATCCAATCTAAACATCCCCTAGCACAACTTGAGGCCATTTCCTCTTGTCCTATCACTTGTTACCTGGGAGGAGAGTCCAACCCCCACTTCACTACAACCTCCCCTCAGCCTCCTTTCTCCAGTTCCCTCAGCTGCTCCTCACCAGACTTACACTCCAGACTCTTCCCAGCTCCACTGCCTCCCTCTAGACATCCCCCAGCACCTCAGTGTTGTGTAGTGAGGGACCCAAAATTGGACACAACACTTGGGGATGCAGCCTCACCAGGGCCCAGCACTGGGGGACAGTCACTGCCCTGGGGCTGCAGCCACACCACCGCTGACAAGTCTGTGTACTCGTGCTCTGGCCTGGACTGGAGGGTGAGAAGGGCAGACTGTGTCAGCTGGAAAGATCACACCCACCCCACGACAGGAAGACACACTGCTCTTCTAAGTATTTGCTTCAAAAAAGGAAAACCCATATCCAAATCATCCACCGCAGTTCTCTCTCTGGAGGGCTGGCAGGAGGCATCTCAGCTCCTGTGTGAGTTGGGCTGGGATCCTCCTGTCCCTTCCACACTGCAGCAATCCTTGGCTAAGAAGAGCTGGGGCTCGCAGACAAACCCTCTGCTGTCAGCAGGACACCTGGCTGAGAGGGTGGAACGAGGCATTCCACACACCCGTTCACAGCAGCTTTGCTGGCAGAGCATCTAAACAAGTCAGGAAAAAAACACATGACTGCACTTCTGAGGAAAAGAAAATAATTGTCAAAAGTTGAAGGATGTAAGGATGTTTTGCCTGATTTGGCCTTTGTACACCTATGTACACAGCAGGACTCCGGGTTTTTTTTGTTGGGGTTTGGTTGTTTTTTTTGGTGTTGTGTTGTTTGGGGTTTTTTTGGTTTTTGGGGGTTTTTTTACCAGCATATAGCTGGTACATGGCTCTCCTCTTCCAAGTACACATTGTGGTAAGAAAAAGAGAAATAATTTTTAGACCTGTATTTGGAAACACTGGATCGTCCAAAGATTCAGAGGAAATCTGGAAGCTGCCAGCCTGGTGTATTCCCCATCCTGACATCAGACGCCCTGCCTGAGCCACTCTGAGATTTCTGTAAGTGAGACAACACTGCTCCCACTCAGCAGAGCTCATTTCAACTGGTCAGGTTGGGAGTTGGGGTATCTCTGCCACCTCCTGCTAAGCAAAAATTATAAATCATGTCCACACTCCACAAAGTAAAAAAAAAAAAACAACCCAAAACAACCAAACAAAACAACCCCCAACCAACCAACCTAAAACCACAAAGCAACCCAAAATAAACAACGAAACCAAAAAAAACCCCAACAACCAACCAAAACACACAAAAATCAAAACACAGAAAAAAACCCCAAAACCAACACAAAACCTCACAGTAATAATTAACCTAAATATTGAAAAGAAAATAATTTTAAAATGTTAACAGCAATTCTCATGAAGACTGATGTAATAATTAAATGAAAATAAATTAACATCTTCACTCCACTAAATGAAATAAACACAGTACCCACATATATAAAACCACAGAGTTTACATTGGAAAGACAGCTTAAAACTAACAAGATTTAACTCGAAACCTTTTTTATTAAAGTATGTATGCATTTATGCTGGAGAACAATTTATATACATTGTAAAGCAACAAACATATTTTCAAGAGGTGTGGACCCTCCTCAATACATCTCCATGCTCAATCTACATGCTTTACCACTGGACTCACACATACACTCTCACATACAAACACAGAGACACAAAACACAGACACAGAGCTATCTGCTTGGATTAGCTTTCTTTTAAGGCTTCTGTAAGGTGCCCTAGTGCCCCTAACATTACCATAATTACAAACAAAATTGTACAAAGGAGCAGCATTACTTGCAAACTATTGATCTGCTCTCAGCCTTAAAAAATATCAAGTGAAACAAGTTTTTCCTTTATTTGAGTTTTATTAAACATTTGCATTTAAGAAAGGCATGACTGTATATCTGTGAACAAGAAAAGATATGGGAATCTTAACATGAGGTTCTCAACCAGAACAGATGTTCAAACCTGACTCCTAAGGGACCATTTCCTTTGATCTTTACAGTGAGGCAGCCCTGTGAGGTGAGACACTGCCAGCTCCATCCCACCAGGGCCACTCGAGCAGCAAGGTGGAGAGCGGGGACACAGAGCTGTGCCCACCGTGCTCGAATCTCCTCAGACCTGAGGTTGATCAGAAATCACAGTTCAAACACCCACACACCCAAGTGTCCCTCAGCTCTTCCCAGCGAGCCCCACTCCTGCAGAGCACATCAGGGTAGGACAATGCACAGACAGCAGGGCTGACTTGCTGAACCCCCAACCACCAGGGAGTGTTTTTGCCCACCCCTTTTTGGTATCCTGCAGTACACAATCTGAAACTGCAACTACTGGTGTTGGGTGAAAGACGCTGGCAGCAGGTATATTAAGAAAATAGGTACAATGAATAAAAGAAAGAACAGCATATGATATAATGTGTACATACAAGCATCTTTCATTTTTTATCTGTGAAATGTGAATTAACTGCAGAATGCCAGGCCATTAGTCTAAAAGGCTATGTATGGCTGTCTTAGCCTACGTAGGGTCAAAGGATTTGTGTGATGTATCACGGGGAAAGATTCTTCAGAAACCATCAGGGCTTTCCAGGCCTACTTTGCTCTTGTGCATCAGCATCAGCCTGCAGCTAGGAGTGCCAGAGAAGCAACTAATAAAATTGCCTGACCAGTCTTGTAAGACAAACAGGAATGACTGTACTTCATGGTATGCAGCTGAACTACACAGACGAGAAAGGGACAGTGATGGGTGGGTGACAGAGGTGGGGGAGGGAGATTTTTTCTCACTTTTACAACAGCAGCAGATTTCAATGTAATGTAATTACTTTAATGATGCATATCTGTAGGTACCAAAATGCTCTTCTGATTTAAAAAGCTGGTCAGACAAAAAGTTTGGCAGTCCTTTCATTACCCAGTTTCAACTGTTGCTTATTCATCTATCAGCTGTCGTTCCCTAAGCCATTTCTGCCTTTGCTGAACCGTGAATGAGTTCAGTCAGCCATCATCAGACTCAAATTCATGAGACACTTCCTCCGATGAGCTGTTCCTGTGGATCCGGCCATCGCTTTTCATGCTGTGAAAAGTCTTCTTAAAGGCCTCCATCATGGCATGGGCCAGCTTCTTGGCCTCCAGCTTGCTCTCACACTCCACAGCATGGCAGTCCATCTGGTAGGACAGGTCATCGTTGATCTCCCGATAGACCCAGGCGAAGATGTTTGGGCTGACGTTGTGGTCAGCAGTGCAGTAGGCTATACGTGCTACCTGAAAGGTATCCATGTGGACTGTAGCCTCACCTTTGAGGTCCAGATGATGCAGCCAGACTTGGAAAGGGCGAATTTCCAGAAGGGCATTAGCTGGGTAAACATCCTCCCTGGTGAGCGTGTGCTTCTTCCACAATTCAATGACTGGTTTTTCTGTGCAGCCTGACAAAAATTGCATCCCTGTTGTGGAAACCTTACCCAAATATGTAACCTGCAAAGAAGAGCAAAGATAAGTGAAAACACAGAGCAGACTCTGGTGGTACTTTCTGTCATCCCAGGGAGCTTCATTGAGAAAATAAAAGCACACACTCCCTGCAAACTCCGAGATTTCTGCATCATTTTCAGTAAAACAATTTTCAAACTACTTTCCAAATATTTGCTTTTTCAAATGCCGATGTCACCATTCAAACCCAGAGACTAAAAATGCCCAAGTATATGAGTTTCAAGGCAATCCACTTCCTTCACCTCCCCCCAGAAAGCCCAGCTTTAGAGCCCATGACTACCCTTAACCTCATCTTAGCAAGTGCAAGTGCCATTGGAGTAGGTTCCAGGTAGTTGTGATGCAAACCACGTTTTTATTTCCTTTATTCAGATGATTTATTTGTATCCTATTTCAAACATCAGTATTAGGGAGATGGAGACATTCTCAGTTTGATAATGCAAGGCTGCAGGGGGTCAGAAAAGCATGATCACAGCAGAGGATTTTAAATAGTTTGAATGTTTCTTTTCCAAAATGATCCTGGTTTTCCACCACCTTTGCTACTTCTACTAAATTATTAAATCAGGAATAGCTCAAAGCTGTTAAAAACTCTGAGCAGGGCTGAGATATTTATTACATCAATTTAAGAAAATGTGCTGTTAAAAAATCTAGTAATAAATCTACCCTAGTTTAATCACATCATCTCTCTGCTTTTCTGTCTAGTCCTTTTGAGTAAATATCCTGTTAGCCAATCAGCACAGGAAAGCAAGGTGGCTTTAGTGTCTTTACAGTAATTTGTTTAGTGCCTTTACAGTAATTTGTTCACCAAATATCAAATTCACTGGGAGGTTCACATCAAAATTCTGTATTAATCCTGTGCAGAAACATTCCCCTAAATCTGTGCAGCTACTAATGAGGCTTCCTTCCACTTACAGCTGAATGGAAGATTATTTTATCTGGAAAAAGAGATTTTTTCTAGAAAAGACAGGTCAATGCCACCTAAATTCTATTATGCAGATTATTCTATTTATTGCTGTTGTCAGGATGGTGCATTTAAGAACAACTATATGAAAGCAAAATTGCTCCTCATTTATCTCTTGCAGCAGTAACTGCTTGAGACAGAATCTTTTACCCCTTGCTTGATGTCTTATAACCTCCTCTCATTTTACTCAAGGCATTTGGAGGAAAAACGTAATCACATGCTCTTTCCAAACTAATTTCTTCAAAATTCTGCATTAAACACACAGTATAGGTTATTTTTATGTTGTAAATGTGCTGAGAAATGTAAAGAAAAAACATGGATTTTCCACATTTAAGCACATTAAAAAAATCATTAACCACAAGAAATACAGGATTTGAAATCCATGCAAACAGAATTTTCCACAAGAAAAATATTTTGCTGCAAGCTTCATACGTTTTGTTAAACTCAGATGCTTAAATTAAGCCATAATTAAGGAAAAAGCTTACAAAACTTTATTGGAAGTCTGTGTGGCTTAATCATGCCTGCCAAAAAAGCAATTTCATAGCACTGACATTTCAAAATGGGAAGTCTTATTCTTTGCCTATAAATATTCATGATTTGCACTGGGAATATGTTCAGTCTTATAAAGCTTTCTATTTTTTTTGGAACAGTGGGAAACACAACGGCTAGAACAGTTAACAAGGCAAGAACTACCAGTGTTTTGCCTTATTTTATTTTATTAGTGATGAGAGTTGAGTTCCCTAAAATACTGCAGAAAAACTTAAAAGAAAACCTCACAGTTCACAGTGCCAACTAAACACAAAAACAGCATACACAGGACCAAAGACGAGTGTGCCTACAACATCCTGGGGGGTATTTCAACATATATCCAAAGTCAGATTGCTTTGAACAGAGCCAGTGATTGTGCAAATTTGCACATTCAATATATTCTCCAAAGGTTCCCTCAGCACTGTTTCATATTCACAAGCCAGCTAACAAAAGACAAACACTGTAAAGTGACACTTGGGGTCAAGTTCAAAGCCCGTTGCAGCATCAGAAGTCCTTCACTAACTTCAAAGAGATTTGCACAGACTTTCAGCCCCGAGGAACTGTGAAACAGCCTCTTGCTCATGCACTTTGTCCCTGCCCAAGTACAGCTTTGAACCCCTGCGTGCAGGAGAGAGCGGCCACCAGTGCAACACTTTGTTCCCCCCGCTGCTGTTTGGAGAAGCCCAGTGTCACCTGGAGACCACAGAAATCAGCACCTCTCGTGAGTACATGAGAGGGGATGCAGAGAATTGCTTCACTACTGGCTTGTCCTAAAGAGGAAGCTGCTGCCAGCTCGTGAGCTGCCCTGAGCAGCAGCTTGAGCGTGGGGAGAGGGGAGGAAAGCAAAGGCAACTCCATCTCAGGCAGTCAGTGCTGCTGAGCACACAGCACCCAGCACCAGCTTCTGACCATGGGCAACTCCCAAGTGATGCTCAGGCACCACCAGCAGCCAAGGAGCAAGATCAGAGTAAGCTGTCACCCAACAGCCTATACAGAATTTTATGTTATCCTCTGTTCCTCTGCAGCAGCTAACTGCAACCCCCTGTTGGCCATCAATCCATGTGTGGCCTGCTTCAGAGTGAAGTTACAAAAAATAATGGATTTCCCTAAAATAAAGTAGTCGTATTTTAAGAAAAAAAAGACAGTGAATTACTCTGTAAGCAGCCAATGCAAAAGTAACTAATAATAAGGATGGGATACTGGCTTGTTTACCAAAATGGGATAGAGTGGTCTGATTTACTGTCCCAGTTCTGTCATGGTATAACTGTGTAGGAACCTTTGGAAAGTTCCTTCTTTTAACATCAATTTGAACCTCCATTATATAAATTCTATTCTCCTTTGAGGACACATCCATAAATATTTATAAGGTGCTTAGACATTACAATAAGGAGTTCACAGGAAAGAATAAACAAAGCCTCAACTTTAGAGTTTCTCTTGCAGTGTGTCTTCTATGGAGACATCTACACCTACTAGTGCTGTTATTTTTTGGGTTTTTAAAATGAATTATCTTTTTTTTTTCCTAGTTGAGATACAAGCATTTCACAAGAGTAGCACCACTAAAGCTCTTGGTGAAGACAGATATCTGACATTTCATCCCAGCATGGTGCCCTGCTAAAACAGAACAGGGATACAGGAGCTGGCAAGACACCTCCACTCTTTCCCCCATGGGAAGGTGAAAGCTTCTCCCTCAGCTCAGAGTTACAGGGTTATTCCACAGGCAGTGCTCCCTGCATGGCAGCTCCTGCCTCGAAATGTCTCACAGCACAGTCACCTTTGCTTAAATGCCCAGAAACCACTGACCACACACATCATTAGAGGGGAGCTATTACAGTAAAACCGTCTTACTTTTCAAGTTCCAAGTCTGCCAAATAAAGGTCAAAGAACAGATCATACCTTTCATTATCAGATGGAAAAGAAAGCTATTTTGAGGCAAAAACTCCCACTGGTGGTCTTTTCTATTACAGTCATTGATATCTCATCAGTGTGAAGCCAGCAAATAATAATAATTAAAAAAAAAAACAAACAAACAAACAAACAAACAAAAAAAATATATAACAAAACCACCACCACAACAGAATTTCATCTTTACTATTCATAAGAACCAGATGTGAAGGGCACAGAAAGACAGTAGTAGCAGCAGAAGTGTTGTTGTTTAAGTTATTATTGCATGAACAAAAACACACTGAAGTGCCTTAACAGCATCAACTCTACAGCTTTACTGACTAGAGAGTGATCACTGACAAAGACACACAAAGCCACAGTGCAGGCTGACACCCACATCTGGGACAACACAGCTCTAACCACCAGCAAAAGTTCACCAGGACTGAATAAAGCTTTTACTTCCTCTGAAACTCTGGAAGTCACTTGGCAGCAAACATGAGTCCAGGAAAAACACTTATTTGTGCAAGTGTGGCATGTCTTATAGCAAGTGTCATCCCATGCACAGTGAGGCCAGGGGCTTTATTCTCTCCCCTCTAGGGTTGTCAAGCACTGGAATGAGCTGCCTGGGGAAGTGGTGGAGACACCATCCCTGGAAGTTTTCAAGAAAAAACTGGTCATAGAACACAATGCCATGGTTTAGTTGACAAGGTGGTGTTTGGTCAGGTTGTTGGAGTCCATGATCTTGGAGGTTTTTTTAATCTTAATCATTCCAGGATTCAATAATTCTAGCCTCAGTGCAAGGCAGAGTAGATACAGGTTGGCTGTAACAAGTAAATTATGAACAAGCTGTTGCAGCCTTTACTTGTTTTGGAGACTGTATTTTAAGTGAGAAAAAGGAATGCCAATTCAGCTCAATTGCCACTGTGTTAACCCTAAGCAGTGAAGGCATTTCCTATCATATCTTCTACCAGGAATAAGAGTATATTTATAGCACTTTTAGTCCTTTGGTTTGTGTGTTACATCTGTTCCACAAATTTCTGGAAGATATATACACCTCACAAAAATCTCTTGTACATGTTAAAAATTATCTACATTTTTTACAGCCTTTCTGTGGCAAATTTCATTCTCTGGCAAGCCATTGTCACCAACCATGACATAAATATACTTGAGCCTCCAGCAATTCTGTGCCTGCAAGCATTCAAACCTTTACTAAAAGCCAAGATGTTCTGAAGAGTTCCTTATTTCACCCTAGAGACTTGCCAACACCAGTGTCAGTATCTGACAAAACTGTCCTCAACTGAAAAATGCTGTGCCTTTGCCCTTTTGTAATGCAGCTACACCCATCTGACAAGTAGAGACATCTCATGTCAAAGGACATGAAGAACAATTGATGTCATTTTTCATGCACTCTCCTGGAAACACAGAAACATCTGAGTATTTTGACATTGTTGTTTTCAGCCCCTTCAGTCCAATAATGTAGAGTGAAAATGTCTTTTAATAACTATGTTCAAGAGCTTACCAACTTTGAAAAGACCAGTAGAGCAGCTGCCATAGACATTTACACTTCTAGCACAGTATGATTTGTCAGAAGTAATAAGGGGTTTTTCTTTTTCATACCCAACTCTTTTATCATTGATCTCTCATTGTTCACTTGCAATTCATAGGAGATAAAGAGCAGCTCAGCTCCTGCACGTGTCAGTCTGACCTCAGATCTGACTCCCCAATGGACCATGTGCTCATACTGCTCCTATCTCACAAGCCTCACTCGGGCACCTAAAGTTAGGCAGTCAAGTGACATTTTCCCCTTCTTCTTTCTTCCCTATCCCCAGTCCATAGACTACCAGTGCTCCAAGAAAGCAGATCCAAGCTGTAAAGACCCATAATTACTGCATTACAGGAGGACAGATGGTCTCTTGGCACAGGAGCTTGGCACAGGAACACACACGCTCACAGGACTCTGCGCTCTCTCACTATTCAAGACCATGATCAAAAGACCATATGTAAAATTAACTCCTTGGTTATTTCTTTACTATAAATATTTCTTCCATACCAGATAAGGAGGGTCTTTGTCAGCAAAATCAACACAGAAAATGAAAAAAAATTAAAAACAGAGCACTGACCTTGAGCCAGCAGGTATTTACTCTGCATATTTGCAGTCACCAGAGGATGCCCTGGAGCATCTTGAATCTTGGACAAACCTTAGTAGTAGATCTTAGCAGTCTCTTTTGTTGATCAGTATTTTTAAATAAACGTTCCTTAAGCCTCAAACTTGGTCTAGTTGCAACTGATTATGTTTGATCAAGACAGTGAGATATTCCTCACTTAAACATGAGGTAGAGAGAAGTAATGAGACATTTTCTTCCTGAAAACAGAATTGCTCCTGTGGCACCTTCAGGATCCGTGGCATAGAAGAAAGTGACTGTAAGGGTCTGTTTTAAGATGCACAGGTATAGACCCTCCAGTCAGCAAGTAAACCATCACAGAATCATAGTAATATGAGGATTGGAAGAGACCTTTAAGATCATCCAGTCCAACCATCCATTCAGCACCATCACTGTAACATCTAAGCCAGTGAACCACATCACCACGCACCAGATCCAGACTCCTTTTAAACACCTCCAGTGATGGCGACTCCACCACCTCCCTGGAAAACCCATTCCAATGGCTGCAGTTTGCCAGTTTGTCCCAGTCAAGCAAGAACCACCAGCCTAAAGATCAGGTAAACTTGCAGAAGTTTTAAAGAAAAATACAGAGGAGATTTGAAGAAGAGCAGCCAAAAGCAGGTTTAGGAGAATGTATGCATGTCTCGTTTGAAATTGCTGCAAGAACACATACATGGAGATGCTCCTTGGGTTTGCAGTACAAAAGCAGATGCAGTATGAGAAAGTTCAAGCCCCACCTAGACTCCAGGCAGATGTTGAAGCCAGGACACGGCAAGTTTTATCTCCACATCATTACAAGGTCTGGAAACCTCTGCAAGAAACTGCTACTCAGGAAACCTGTGCTCAACTTCACTGCAATGACAGTGTGCACAAAGCCCCCAGTGGCACCTCCGAGCTGGGTGGTTGGGAAGAGTCAGGGCTCACTAAAGGGTCACAGATTTGATGGCTGAAACTGTTTTTTTCTTTATCCCCAGTGGAGCTGGGATACAAGTGGGACAGGCCTGCAGCATGCTGCCCAGCAGTTTGGTAAGTCCTGGCACAGCTTTCATATTAATAAAAGCAGATTTAGCTGTGGAGTCATTTTCAACATCCTTAATTAACACATCCAGCTCCCGGCACAGCAGGAGCACTCTGTGCTGGACAGGGTACCCGTCTCACCACAACAGCTCAGCTCTCTTCACCCTAAAACACAGTGACTCAGCCTCAGGCTGGCAACTTGGGATTTAGAGCCAAAAGCTGCTTTTTGGCTCCGAAGGAAAAACAAAAATATCCCAGACATTCCACTGGATGAGCAAATACCATGAACTGCATTCAAGCAACATTTGCTTAAGACCCAAAAAATAACTCAGTCAAGTAAAAAGGCTGCACAGTTCCCCTCTGCCTGTCACTGCTTCCTCACCCACACTGCCTGTGTCCAGCCAAAGCCTTGCAGCACAAACATGAGGGTCTTTGTGGGAACGGCAGGGCTCCTCGACACACAAAAATACACAGTAAATGCAGTAATGTGGCTTACAGAAATATGTGAAGAACTGCTTTATTTTTGAGATAAAATTCAGAGGGAGAACAGACTGAGCTAGGCAAGTATTTAATGGAAAATAACTATAACTCTGAGGGCTGCCCACTCGATTAGGAGGGGAAAAGAAAATATCAGTAACTAATGCCTGATTTATTCCAAGGAATCAAAGGATAGCTCCAGAAAAAGCTGGAAGCATCAGAACCTCTTCAGCAGTTAAGACAACAGCCAGCATCTGACTCCTTTCATGGGACCAAAGCTGAACTTAAGTCCTAAAACAATGCTACAATTCCCCCTTGAAAACAAAAATAATAAATAAGCCCAGCAAGAAACGCATTTGACGATTTACATCTTCAGAACTCCTAAGGAAAAACAACTGCTGAACAGCAGCTGCTCCATCTGTCTGTCTGTCCCCACATCCACACTCACAGCAGCCCTTTCCAGGTGCCTTTATTTTCCCATGTGTTTCTCAGCTGTGACCATGCAGCAGATCCTGCTTTAGCTGCCCCCCAGGAAGGTTCACCACACAAGTAAGGCATAAAGTGATAGCACAGAATAGTCGCTTTGGATATAACTCCCCAACTAAATGCCTTTGGAGGACACAAGAGCTCTCATTATTAGTTCATCATTGTTCTTTCAGGTTTTACAGCCTCCATGCTTCTCAGCAGCTGTAGCACGCCAGGGAGAAGAAAGAGCTAGGACACTGTGAAAATACCTTTCCTTGAAAAATGCACTTCCCCAACACAAAGAAAAACACAGTACCAGTGCCGCTGCTTCTGAGGTTGCCTAGGAAATTTAAGATGGCAGCAGGTAGCACAGGTGAGTTACTGTGGTCCAGGGTGGGTGTCCCAACATCCAATCCAGGGCAGCATCTCAGGAACGGGGCTTTTCTGAGGGCAGAGCTCACCCATGAAGAACTTCTTACTTCTTAAACACTATGCAGGACAAACACTCCAGGAACTGCAGATGATGATAGGCATCCAAGTGCAGGGCACACCTCTGAGATCCTGTCCCAGCTCTGAGTAAGACACCCAAAAGCACATAGACATCTCAGAGCCCGTCTTCATGGCCAAATAAACCTCCAGTGATGGCGAAGTGGAGCTCCTCCCAGAGTGGAGCTCTGCCAGGCCTCCCACTGATGGCAGTTGGGGTGGGGGAGCAGAAGACCAAAATCTCTGCAGAATGCCCACAGGAGTGGAACCCTCCTTACCCTATGTGATCAGCCCCATCATCAACACTAATCCACACTGCTTGAGGAGGACATGAGAAAACACATCAACAGTTTGCAAGTTTAAGATTTAGTAAATAAATGTACTGGAAGAGAAAAAAAATTTACGCTTGATGGCTTAATTTATAAGCTCTGAGAAGAAAAAAAAGCAACAAGAAAAAGCCCACTGAGTCCACAGGCCAAATAGCCAGTGTGGGGTAAACAAGGCAGCAAGCCAACCTCTCCTTCTGGAAGACAATCCTGAGAAAATACAACAATCCAAGCTTTTCACCTTTCATTACATCAGGCTGCTGCTCAAGCAAGTTTCTTTATAAACTACCCCAGGTATTAAACTACTGCCCTCAGTTTGACCTAAGAGCACCTAACTTATATCCAGGGACCAGGAGTCACTGCCTCACTGGCAAAAGTTAACCAAGACCAAACACAACCTCAGCAAGAGCCAGCTCTGCTCCCCGCAGCCTCCTGTTAGCAACAAAAGAATTGCCTCTTGCATTTCATTCTCCACTGGACAGGAAGCTCTTTTTGTGGTTTGGCTTGCGGGGACAAATCTGAAATGAAATCAAGTGGAACTGGCAAACTGCAGTGAGCTTGCAGTCAGAGACTCTTCAGTCCTGGTGTGACTGGAAGATTTACACTGAACTATTTAAAACTCAAGAAATCAATTTCATTCTTGGAGCAATTTGAAAATATAGTGCAAGACATAATTGAATGAACAAATACATCCATTACACACAATCTCAGCAGGGCTGCTGGACACCCTATTGTACAAGTCGATGATTACTTTTATTCCCAAATATATTCTTTATGTTGCTATTTAGATCACTTTCCTGCTTTGTTTCCTTTCATTGCCTCACATAACTTCCTCTCTCTGTACTCAGTTACCACTGGGTTGAAATTAATACTTGGATAAGCCACTTCATTTCCCATTTGTCCTTCAAGAGTCTTCACAGGCAAAGAAAGAGGTGGAGGCAGCCAGGAAAGTGAGAAAACCAACCCACTTCGTAGCCACTATTGCAATTTCTTTAAGTTTCCTTCATACAAAGTCCTTCCAAAACCTTTCCTCTGCTACCTCAAAACCTTCACACCAAGAACATCCTTTCTGCCAGGAGAATGTGGCATAAGTTTGCATGAGCATGATCTCCCTGCAGACACCTACCGTCATGTTTATGTTCAAAGTACACATAAACTTTTTTCACTACACATTCTTTATTCACATGAGGTTGAAAGCGAACATGGAAATCTGATTAAGCACCTCATCATGTTTCAGAAAGCTTTTTAGCCCTGGGCTCCTCCCAGCTGCTGTCTCATAGTAGAGGGAAGGAGGCCACGGACACAGAGGGGAGCAGACTGTTCGCTTTTACTTTGTTCCCCTTCCTTTCAAACCCACAGAAAATTCACTTTGGCACCAGTCCTACAAAAACTTTGGTTGTACCTCATGGAGCATGCAAAGAGGGAGTACAGTAACAGTTACATACTTCAGCCACCTTTTCCACTGAGGCACATGTATGTTACATACTCTCCAAGACTTTGGGCACCAGAAAGCCCCACAGAATGCATGTTTTTCACTGTCTTTAATGGGTAAGAGATCTGTCCTCAAGGTTCCCTTCTTTGTGCGTGCCCCAAGAGATCCTTGTGTTTCTCATTTAGTTCTTCCGTTCAAAAGAGATGCCAAGTAATAAAATTGAACAAAACCTCTGTTACTAAGACATTCAGTTCTGCAGACCAAAAATCTCAACTGCACTTGCTTCCTGGCACAACTTGACAACACCTGAAATTAAGAACTAAAGGGAAAGGAGCCAGCTTCGGGAACCACTGAAGATGCCTGCAAATCAGGATTGTATTTCAAAGGAAGTGTTAGGTCTACATCACAGGAAGAACAGAAGTAATGATGATAAAATTATTTCAATTCTTCCTCTCCCAAGTGCTGTAAGACCAGCACCATTCAAAGAAAAAGAAAAAAATTACAAAACAAACCACAGAGACTCCCAGAAATGGCAGTACTTGCTCCTTCTGCTATCATTCACACACTGCAAATGAAACACATTCCACAAAGAGTACAGGGGAACACAGAAATATCACCTCCATATAAATGTAACTGCACCCACATCCCACAAAGTCTCTGATTAAAATACTCTGTCATTACTTTTACATCTCCTTCATGAATCATTATGTGAAATGAGTTCCATGACTTAAGGAAACCCCTTGAGGTTTTTCCAGCTCTCTCAGGTTTTAGCATCTCCAGGAAAAGTAATATTTGAAGGCTGGAGAAGAAGAAATACAGTGCCTACACTGGGATGGAGCTCTTACACTGCAGCAATGAAAAACAGACCTTACATATTTCAACTTAATAAAAAGCACTAAACACATTATGAAGAAGAACATATAGTTAAACAACTCTTTTATTGCTAAATGAGCCCTTAGATAAATATGCCTGATTTATCGTTTGTTTGTGTTACCAAATTCTGGATCCAGGCCACAGCAACACAGGCTCTACACAGACAAGAAAAAATACAACCTCACTGCCTCTAATGTTTATGACACTGTATTACAATTAAACCAGAAATTTCCCACTCAACAATGCAACAGTATGTTAGCAGACTAAACAAAAGACTTTAAAGGAATAAATATGTCCCAAAGACTATAGTGATAGAAGACAATAGTGCCATACAGTTTTTAATTCATTTCCAAAGCCATGGTTCACAGTGTCTCCAACGTCCTGTTTTCAGAATGGATTTAGTGCTTGCCTGTGTCTTCAATACAGTCACTTTTCATTTAGATAATGTTTTTCCAATCAGCACAGAACGACCTGAAAGTGATCTTTAGCCCCAGTGAGTGAATTGGGTATTCATCAGGCTCTCTGGGCTCCAGAGATGCTCATCTCCTGGGAATTTTTCTCTGCATCAGGAGGCTCTTTACAGTGGCACAGAGGGAGTCTCCTTCTTTTTCTGGTTAATTTGATCACACTCCAACCCAAGTGCCTCTTCCAGGAAAGCCACATTGTCTCCAACCCATCTTCTTGGCTGTATTTCACCTCTAAGGTGATGAGCCTACAAAGCAGCCAGAAATACAACCCGAAACCACCTGAAGCAAAACCGAGACATGGAGATTTCTATAGTGCTAACTTCAGCCAAGATGAAAGGAAACACTAAACCTAGGATGCAAGAGCCTGGAAAGCAGCACTCCAAAGTGAAGGACTGTCTGGAGGAAAGAAGCGGATGGGGGCAAAGGTCCTCTTCTCTGGGGACAGCTCTACTTATCACTGCTGCAATTTGTGTCATCTATTACAGCAGCTTGCCCCCAGTACCATTCAGATGGCTGCAGGTCAGACTGATCACTATTCACACCAGTTGTACAGCAAGCTCCTAGGAGCCCCCTTCATATCCACAGTTCATCTCTCTGTATTGCAGAGGTCGTGGCTTTTACAAAGGGCAGAAAATTCATTTTCATAGTTTCCACTGGCCCTGAAGTTGACTTTGCAAAGACAAAATCTATAGCAAGCAGCCCTGCTGTGGATCTGTTTGATAAAGGACAAACTGATGCAAATTTTAGAGCTCTAAGGAAAAAAGAAACTACTTATGAAAATAAAGAAATCCTTCACTGTTTTTTCTTCACATTTACTATCTTTGTGCAATAATGAATATCAGCAGCTAAAAATATCATAATTCTATTTTCTACCTTCCAGTTTGCAGTCTGGCAGTCACTGGGCCATGGCCCAGCTGTAGGGAGGGGAGAGCCCACCAGGGGCTTTGCCACTGACACTCAGACACCTTTAACCCAGCTGCTGCTTGGCCTAACCAGGCACAGAGGGTCATTCTTGATAAAGCAACACTGACTCTGAAACGGCTCTTCAGCATGACAACAGAATACAGCTTCCTAAAGATATGAACATTACCAGATGCCTATGACATTCTCTCGAAGCAAAATGCATCATATGATACCATTCTGTAGCAAAATAATCTTAAGGAGATCTCACCACCCAAAAATCAACATATGGCTATAACTGCAATATATAGATGGTAAAAATCTCAGAACTCTGATGATTGTTTTTTACATAAACAATTACTCCAACATTTTCCTTTAACAAGATATTTCACAGTACTGTAACAAGAAAAACTCAGCCTCATTTATCATCATCCTAGAGTTACAATTTTCCATATAGTTATTAAAATTATTTAATAGAATAAGCAAATCTTTTAAGAGCTTAATAGTTCTTGATCATATCAAACTAAGAGTACAACTAGTGCATAATGCTTTCTCCAGCACTTTCCAGGATCAGACAGAAAGGAATAATAAAGAAAAAGAATAAAGAAGAAAAATAAAGAAGGAATATACAAACTGACAAAACAATGGCCAAGACAGAAATAAACTGCTCACAGAGGAAGGTTTCTCTTCCCCAGAGAGAAGGAACCAAATATTTCCAGGCATTTCAAGAAAGCCCATGGGTTTTGAGTGTTCTCCTCCTCTGCTTTGAGATACTGACAGAGATTTTCAAAAGAGCACAGACAGCAACACAAGTCAAGCATTTTAAGAAAAGCTGACCATTCTTTCAGTATCTAAAAATGCAGGCAGAAATTTGGCAAGAGAAATTGGTGTGTGCATTAACAAATAAGGAACTGCACATCCTTTAAAGTTCTGTAGCTTTCCCCATGTAGCCCAAAGCAAGTAGAAGCAAAGTGCTCCAGTTCCCAGGGAGCCTGATCCAGCACTGGTGAGAGACATGGCTGTACTTTTATGCAAGGATTAGAGCCTTTGCTAAGCCTCTCCTAACACTCTCATTTCCTACCAAAGCTGTTATTATTTTGCTTAAATGGTTTTAAATAGAAAATTACACATATTTTAAGTGAGTTATGAATGAGATTAAATATGACAGCACAATAGAAAACAAACAGCATTTTGGGTAAGAAATTTACTTTATGCTGAAAATACAAATATTTACAGTACAATCACACAACTACATTATTTGTTTCCTATTATCTGCCTCTAGCATTCCACTCTTTTCCTCTGCTGCCTCCTCAACAAAACAAATAGGTATCTCTTGTTGGGCCGGAACCAAGCAGAAGATCCTTTAATTACAGTGCAAACCCACAAACAGCATTAAAGTTCAAGCCATGTATGCAAAAATCAAACCTGAACAGACCAACCTAACTATTCCTGGGAAGGAATCTTATTTACAAGAAAACATAGTACATCTACAACAAACTCATGGAGGGGAAAGAAAAACCTACAACAACAACAAAAACCCTTGCCCTGTTTCTTACTCCAGGCAAGGGCAGTCAGCACATGATGTTTCTTTGGAGGATCTTGTTTACCTTTTGCTCTCCAAGGAGAAAAAGCTGAAATAAAGGTTAGCCCCCTCCTGAAAAACCAAGTAATGTGGCAGACAATATAGATTGCAATTTTTTCTTCATGTTTTGTCATTAGCAAGGTTAGATACTTAATTTTTAGAAAAGTAGTTATAAAACAATAGTTATTTTCCCTTCTCACAAAAGCATCAGAGAGATTATAAGAATCTTTACAATAAAATCAACTACAGGAAACACAAGGCAGCCCCTCCCATGGCAACAAGATCATGCAACTGCAGCACAGCCCCTCTGGGGATGAACTCATAACACCAAGAAATGGCATTAATGCATCATATTGTAATGCCTGTCACAGCCTTGGGTTCCTGTGGTCCCAAATTGTTCAGCAGTGCAAAACAGACAGCCTCCTATCTGCATGCTTAAAGTGACACTGTGCTATTCTAACAGCCTATGGCAGACATATATATGTACTACAAAATAACTCTGTTGAATTATTTATAACACTTTTCTTCTTAAAGAAGCATTTAGCAAGCTGTATCATTAATATATAACCAGCAGTTCCCTACACGTCCCTGTGTATGCCAGATTCAGAGTTTGAAAGAGGAGGTGATGAATAGCATTACTGAGAGAAACTGCAAGGGCAATTTACGGGGGAGCGGCGCAGTTAACGGAACAGAAATTGGGCTCCAGCAGCCACACTCAGAGTGCTACTCCTGCAAAAAGAGACACAGCTTTCCAATGACTGCAGCACTTGGGACACTGCCTCATTCACAGCACAGTGGCATTAGAGAGGTGTCTCCCAGCACAGCAGGGGACGGGGGGAGCAGTGGCCTTGAACCACCTACACACCCCGACTCTTGGCAGAGCAGGTTCTGGCTACATAAACACCCAAAATTAAGCAAATACAGAGGACAGGCATACGTATATGAAGCAAGATAACTTCACTTTCTTGCATCTGCTTTCTTTCCTGCCTGCCATTTGCTCTGCTTCCATCCTTTGATCCCAGAAAAGTGCAGTCCTGGCAATGGACAAGTGTCCCCCTCACTGCACTGGCCAGGTGACGGAAGTAGATGTGAGCAGCACCTGCTTGGGACAGAGCCCAGGCAGAGTGTGGAGCCTACGGAAACTGCAGCAAGTGGGAACTTAAGGGAAGACTGGAAATGTGTGGAACAGAGAAAGAGCCACAATATGACCTGGAGAAAGCTCTTGAGGGATGTGCAGCTGTTTCGAGGGCAGATTGCAAACCGGAGCACACCCATCACAGGGAAGTGTGTGGATGTCCCTGGATGATCTGTAATGATACTTCTGTGCTCCTTACAGTCACTCAAATGTTGTTCATGTGATCACAAACCAATGACTAGAACAAGCACTGTAAGGTTTACCCAGGCATTTTTAATTTAAGATACTGGGATGAACTTTTAGAAGGTGAACAGGAGAAATTCCAAGGAGTGGTCCAAAAAGTGCATCTCAAAGGTGGGTCACACAGTAGAGGATATCAGCCAGAAAGGCTAATAAAAACAGAGAAGCTGTGAGATCCCAGCCGAACTGGCACCTGTGCTCTCTTGGAGGTGGTCCAAGAGGATGACAGCATGGTACCACAGGCCAAAGCAAAATCTACTCTCCATTATATCAGGCTGTTGCCCTTTGGAAAAATACATAACCAGCATAGCTAGGTTTAGAGTGAATTTAAGAGAAGGCAAAAATCACTTTGGCTACTACTTATAGATTGGGTTTGGACTTGTATTAAGAACTGTCTGGAAAAGATCAGGAAACCAAACATTGCTCTTTAATGTAGAGGCCAAACTGCTCTGGAGTTTCTTGTTAAAAGGAAAACGTTCTTTTCCTTTAATGCTTTGGGCAAAGGAGACATAATGTCCTTCACACTTTCTAGCTAACACTTAAAACTCTTATATAACACAAGGTTAGGTATAACCAAAATCTAATTAAATCAAGGATGCAATGGCAAGAGCAGGTTTCATCCTGTTTGTGTTTTCCTCCAATCCCAGCAACTGAGCTGGGACCTTCAGGCACCAACTTTTTTCTGAAAGGAAAATTAAGTAAGCACACACAGTAAAAGAACAGAAGAGAAATTTTTATCCAAGAGTGTTCAGCAAGTGTGGAAAAGGAGATAAAGCTCTGGACTTTGCCAAATGGCACAATCATCTAAGGCCTGGAAAAATTCTGAAAGAATCAACAAATGACTAACACAAATCCTTCCACATAAATGACTGAAGACACCTAGAGCAGTTTTCATAACACTCAAAGACCTCGACTTAGGTACATTCTCCTTTATCACTACTTAACCTGATAAGGAATGCAAACTCTTGGAATCACAGTTTCTTTCACTTACATATGCACTTCTCAGCAGATGATTCTCAGATGAACAAAGCCTTAATCAAACAAAGCCTGAAGGACATTATCACATGCATAGCACTGCCAAAATACCAAACACCTCATATTCTGAAATTGCAGTGAATTCCTGGTTGAAAGGAGCTATAGCTCTTTCTTTTCGAACAGATGATCAGCTTGAAGCTGCTAAGAAAATAGTGGGGTTTGTGGTGAGGTTTTTAAACTAAAAAAGATAGACTGGTGTCCAAATCTTTAACAGCAAAGCAACAGAGAACAGGAATTCAGCAAGACCACAGAGCAGAAGTCACCTTGGGGTTCCCAGTGCTCCGTGTCAGCCCATGTGAATTTCCTGGGCACTTTAGCAGCAGAGCACAGCACTGGTCTTCCCTGCTCCCTCTGAGTGACTTCATGCAAAACAGCAACAGCTTAAAGGAGAACGGAATTGTGACATCTTTGAACAAGAGAAGGTGCAAAAGCTGGTCAGAAGAAAACCAAGGGCAGAGCTGAGGGCCCTGGTAATTCTCATGAGTTAAAACACACATTCCTGCTAGCAAATGACAGAGGAAAACAAAAACTCTTCCCAGCAACAGCAGTTGTAATATCTTTCCAAAAACTTTGAGTCCTGTGATATGGTCTTGTTAGATCTATCACAACCAAGATAACCCAGCCAGTAAAATGACTTGAAGCAACTGCAAAGCCTGGGCTCTGGTTCATGACTTGAATACTAAGTAATTATATGGATTTATATCTGAGGGATTTCATCCTGCCCCAAGTTATTCCTAGCCACTGCCTAACAGGAAGGTTGTTTCAAGTTTGACCTGCTCTGCACTTGGTCACCAGCATTTGTGATGTGCAAGAAAAAGACACAATTTTAACCTCTGGCACAGAGCACAGGAAGCAGAAATACAGCGGCCAGCACAGCCTCCTGGGCACTGATGTCTGTCATTTGAAGCAATCCCTGGTTTTAAATGATGAAGCCTTTAAGATGTATATTGAGGTCACGTAGGGAAATGTGGGGGTACTACTACAGCACCTCCCAAAAGAGATGAAAGCAAAATCATGGTGCCACAGGGTGGGTAAGAACCAGAAGCCAAGATAAATGCTCTGCTTGTCCCTAATGTGGCTCAGGCACCATTGTAATAGGTGTAATTACACCAAAATTGAACAGGATCAAAATTCATTCTGCTGGCTCATAAGTCTTCCAGCAGGATCAAGCCCATTGGAAAGGAAAGCTCATGGTCACAGAGAGATGGCACTTGATTGGGCAAGCTGGATTATTAACTTCAGAGAAGTTATTGTGCAAGGCACGTGTGATCTCTCTAGACTGAGAGAGGAGGCGAAAAAAGGGAAAAGACATTGTATACTAAGACAGCAAACAGTATTGGGAAATCCCAAGAAGTCAGAGAAAGTGCCTACCATCACCAGACCACTGGCACTGCTGTGCTGTGAATGTGACCTTCCCAGTTCCCAGTCACATCCCAGAGAACATTCCAACCATCATGGGCTGGTCTGGGANCAGTGTCCCCACAGCCACCCTGTGGTGGTGCTCACCCAGTCAGAAAGAGATGAGGTTCACACATGGTTGTCCCATCTTTCAGCACCAGCTGGTTGAGCTCCTCAGTCACCAGGACATGGCACTGAGCACCACCTGCTCCTTCAGAGGTGATTCTGGGGTCTGACCACCTCTTCCAGATCATGGACAAAGAATCAGACCTTTCTTTTGTTTGTTTCTTACACCCAGACCAAGAGTGATCAAAGTTTGTAATACCACAGTATTTTATAAGCAACCTATGCTGAATGCTAAAATGTGACTGTACATTTCTCTGTGTGACTGTCAGACACTAGCAATGAAAACTCAAAAGGAATAAAGGAATAAACCAAGCTATATGGATAGTGTCTTTCAGGTTCTAAAATGTTTGGCTTAACTTCTTGAATGCATCTTTCAACCCCTAAATCATCACTAGAAATCAGGTTCTAGAACAGAAACTAGAGAGAAATTAGTCATACATTTTCTCTGACAGTCCGTTGCTACTTAGAAGGAAAATATAGTGTTTTCTTCATTAGTTAAGATAAAAATGAAGAATGGTTTCCCATCTTAAAGCTTTAGAGGATAGACTATTTGTGCTGCACTGCTGTTAAACCTGTCTTATAATTCCACTACCAAGAAAAAGGAACATCACAGTTACAAAATTATTGCAATTATCAGCCACTAAGGACAAGAGTCATAATATAGAACAAATCCCTTATAAAATGTTATAACTTCAGCTGGTGTTTAATTTTATCTCTCTTAAGTAACAGCCTAGAAAGTAATGGCTTTCTTTTGCAACTTGAGTACAAACCAGAAAGCATATGAAGATTTTGTTCTTGAAGTAATTGCACAGTAATCCCTGGAGTATTTAATGTCACCCCATGGGTATCCATATACGGACAAAGTAATGTGCAAGATGAACTTACATAACTTAAAAAGAATCAAACATTCCTGAAAATATCAAGTCAACAGAAAATACAATTGACATTTGCAGGCAAAAAAAAAATAATTAAAAAAAAAAAAGTAAGAGAACTGAAACTCTGAAATTTTAGTCCTGGTCTGACATGGCCTCCCATCAGAGGAAGCTGACATTTAAAAGACTGTTTAGAGAAAGCTGGATGATATCTCTGCCCAATGCCAATCTGTAGCCACACAATACCACTGAAGCCACAGTCATTTATCCCTGCTGGGGCTGTGTGATCACTACCAGACACCATGCGAAACAAGGAAATAATCAGCAGTGCATGGGACCAACTTTTCCCACTTTTTCAAACACAGTTGTTAAACTTAACAATGCTCTGTGATACACACAGCTCCAGAGGGAACCGTAATTCTTTCTTATCTGCAGAGATATCTCATCTTCATTAGGAGCTAGAGCTCTATCAAGTGCACTTATTCAGAAATATTGCCAAAGTTCCAACAGCTGTCTTCACAGTCACATATGCAAAACAGTAGACTGGAATTACCCATTAATCTCACAAAACAGAATTAGGTTGATGTCACATAGTTTGAATAGTAATTATAGCATGAACTAGAAACTGTTAACAGTAATAAAAATTGTTATAAACAGTTCTAGATCCACAGAGTATGATGGATGACTTGTTATGACACTGAAAAATGTTTTAAATATTGCACTGCTTAAATTCCAGTACAAAGCACATATCCAAATTTAGGGTGACTCAAATATGATTCACACCAAAGGTTTGCTTGACCTATAGTATCTTAATTTAAAAATACAGGTACAGTCAGTTGTCCACAAATGGTTTTGCCAAGGAGGTCAACATGATGTTTTATTTGAATTCTGCATAATTAAAAAACAATTCTTAGTCCAGCTACTGGGAGGTCTTCGTCCTGTTAACACAGCAAAATCTCAGTCTTGAAATGAATCTTGAAAGCATCACTAAAGCTGGATAAAAAAGCTACCACTGCCCAAAGCAAACTAGGTTATATCCAGCAATGGATGCAGCAGCTCAAATACCTGCCTTCAACACTCTTCATAATGGCATCTTCTGAGGACAAAAATATACTATCTACCCAACTAAATACCACTTTCAATGGATATTTTTAAACTTTAATCTGCTTTGGAAACCCAGTATTATTAATGATTCTCCCTGCTATTTTTCTGGAGTAAAAATGATGGAAATATTTTTCTTGCTGCTTGAGAGCTGATCAAATTTGATATTTATATTGTAACGGGATAATGAAATATCAAGATGGATATTAAAACAACATTTCTGAAGATAGTAATTTAACCTTCAGCTATCCAATTTGATTCGATGGTGTCTACTTGCTTGCAAATAATTGTAGTTTAGGGCCCTGAACCCTGATGGCAGAAATAAACCCTTCCCCTCTGAGATTGCTCAGTCTGGAGTGCCACTTGGTGGCCAAATACAAACACTCTTCTTGTAACAAACACCTCCCTACCACCAGTCAAGCCATGTGGTGGAGTCTAAGTTTAAGATATGCTGGATTTGGAAACAGTCGTTCTGTCTTTACTTTACTTGACAGCCTAACACAAGAAGGAACATTTTTGTTCCTCATATAAACTGGGGTCATGAAACCCAGGGGACAGTCAACACATCCTCAGTGAGGCAGAGAAGCTCCACCTCAACAAGCTGAATCTCTGACCTCTCACTTCAGAAAAAATGCAGCTGCAACAAACATGGCTCCTGTGCATGACACCCAGAGAGGGACCTGCAGCCCGTCCTTACCACTGGATAACTTTGAATCCTTAGCACTCTGAAGCTTGTATTCATTTAATTTTTAAATCTAAACAATCAATTTTCTTTACATAAACAAATATGCCTATTCTAAATAAAGAAGAAATCAGAAACTAGGGCAGGGCAGGCAAACAGAACTTTATAAAGGTGGGAGCATCTGTACCACTTGCACACTACCATCACAGAAGGATAAATTACTATTTATTTATTCGCAATATCTCATAACTCCAGGCCAGTGCTTAACTTGCAACACTCTGACCTAGCCAGTTTCAAGGGCAAAGCACTTCCTGTACCATCAGAAAAATCTCCACTTCCTCTTACTCAGCTGCCTTCCAGACACTGAGATGCAATAGGGATTTTTGTGTTCCTACTTGTTTTTATCACAACCACAACAGCAGCCAGCACCAGCACTCACATTCAGCATAACCAGAACACAGGCAGCAGATGGTTAAGAAAAGATGGAGAAAATCAGTTTATGCATGACCAACATCTTTCCTCGTTCAGAGAATAAGAAAAAAATCACTCCTAAATTTAAGAAGTTCCTCACAATCAGCTGAGATAGTTGGTCTGTTCCTTTTCCTGTTGGATAGTACAGTATATAGGAATGGAGAGCAGAAGTTAATATCTTGCATGAACAATCTTAACTATAGAAATTATATTTCATTATATCAAAAAATATCAAACTTCCTTTATTATTAATACTTTTACTGTAAGCTTTCCAAATTGCTAGTCAGCTTCCCAGAACACTTTTTTTTTTACCTCTTGCTTTCTTTCAAGGGTGATTGGCTCATAGTACATTTAAGAACTTTTAAGAATCCACATTTACATTGCTATCTGAATAAATCCCAATTAGATCAAATTAGCATTCAGTGTTCTTTAACAACCCATCCACAGTGGTTTAAAGAGATGAAAAATACTATCTGATTATAACTTGATATCAGACCGGAAACAACTGTCACATATAACACAAGGCAGGAAAAGACAATGCATTCTTAATTCAACAGGACATTAACTCATCCTGCATCAATCCACACCACTGGGCAAGGCTCCTGCTGGGACATGATTCGTACATGAGCATCAGTCTATGGGAACAAGAAACTGCCTGTAAGGCCAAAAGCTGCTGCATGGGAGACTCGTACCCATGTGGGCAAACCTCAGAGGCTCAGGGCCTGCTGGAAGGTGTGCTTGCACTGCTCACTTCAGCAGAGCCTGGGATGCTGGAAATATTCACAGGGCTACAAAGTAAGGTCACCACAACTGTGCCTGTACTGTGGTACCAAAAAGGTCTTTCTTTCAAAAGAGGAAAAAAGAAAAGAAACAAGGTGAAGTGATCACAAGAAAAGAAAAAACCCACATGACTTTTGTACAAAATCTGTGAGCTCACTGTTCCCCATGATTTCATCACAAGAGATGCCATGAGAAGCAGCTGTAGCATGCAGAAGGTTCTTTGTAGCATCATTTTCTTAAACCAGAAGGTGACAAACAGTGACAGAGTGCTGAAACCACATCATCCTTACACAGAGGAGGTGCTAGCAGGGTCCTAAAGCATGCCATTTCCATCAAATCAGCTACTAAGTCATCATCTGGTTTTGCTCTCAAAGTCATCAAAACCAGTATATTCCAAATACACTGGTATTGGTACACAAATACAAATTTTAATCCCTGTGTTCTAATAAAAATGTGGTCCAACCACTGAACATCTGCAGGCAAATGCATTCTGTGTTATTCAGCACTTGAAAATGAAAAAGAGGGATATGGTTTGCTGAGAGGTGAGCTACACACCTGAGTTATGAATTACACACTTGAGATGGGAACTACACACCTGAGATATGTGCCACAACCACATTTCAGGAAGGCTGAGGATGTCCAACCTTTTCAACCTGGAGGAGGCCAGTGGTGGGCTGGGACAATCCCACAGAGCTCCCTGCCATGGGAACAAAAAGCTGTGCTGAACTGGGCAAGAGCCCAGTGAGGAGCATCAAGCTGAGCTCACCAGCTCCTTACACCTTTCATACGATTTCAGTGACGTGCTTAGGCACAGGAACCTACCACATGCTCTCTGTCTAATGGGAAAAATTGACTTCTGTGAATGACTATAAACAGAAGGTTCTTGAAAGGGCTTTACTCTCCAACAGAATCCCTTAAATATTTACATTCTGCGGGCTGATGTAAGGGCTGTTCACTGCAGAGGCAGCTCAGAGAGCTTGCCCACAGCACATGGCTGTGCCACATCTGTCACAGCAGCAGCAGCTCAGCTTGGCAAAACAGAAATGCCATGGTCAAACTGCTGCCTAATCTGCCCCTCAAGTTCATTTGCAAATAAACCACTGATATTCTTCCCTCCCAGGACACAGCTTAGCCATCACCTCAAATGTCCCTGAGCAGCCCCTACCAGAGACTAGATGCAACTCTGCCCTCCCCACCACAGCCTTCTGGAAGCAGCAGAAATAATTCACTGCAACAGACAGATCTTAAGCAGGGTTTTGTTTTCTTTTTTCTTCTCTGGGAGCTAAAGATGGCAGTCAAAAGAAGCTGCTAATACAGCCCTTACACCCCTCCTAAATGCAATTCGTACCTTGGTAAGCAAGAAACCTAAGACAAATGAAATTAAAATATCAAAGGAATAAAATAGGGACATTTGAGTCACGTCTGTGACATGACCAAAGCTTTTACTAATTGCAAAGCTGTGCTATGTCCATTCACCAGCTCCTTTTCCAGCTTCCCATTTAGATAGAGAGGCATACATTTAGCATAAGCAAACAAAAATCCTGAGAATTCACAATAGGTGGCTCCTGTTCTGAGACAGCTCTAGTTTATCACTTTTTTCCCTTCACTGCTATTTAATGACTCATATCATGCAATTCTTTCCTCATTCCTAATGTTTGCTGCTGAAGTCTCCTCTAGAAAGATAATACTTGAATGCCTCAGGGGAAGTCAAAAAGAAAGATAACTGCAAAAAAATCACAGGAGTCATCATTTCCTAAGTCTGCATTGAAACAGATAAAGTTTCCATTGCCAAGATAAGTTCATACAGTACAATATATGGGGAGATGGACAAATCTCTTTACATGGGATGACAGGATGAATCTTTCCATCAGATATATATGCAGACATATATGAAATAGCTTCTTTGAAATCAGCTGAATTACTTTTGATTCACAGCCAGAAATTTAAGGTCTGGAATGAGTTTGCTCTGTGACTTGGCAGCTGGAAAATCCAACTGATTATCATAGAGAAGGTGCATCTTCTTTTGGTATAAAGCCAAGAACTATAAGCAGAAAACATAAACCAGATGTTATCGTGGCATATCATTGTATACAGACCCATTAGTTACTAACTAATTTCATGCATAATAACCTGCTAAACTAAAGCTGTAACTGCCACAAATGGTGCTATCCCTATTTCATTATTACAGGTGATTTGATTCACCTTGGCTAAATATGAACCATACTGTAATTACTGAACAAAGTCATTAAGCCCAGATCTTCACTTCCATATATTCCCTAAAAAATGCACAGCAGTCCTAAACATTTTGATATGGGCTGTTTTATATCATAGCAACAAATATAGTCCCCTCCTGCCCTCAAAATTTTAAGTAATAAATCTGTTTCCACAAGTGTGTATTATCTCATTGCTAGCCAATATCCCTGACAGCACAGGTAAGTGAAGATGTTTTATAACCACACATAATGGAAAATCAGAGGTTTATCCTGTGAAAATCAATAAACCCCACGTGATTTCACAACTAGGCTTGCAGAGATTTCTCAGGGATTTCCCTGGAGAATCATAGCAAAGAAAACTGAGGATATTGTAAAACCAATACTAGAGTATTTTCCAAGTGGGCAGATGACTTAATTTAGACCATAACATTGCTATGACTTAGTAAAACACAAGCTGAAGTAAAGTAAAAATAGAAAGCCTTCTTTAAATGAGCCTGCACCAGCTCTGCACAGCTTTTGACACCCAGCCAGGAACACTGCTATGCCCAGGTGACATCCTCCCCTCGTGCCCCCAGCCCTATTGTCCTGCTGCACGTGCTCTGCAGCAGCACAGCATCCACCTGCACTGGCTGCACAGCCACAAGTCTGGCTGGTGGATCACAGTGGGGTCTCATCCTTCACCCTCTAACCCTCTGCCACAGGGCAGAGCAGGATTTCCCAGACAGCAACCTGCAGGAAATCTGGAAAGAGAACTACCTGTTGCAGCGAGTGAGTTGAATGACATGAACAGTACTCTTGAATTGAAGATTGTACAGCAAGAGCTGTGAAAAACAGCTGTGAGAAAGAACTGCAGAAAGTGAGAAAGATACATAAAGAAGGAACTGCAGGAACTGTGTCCCCCTCCCAAAGAACAGAACAGCCTGCTGTGGTAAGTAATTGTCAAAAGAAAAAGTATACATTGTGGCCTGCTAGGTACTGAATCGCAGGTAAAGAGAACAATTGGAACTTATCATGCAGAAAATAAAATAGTATAAATATCTGTGCCTTTTGTCAATAAATGTCCTTGCAGCATCACACTGCTTAGTCCATCTTTCAATCATCATTAGCTACCTACCAGCAATTGCACAACGAAAGAAACTCTGCAGAAAGTAGAAAACGTTTTCCATGTTTTCTATCCCCAGGAGACTGCAGAAGGCACACACAAAAACCTCTGGCTCCTACTGAGAGAAACTAACTGTGCCCAGTAGATAATGCCTTTAGAAAGAATTGCAGGGAAATAGGAATACATTCTGCCATGGGCTGTGGCTGCAGCAGTTCATACTGAGGCTTGATGAGCTGCCATAGGAAATGCTTTGCAGAGGTGAGCCCCAGGCTTCCTCCCCTTCTTGCTGGGAAGAGTCAGCATGCAAGGACCACAGACCACATGCACTGCATTCCCGATGCTCATTCACAACCAGCTCCCTATGTAGGATGGAAAGCAGCACAGAAATCTGCTAGGATCAAGAGCTTTCCTACAGTGACATCTGTTTCCTACCTGACATCTTAAAATCCAGCTTGGTTGGACTGCAGATACCTACTTCCCCACTGCCTGCTGTGACTCCCTACGCAGAGCAGCAACTGCCTAGATATGGACAGAGAAGGAAGTGCTCCCTCCCTCCCTCCTCCAAGCACCAGCTGATGCTGTCTGTCCTAAGCAGCCAACTGAAACTCTACCCATGCAAAGTCTCCGACAGCATAATTAAAGGATTTCTCAGCTAAGCAGGAAAGCAATTTATCCTTGCAATTATCAGAATGCCTTACAAATCTTCCAAGTGCCCTTCAAATGGCATTGGATTTGCACTGCCAGGAAGAGCAATTGATTCCACGCTGGTAAAGGTGGAAAATTCAGGGACAAGTTAGACTGCAGTTAATACAGCAGAGACAGGGTGCCCTCAGGAACACCCATGGTCCTCTCTAGCTCCAGGAACAAAACCATCAATGCTTCCAAGCTAAGCTGCTGGAGGTGAGCTCCTTGAAGTGCAGGTCTTTCATCATGGATGCCTATTTGATAACTGCCAGCCCCTAAGGTAAATAATGGATTTTCATTTCAATTGATAAGCATCATTTACTGTGCATCAAAAGGACCTCTGTCAGTTGAAGGAATTAGAAAACCAGGAGGTGCCTCAAGAAGGCCTTGAAGCTTTTCCCCTGATGAATTTCTTCTCCCAAATCTCAATCTTTTCTCATTTCCATCTCCATAAACATTATATTATCCACCAAGTTCTGCAAATTCAGGTAACTGGTAATAACTGCCCTTAGGTGGGGGAACCCTGGTCCAGGGTTAAATAATGTTTTGCCAGTTTTGTAATGTCATTAAAAACCAAGGAAAACATTTGTGTTTGCTGTGACTTTGATGTGAAATGAATTTAAATGAAGTCATTGAGGCTGAGCTTGGGGCAAAATTAAAAACCCCACATGGGACATAACCACATAGGAAAGCAAATTCACTAAGCTTTGCAGAAATCATTATAGAGATGCAAGCAGAAAAACCATTGTTACTGTAAGAATGGCTAAATTACAAAGACAACACTGAAACATTATAGTCAAAACACGTAATTGTGAAAGAATTTAGGATTTTTCCTTGAGGCCACTGCAGCCCAGGCCCATAGTGGGTCTGTGCACAGAATTTCTATTGTCTTCAGCAGGAGACTTTTGGATGGAAGAATCATGAACTGAAAGATTACTTCATACCACTGAAACAGGTTTTAAATGTTTATATTTACATACAGACATTATACACAAATACATGTCTTTTCAAAAAATCTTAAAAATTAGGCATTATAACAAATATTCTCAATCATGAGAATTGGAAAGGGTTCCTTGAATTGTTACCAAGAGAGAAAGTAATTTTCTAGAAATACAAAATAAGTATATATATTTTTAATTACTTCAAGACTTCTTTCAGAATTCAGCTCATCTGTTAAATATTCCTATTTTTCTTTTTTCTAAATCTTTTTAAAGAAAGATAGCCTACCTCCTTTCTAACCCAGTGAGCCAGCAAACCATCTGTGGCATATGTGGCAACACCTATCTTGACATCAGAAACCATATTCCTCTTCATCTTGAAATACAATAAAAATATAAGCTGCCACACCCCTACTGTGCACTGCAGGACACCTCCTCAAACCAACAGGCCCCCCTTAAAGCAATGCTGGCAACAGCAGGCAGTGGGCTGAGCACGGCTCCTTGTCACCTTAGCAAGAGTGACCCAAAGAAGGGACTTACCTGCCTTCCCCACCACTGCAAAGACCCCAGGAAGAAGAGCTCATCTCAGCCTGCACCAAGAGCAAGGAGATCTGTGCCATTCAGGTTATGGTAGTTTTAAAGCTCTGGAGGGGTTTTAATACTTTCTGAGACTAGGAGAATGTTAAAAATTAGATATAAATTGCTCTCAGTATTTTGTTTAGGAACTGCTCCTTAAATAAGGCAAAATTAAAGTCAAGCCAACCAGAGTTCATTAGCACTATCCCAGTGATTTGGGGTGAAGCAATTCCACCATTATGATCCATGATCATGCTTAAGCCACAACTTGGGGAAATGAAACAAGAAGAAAGGGAAGAAAAGGAAAGAAAATACATAAAGGAGAATTCTAAATGTGGTTGCAATTGGTTAGTTACCATGATCCAAAACTGAATGCCAAAGAACATAGAGAACTGACAGCTCACGTTTGCAACCTGCATCTTCCAGCAGCCAGAACAAGTTGAAGTAGAAATAATACAGGGTACTCTAAAAGAAACCCTTCTGCAGGTTTGCATCACCATAGATTCATGCAGCCTGCAAACACTACCTCTTCTGGGTATGTGATGGCCACTTACCCTGCAAAGCAAAAGTCCAGAGCAAGAGAAAAGGGAAGAAAATGCCCAAGAAAAGGCAGAGGTGCTCTATCCGTGGGCAGCTCTCACCATGGGCAGGGTACCATGTCCGTACTCCTGTCCTTGGCTATATGCAGGAGTAGCATGGAAAAAGTACCACATATGTAACACAGACCCAGATGTAAAAACATTTAGTCAAAGTCATAATTTTTCTTCAAATACTCACTATAAAAACAAATCTGTTTTATTCTAGGCATTGTTAAAACATAACACAGTGCAAGATAAAGCAAATTAGAATCATGAAAATGATCTAGAAATAGCAGTGTAATTCCATTTCAGATTTTGATTCAGTTACTGTGCTGGTACAACTCCAGGTTTCTACCATCCTGTCAGACTATAATTTGCTACCACATATATGAAATCTTCCTCTGAGTCAGTACAAAGAAACTCTACAAAAAACCTGAAGAAGTCCAAGAATCGCAGTACAACATGAGAGGTTCAAAGCGGAGTCCAAGAATTCTAAGTAAAAATATTTTGCTTTTTCCAAGTATGCACATGTGGAAAAAGTGCCTCTGAAACAACAGCAGTTTGCAGAACATCAGCACACAGAAGTGCTGAAATTACCTCTGTACCCGAGAGCAAAGTGTTTGCAGCTGCCATACCATTGGAATGATCAGTTGGAAACCTGAGCACTGCATTCCCTCCTCCTCTCCTGAACCTGGAGAGGAGGAAGAAGACAGAGCCATGACCCTTCTGTTTGATTTTGGTTTTTCAGAGCACAGCACAACAGCTTTTCTTTTAAAAAGAAGAAAAAAAAGCTGCACATTAAGAACCAAAATCTCTTATTCTTGACAAAGTTACTTCCACCGAGTGGCACAGATTGCCTCCTCCATACTAAGGTAGCTCCATAAAGCAAGCTGTATTTTATTCAGCACTTCTTGCCCAGACAGTGTGTTTCACTGAGCACTTCTCTACCCTAAAAGACTGCCCAGCAAGAACTACCAAAAATCTAGTGTTTTCAAAAGAGGTTTTCAGGACCATGAGATATGATCTTAAAAACCTCCTGCTTCTGCCTCCACAGTCTGTTTGGGTGTCAACCTTGGCAAGAATACTGTTCAGCAGGGACAGGCATGGAGACAAACAGCTCAGCCCTCCTGGCTGGTGCAAGCCAGGAAGAAAGACCATAAAGTTCTCTGTAAAGCCCACACCAACAGCCACTCTTGGCCATGGACTGGACAGGCAGCCCCAGCTCTCCAAGCTGTGCCACTGCAAGAAGCTCTCACTCCTGGTACCACAGGACTGCAATTCTGCACCAAACCAGTGACCTTTAAAACAAATGTAGGTGGTCGTGATGTCTCTCTTGCTTCTGGTATCCATGTCCAGAAGCAGTAAAGGGCACTTTTCATACCTCTGTTCTCAATCCGAAAGCAAAATAGACAATCTCCAAAGGAAGTTGCAAGGAATAGCCTAGCAGCCATTTTAATCAAGCAAGAGTTTGTTAGAATACAGGAGCCAACCAAAATTCAGATGACATGTCAGACATGAAGGGCACACTCTGCTCGCTTCCAGCCCCTCCAGGCCTTAATCAACCCAATACCATGAAAGCCAACTCAGGAAAAAAAATGAAGCTATGTGACAGTGTAGGTTCCCTTGCTGTCCATCCCCTGTTATTCCATTCACAAAAATTATCTATAACTCAGCACACCTGGATGACAGCAAATCAAGAAACAAAGCACACGAGAAAAGCAAAGGACATTTTCTCAAATGAGACAGATGTGTGTAATAGCAGCAGTAACAAGAAGAGAATGTGTATACGTGCTCCAGGTAAACAGACTTCTCTGTGAACTCCTTCCTGCCTCTATTTATATTGTCTAGGACAGGAATATGAAATTATCCTGAAGGAAACAGTAATCTCAAAATGATGATGTTCTGTTAGCCATCACATAGCTGCAGAGTCCTTTCCCTCCACATGGGCACTCAATTGCTACACTCCTGTGGGCATTGTATCTAAAGCCCTTGCACAACGGGGATCACACAAAGAAAAGACTGGGTTTTGCTTCTATAAATCCTACACGTTTTACAGTTTCTGTTGTTCTTTCACCCTTGATCATCAGCTTAATTCCTTGCTGTGCTGCTTCAGCTAACGGCCAGGGAAGAGGATGGAGAAGGAGAGTCTGGGTTTGGCTCCAATTCACCCTTCCCTGAGAAAAGGGCCTGAAAACAGTTTGGGTCCTGCTGGAGTAGGTGCTCTGGAGCTGATGTTGCACAACTCCCAGGAAAACAACTTCTTTCCAGATCAGCCTGACAACTTAGCAGCAATATCCATCATTAAAATCCCCACAACTTTCCACTTGGTAGAGATGTGTGTAACTGTAGGACAGCCCTCTGGGATCTCATGTTAGTAAGTATATTATTGTACAAGTGACTGGAGCAAAAACATGCTCTCCTCTAGACTAATTCAAAACTCCTGTAATTATTCTTGCTGTAACCCACTCAAAAAACATGCAGCACTGACTGCAAAAGTGAATGAATCACGCAATGGTGTCCTCATTCACAAGCTTTACACACTGAAGTCTACAGCCAACATCCATGAAGGATCTTCTTCCCTTGACTAATTCCCACAGACTTCTTGAAACTGCATTACTGAACTCATACACTGCACAAAAAAGCTACACCTGCATGTGCAAAAGAAAACCTTACTAAATCATTAGTCACAGAGAGCCTTAGGACATGGCAGAATAACATAACTTAGCTGTAGCTGTTTCATAATTGGACCCTGCCTGTGATCCAAAGATGACGCTTTGGGTCACTGCTGGATTGGCCAGTTTCTTCCATGCACAGCACAGGGGCCTGCACTATGCTGAATACAGCCCATGTCAGAGCAGGACAAGCACCCCACCATGTTCCCCTCAAGGGGCTGAGACAGTGCCCCCTAATACACTTGACCATGTGACAGTGACTGGGGTAAAAGCTACAAGGACTGTTTATAAATATTCTTGTTATTTGTGGTCAGTGTATCTTCTCTCATCTGCATGGAATTATTGCCCCTTTCAAAACTGAAACTTGGTACATTTATTTCAAGATTACTTTACAAGGCCTTCTATGTGATATTCATTTCAACAGCCCTCTAATATTGCACAACAGTCATATGATCCACTGTGTGTGTTTTATGAGACAGACATGACACATGAAAATGAAAAACAGGTTCCTTGTCTGGAATACAGAGAGGGACTGGAGGGGAAAAATGAAAAAAACAATGAGAGTGTGCGCCCAGAGATCAGGGTGGAGGGAAGAGGGGAGGAAAAAACAGGATGAGACATCAGAGTCATGTCATCCTGCCCAGACTGAAAACAGCTTTCATCAGTATGAAACACAATTAATTTGAATAAATTTACTGCACAATACAATTGAACTTTGCTGGTGTATTTCAGGACTGGCAGTAAGGATTACTATGTCTATAGCCTACATACCTACAGTCATTTATCAATAATTTACAATATTCCCTTCTGTAAGCAAGACTTTGTAATTGCCCTTGCATTTCAAATGACATTTTCTGTAGGTATTAGAGATACAGAGAACTAGGTTCTAAATGCATAGGATTTAAAGTTTATTTTGTAACCCATAATCTAAGCACTCAGTAAGAACAAGGAGGTATTTCCTACGGTCAAGAGTAGTCCTCTACATGTTCTGATAATCACGCAGGACTCAGAGGTATTTCAAATATCTCAGTGCTGATTTGAATGCATCTCTCATTCAGATTCACCCTCCAAACTGCATGGCTGAACAATTTACAAGATCACCAGCAGTTGCAGTCATTTTGGTCTGTTTAACTTTGAATATATTTTTATTGCCACGTATACATCATATACTATACTGGGAACAGCACAGGCAGAGCAGAACACCTCTGCCTCAGGAAGAGTTCATAGCAGATGTAGTCTCTGAGCTTTTGCAGAGGTCACAGCAGGAAAAATCACTTTTACTTTGTCTGGCCTGACGTTACTGGCTGAGACAAAGAGGCTCCCTGTTTTAACAACGTGTACTTCCTTGGTCAAAGGGTTATAAAATGGGTAATTTTTCAAAGTTAGGTAACACAGCAGGTGTTGTATTTACAGCTATGTGAGCATGAACAGAAAGACCTGAGGTAATCAAATCTCATGCTTGAAGGATAAGAGGATTCATAAGATGATCACCAGCTGAGATGAGGATTTATCCCACACCCCTTAGGCACCAAGCAATCAGCCATGTGCAGGCAATGTCTTTTTGTTTACTTTTCAGTTTCTCCTTCTTCAAGGCATCCACTGCTGGAGGTCAAATAGAGAACAAGATGATGATCCAGGTTCATTTGTCCTACCCCATGTAAACAAAGTGCAGATGAGACACGAATATCTCAGCACACACAGATAACAGGGAGGCAAGTCTGGACCAGCCAAAATGCTTGTACTTCATGATTCTCAAATACATCCCACAGGCTTACACGAAACCAACAGCACTCCTCCCAACATGGAATGATCCTTCACTTTTGCTGCTTCTCTCATCGGTAACATCCCCAGACAGAGTGAGCAAATTCTTGAGGTAAACATATGTTCCATTGTATGGAGAGAGACTATCTCTCATGTGAGTTCACCTCTGTGGGATCTTTTGGAACATATAATTTTAAATTAATACCATCACAACCATATGCATTCTATGACAACCTCACTTGAAAAAAATATTTTTAAACATAGATGTTGATTTTATGGCGAACTGAGTGCCAAGAAGCAAGCAAGTATAAAAATATGTAACAACAGAACAAAAACATTTCCTTTGAGTGAGAAAAGCCGTTGGAAAGGAACACCTAAGAGCCATTTTTATAACTTCTGTTCCACAGACTACTCAGGACATGCAATACACAAACATGAACTGACTCTGCCTGTATACGCAGTTACCCCAGCTGTGGTTGCAAGGGAGTATTTCCACCAGTAAACAACCACTACTGTGTCTGTTGAGCCTCTCTGCACACACAAATGCCAAAAAATAAACAAGTACCACAGGAAGTATCCAATCATTGTGAATTTTCAAACTGGCTTTCTCTGCTTTGCAGCTTCTTTTAGCAGCGTTAATGAGCAATTTATGTTTGTTTCTTTTAATATTAAAAAAATGCCAAGGTCAGCAATCTGCTTGTCAAAGGTATGCTGTTTAAAGGATAAAAAAGGAAAAAACAAACAAGAGTCATAATATACAAAATAGTACCCTTCAGCCAAATCCAACTACTACCAATATCAAATGAATTGTCATCATGAACTTCAAACAGGACTAAAAATTGTATATAAAACTGTGGTTAAAAAAGGAGCTTTCAGGCAATGAGAGAGCAGGGGAACTAACTGTATGAACAGGAAAAAATAGAAATAAATTGACTTAATTGAATCTACATTCATTGACAACCACAATCAAGACTAAACTGATTGCTTCATACTCTCCACTGCTACTAGTGCAGAATATCACAGAGGAACAATCAATCTCAGTTCAATCTAAAGTAAATGACAGTGAAATAAAGGCAATAACTGATTTTCTTCATGGTATTCTGCAAAGAGGAACAAAAGGGCCCCAAGATAATATTAATTCTGTGGACTTAAGAAAAAATCCTTGTAAGGTTTAGAATTTTTCTTTTTAATATAATTTGGAAAATTGTTTGTTTGAGCCAATCTTTTAGAGAACTTATTAAAGGACTTGAAAGTAACATTTCCAGCCAATGCTACTTGCATTCCATATTGCTCACACCCCTGCAAAAACACTCTTGATTTGCTTTGAGAAGGGTTCCCATTTTAGTTGTCTTGAAGGATACTTAAAAATATCACCTACTAAACTGGACTTGTTCTTGTGTGCATACAACATTTCATGTTTATATCTAACCCCCAGAAAAAACATGAAACCTCATTAAACATTGTGCTTAAATGTAAGCAAGGGTAAATACAACTCTGTCTGTCTTACCAAAAAAAAAAATAAAAATAAAGGGATGGGAGGGATGGACAGTGTCCATTTTTGTCACCCCTACATGCTACTTGATAAATCCATTCTGATTCACCAAAACTTTGGTGAATATATTTCATTGGTAAAATGAAATAACTTCATTTCTCACCACAGGGAAACCATGATGACTTACTCATGATATCAATACCAGCGTGTTCTGCTATCCCTCCAGTAGAGCCAAGCATAATCACTCTCCTAGTTTTTTTTTGTACAGTCTCCACAAAATAATTCAGAGATGGCCAGGGTCTGTGTCCTCAATCCAAACTCTGCAATGTAAACGTGGTTGGCAAAGCAGATTTGTAGGGACACACTTTTAACACTGTGAAACTTTCAACCACCCTCACATCCATCTCCTGCCCAAACCATTGATGAGTGTGCAAGGTAACTGTACCCAGGGAAAAGTCAAGGATATAGGCATTTATATACACATTTTATAAGATGATCAGAACAACAGTGGCCAATGCTATCTTACCTTTCTTTTATGTTTAGAAGGAAGAGAATGAAACAGTGGATAAAGTTAATATATATTAACTGTGAGGAATGCATGCTGTTTTGGGGGGTTTCATTTTCTACTAAGATCTCTGAATTTTACAGTTGGGAATACCAGCCTGAGCCACAGCTTTTTTTTTTTATATGCTGAACAAGCATCTTAAATATCTTATATACATTTTGATTATGTCAAACTGTTCCAGACATTAAAAGACCATGGCTTGCTTTGTGCTATACAGCAATGGCCACAATCATTTATATGATCTGGACCCTCAGCAAAAGAAATCCAAAACAGATTTCACTTGGTAGAATATGAACAATATGTTTCCTATATTACACATAATGTAGTTGGCTTTATATGCAACACTCCTCTCATCCTGGAGAAACTTACAACTGTGCTTTATTTTGCAGTGGGGGAATATCAGAGCAATTCTACATGTTTAGTGCAGTTGCTGTGGAGTTATACTACTCTAAAATGAATAGGGAATTTGCTTATAAATACATAGCACTCTATTAAAAATATCTTTTAAGCTCTGTATAATCAGGCAGCACTTTCACCATCACCTGGCACATGCCCCCTAATACATTTCACATTATTCAGCTCATCAGCTCTGGAAGAATTAATTGAAAAGATAGCCCTGAGGTGTGAACCAACACATCAGCTTAACCAAATGCAGGGTTAAACCACAGGGCATCTCTGGCTTATTCACAATGATGATCCTCATTTATACCTCCTGTCAGCTGGAAATAAAGAAACACTTCATATCCTGAGGCTACAGTCAGGCGTGACTACAGGATAATTTGTCTATTTACTGTCTATTTCCACAGCAGCATGAGATACTAGGGAACTAGGCAGCTTTTTTTTCTATTTATTCCCTGCTTCCTTTTTAACAACCTTTCTGGGGTAGGGAAAAAAAAGAATTAAAACTCCTCATCACCCTGGAAATATATAGAGAAAGACCCAGTGCTTTAGGGATGACATTTGTGACACCTTCCTCTCAACTACAGCCTGAACTCTCTCACACTTCCTCCCCACCCCACATGTGACAGGGACCAACAACCCCACACAATAAAGTCATAAAAGCTCTCATCCAAGGGTCTGATGATGCCACCAGGAACTATTGGGTTAGCCACATATTTGCATATTTTAGTTGCACTTCCTTGGCCTTTACAGATCTCAATAGAAAACAGGCAGCAGTTTGTTTTAAGTGGGTGCAAACTTCAGAGAAAGTAGTGAAGGATATTTCCTCATTTCACACCCTGGGTCGAACTTAGCATGCCTGCATTTTTGCATAGTCATGCTCTTAGAAGAAGAAAGCATTTCTTTTTTAAAAAAATCTAGTCTCTTTCTTGAAAAGACAGCAAGGCTTTCTCTCATGTACTGGAAAATGTCATTCTTTGCCTATGCAGTTATACAAAAACAAGCAATAAACAGTGAACATGAAGTAGAGACGTCAATTATTGTACAAATGACTTAATCCTTTATAGTTGCCCTTCATGTAATGAACAAATTTTATTTCTATCCTATACACTGTTTAAAGACAGTGCTTTATAAAGGATATTCTAAAACACAGCACATAATCATTGCTGTAACTCATATGTTGTTTTTTGGTTTCCCTCCTGAGAAAAGGCATTGCTGCCTTGCAAAGGCAGATAAGATGGGACAGAACTGATTCACTTTGCAGCTATAGATTAGTCACTTAAACCTCCCCAATTTCCAGTCTGCCCATGTGTATAATGGGGCAGCTCTGCCCAGGATTGTTAGGAGGATTAACTAAGTGGCACTGAAAGGCTTTGATATCTGCTCAGTAAAAATTATTTCTATAAAACTGCATGTGCATAAAGTGCTAATTGATGCCAGCTGGCCTTTCATCCTGGGCAGCAAAAACAGCTTCTTACCACACATATTTCCTTTAGTGGGCATCAGCAGCATATTTTTATTTCAAAATTCCTGGAGTTTGCCTTAAAACATACAAACCATTTGATTTTCAGGAATACCCCATTAGGGGATTGACACAGCAAAGTATTTCAGAAATTACCTTGATTAACCTTGCACAGGCAATAAGTGTAAAAATATTAACACCTTCCAGACTGAGAAATGAGCCCTATTTCCAGTGTACAATTCTAGATTCAGCAATTTACATCTTAGAGTCTTCAGTGTCCTGTTCATTTCCTAGAAAAACCTGACAATCAATTTAAAATGGCCCTTAAAATGAAGCAGAAAGCTGCTGTTCCTGAACTGGCCTTATATGACAAGGTAGCATCAAATGAAGATACAGTATTTTTAATTTCATTTTCCCTCTGTGCTGCAAACAACCGTGTTTTCTGGTGCCCCTCCCTCAGCTGCAGAAACTTGGAAATGCTCCACCTGCTTATGTTTGCTGATAGACGCCAGAGGAATTTTCACTTCATCTGTTTCACAGATGCTCAGACTCTTTTCTCAAGACACATCATGCAAAAATGTCTCCAAAATAATTAGCAGGATTTTAGTCGGCATGACTGTGTGGCTGCACATAAAGCTCAGACAGCTCTTAAGAAATTGAAGTTCTGGAATGAGTGTCTGGGACCTAAACAGCACTTATTTAAATCTTCCTGCTTGACACATTTACAGTTTTTCATGTAGTCAAAAGGGCAAAGGGGTTGGTATGCAGAAAGCTGCTACAATGTGAGAAACATCATGAACTTCTATAACCTCTTGTACTTATACTGACATGAAACTAATTGCTAGTGGAGAACAAACATGCAATCTAATTCAAAGAGGGGGGGAAATTATGCCAAGATCTCTGTAATCATTGTTTCTATGTCTCACTTCAAAATAAAATTCACTACCTTTCTGAGGAGCTACCTGAATAAAAATAATCCTATGAACTGTGTTGCACTATTATCATATTTAATTGTAAGAGGCCCCTCCTTTGACCATTTGCCTGGCAGTGCAAACATCAAGCAGGGCTCTTGACCACCCCAAGCCTGCTCCTCCCTCCCTGCTCTTCACCATTCCCAGCCAGGCCCCCATCAGGCAGCCAAGCCACAGGCAGAACATGAGGATTCGACTGCAAAATGAGGGCACACTAACAAATCTAAAGAGACAGCAAGAGTGCCTTGTGATCCTTCACAAGGCTCACACTACCAAGTCCAGGGGATAAATTACCTAAACGTCTGTGGTTGCACACCAGACTCTCTGAGAGTCCTCTAGTGCCACAGTGAAGGACTTAAACTGCAACCCTTTTGTCCAAAATGATAGGAACTTAATTCCCACTGCATAAACTCTTATTGAGAATATTTCAAAGGGCCACAAGTCACGACCAATGTCTGATTTCAGGCCTACTGTCACATGCAAATGTCCTTAAAAGGGACAGGAAGGGGGATCTAAGCAATGGGACAGCTGGGATGGCCACCCCTCCACCCAAAGCCACACCAGAGAGCTTTTTCTTTCTTTTGTTCCTTTTTGGATGTTAGGAAGGCCTTATTCCTGTTGGCTTACGTTATCAAAATGACAAATGCTCAGAAAATCTGCAGGTGTTCACCCCACACCCTGCAGGCACAGGCAGCTGCACATTTCAGGGACCGTGAGACACCTGGGAGCACACACAGGAACCTTGGGACTCGTCCCATAGCGGCCCTGGCCCCTGGCTGGGGGCACGGCCAGGGCCAGCACCTCAGCACCCTGAGACAGAGAGCAGTGGCCAGCAATGGCCCTCGAGGCCCAGGACAGAGCCAGACATGTCCTCACTCTCCTCTGAACCCAGATGACAGCAGGGGCCACCTGGCCCTAAAGGATGGAGTCACCTGAAGGTAGAGAACATACAAAAACCATCGCTGCTCCACTCAAAATGGCCAGCAGTGACCAGGGAAAGCAGAGAGCCCCACTACAGCCCTGAACCAGAGCCCAGGGAATGGCTCTGGGAGGTGACAGCCATGCTGGGCCTGGGGCAGCCCTGCCACCAACAGGTGTAGTCAGCATCCCAGGGAGGCACATGGATATCCCAAATCTGTGGCCTGATCAATACCTATTTATTTACTTATTTAACCCAGGCTCACTAGCTTGTGAAAGTACCACACAAAGAACCTGAAAAGTTGACACAACAGCAGCTGCTGAGCAGGCCCAGAACACAGAAACCCCACCATGTGTTTGCCTGGCCATCTTTTATTTAGTGGTTCAAAAACAAAACAGTTTTTAAAAAGGCCACATTTGCACCTTAGGTAAACATTCCCGAGAGCGTTCAGTGGAGCAGCACGAGGCAGCGGCAGCCGTGCCCGGGGAGTCGGGGCTGGGCAGGCAGTCAGGCCGGCGAGTTCCTCGGGGCTGTAACCACCCAAAGAAGCTCCACGAGAGGCACCACCCTGCCAAGCAATGCTCAGAGGCTGCTGGGGTGCTGCTCAGGGCCAGGGGCTGGGGTGCACAGCCACCCCGGCATGGGGTTGTCTCTAGGGATGTGCCTCCCGCTCCAGCCAACACCCAATGCCCCGCGTTAAACCCCCTTCAGGGCACAGCTACAGCAATAGCCTACACTAGTCCCTTGCTTTGGGACAAGGGCCACCCTGAAAACACACACTGTCTGCAGAAAACTGATAACATTGAACAAAACCCTATATGCACAGATAAGGAACGTCGTGCAGAACAAGAACCTTGGAGCAGTTCATCACTAAGTCACTGGTAATTAAAGTCATTCAGTTATCCTCACTATAAGGAAGTGCTGTAAACTGCTCCAAACTTAAATTACATATACTGTATATTTCTTAGATGTATATCATTTTTCCCATTTGGGAATGGAGAATGACACAATTTATTTGGCCTTATATGAAGGCCTGCAAATGCTGTTCAAGGCAAAGCTCTGGGGTGAAAACACAACTTTCTTTAAATTACTATTATGCCATTCCATAAGAATAATTTCAATAATTACTTGATATTTTTAACATTTCTGCTTAATAACAAATGACAAACAGCACTGTTTCCCATAGGCTCTATTCAATTACTTTGATTTTATTTACAGACTGCTTTCAATCAATAGGAACTCCAAGCCACATGTCAAACTAGAATGCCAATTCTTAAATGATATAACTTAGCATGGCAGTTCAGTGAAAGGAAGTATGCCAATTTATATCATAGCAAAGCCAACCCAAAAACTGCATCCCATTAATGATAATTCCCATGAAGATTCTGACCACTGTGGTTACAAGCAGCTGAAAAAGTTGAAGTGTACTATAGTATTATTTGTAACAATGAGTTTGATGTCAGCACAGGGGAATTACTCCCAGCCTACAGATAATTCAGTCAAAAAAGCAGCTTCCATAAAGAACTAAAACCAGTTTGTTTTCTGCTCATCTTGTTCCAGAGAACACTCAGAATCAACTAAAATGACATTCTCAAAATAATCACATCCCACATATATTATCTAACCTTATTTCATTTTCTGTTTTCCTTATCATCTCTCCCAATTTACTACTCAACTGTATCAGTCTTTAGGAAGATCTTTCTCTAATCTTGGAGAAATTATTTTAAAGCTGTTTCTGACTTGAAACTTGCTTTCTCCCCTTTTGAAAAATAAATTGGGGGATGGGGGAGCCCACAACAAACACTGAAATAAAACAAGTCCCCAAGGCTGAAAAAATCCCATTAAATAACTACTCATTGACAAATCTCTCAGCAAACAGTTCAATGCATCTTCAGTGAAATTTATAAAGTACACTTATAAAGACATTTTTCAACTTGTTTGTCTTCCAGAATTTGCTCATTTAAGCTAGTTTCCTTCTACATTAAATGTTTGTGTATGGTAATATTTTAAATGTAAGGTTATCTAAATCTCAAATTTGGGATTATAAAAAAATGCAGGTCGCTGCCATGCCATTTAAATCTTGAGAGCACTTCAATCAAAGATCATGTCATCATGGCCTAGCTGATTAATTCAGTAATTTTTTTTCTTCAGTGTGCTATACTCAAGCACTCAGAAAGAAACCCTAATATCTAACAGGCAAATGAACATCAGCTTCCAAAAAGGAATGGACCACACCCTCAGTGGGTATTCTTTTCCATCAAAGTCAAAAGGGCACTACCAATTCAACATTAGTTTTTCATTCACTGATAAAACTTGATAAACCTAATTCCAAATTTATATTGCTGTGAAATTCAGTGTTTTACTTCTGTGGCAATATGTATCATTTAATAGGATCTTGCTGTGAAATTACTATAGGTGAATGCCAGAGATTCTTGGGTTAGTAATACAAGGGAAGTTGTTAACCTAGGAGTACTTACTCATTTTCCAAACCAGACTGTAAATTTTAAACTTGATCTGTCTCCTTTCTTAGAAAAAAAATAAACAAACAAACAAAACACCCTCATACTTCTGTTGCATCTGTTATCTCTATACAACCTAGAGTCTCAGAGAAGAAAGCTTACTGAATTACCACCAGCCTGATGTCAAATGTTCACAATAGTTTACAACAAAGGTAATTGCTCAGCAATAGATAGAATGCATCAGGCCTTAAAGTTGCCCAGAAGCATTGTGATGGTTACTGTTATGAACCTTTAATTAACTATGCAAAGAAAAAAATCTTTTAATGAAATAAATAAAAGAAGTTATTAATCTCAGACACTGACATCCAAATCCTGGAATGGAAAAATTTCTTTCTCTTCTGAGCTAATGTATTTACACACCACACCACATTGCAGAATATATTGCAATACAACAAGGAGAACAGGATTACTTCTGTAAATAACAGAAACAGAGGTGGCACAAAGGACCTTCCTTTGTCTTAAGACATAGAGCACTTAGGATTGCAACATTCCGGCAGCCTGTGCACCTACAGACGTGGCCACTGGTGCCTCCTCTGCAGGAGAAGGGATCTGTAATCCAATTTCAGCCTGCTTGCCTGCCAGTGTCATTTGCTCCAGTGGGAAGCTTCCAGCACACAGCACTGCCTCCAAAATAAGTACTGCTGAGTTTGGGCATAGTACAGCTGTAAGCAGAGATTACAAATTCCCAAGAAGGCTCATGTTGGCTCAAACTAGTGTGAGCAGTGGATGCCCAGTGCCAAATGCAAATTTTGCAGTATTCTAATGGAAATCAAAGAAACAATATCCATGGCTTCAGGGGAAGAGCCACACAGAATACCTTCACAGAATAAGCACACATGCCTTTGTTGTGAAAAAGCACATCTGAAAAGATCTGCCAACGCCTCTCCCAGCACATTTCATGCTGGTGAGTGGGGAGGTGCCCATTACAACAATACGAGGGAGCAACAACCGAAGAACCAGAAGTTTTTTGATTCTGTTAAAGAATAACTTCATGTGCTGTGAAGGAAGGGTGCCTCCTTCTCCTGAGAGCCAGCTCACAGCAGGGTCCCTAATGCCCCGAGGGCCATGGAGAAGCAGCGGCTTCCTGTGTTCTCCAGCAACACAAACCACAGCTCCATCCATCCTTACGTTGCAATAGCCGCACAAAGATGGAAGTGTTTCTCAAGGACACACTAGAACAAAACAATTGACAGCGACTGCAGCATCTGCTCGGCGTAGCCAACGTAATAAATTTCAATATCATTTTAATTTTTATATGTCTAAAGCTATTAGGTCTTAGATATTTGAACTTTAATTATTATGGAAGCAATTAGCTCCTATGACCAGAAGGCTTTGCCTGAACAATTGCAGTGAGCGCAATATTTTCTACAGCATAAAAATAAATACCCTGATACATCTGTAGCTATCTAGGACCTTGCAACTGCTTCACACTGGTGTCCTGGCTTTGTGCCAGATTACAAAAGCTGGAATTCACTGGCATAAGCTATATGACATTGTGTATATGTGTAATTGAAGATTATCTCCTAAGGTATTCTGTAAATTTAGAATTTCACAATTTAAATATTTTCTGCTGTAGAGAGATTAAATTGGTTTTGAATATTTAAATATTCTTTCAGAGAAAACTATTTTGACATGTTATCTCCTACAAAGACAGCTATAATTAAACAACAGCTCCAAGTACCCTGAAAAGAGGTATTTCTAAAACTGACAAAACAACTTGCATTTGTGTTTCAAGATACAAAAGTATTCTGCAGAGCTTCGTGCATCAAAGGAATTTCATTAATATATATTGCTTTTTAGTACTTTCATTCAATGCATTACTACTTAAGAGAAGCATGCATTTGAACTCTCCTCATCTTTTTCAGTTTTCCCCGTGTGTATTTTATCCACAGTACAGTGTGCCCACACAGCTTTCCCCCGAGCTCTGGTGAGCTGATCTGACCTCTGCAAACAGGGCTGCTGGCAGAGAACGGCAGCTGAACACCAGGGGACAACAAAGCTGTTTTAGAAGGGGCTTGGGGATCTTTCTGGTTCAGAAATACTGCAAAAGTAAAAATCACCCTCAGTAAAGAGTGACTGAGCATTCACCTGCACAACAGTGTCTGGCCTCCTCAGTACCTCACAAGCTTCCCTTTACTTTTACCAGCAAGGGTGGAAATTCAGGAATGGACAGTGCTTGTTCTTAACTGAGTCAGAGAGAGCATTTTTAATTCCTATATGTTACCATTTTACACAGTGCTCTTTGAATGTCAGTCGCTATCTCTTCCATAACTAAATGAAATATAAACTGTTTAGTGTCTTGTTTTACACTAAGAGGCTTGATTTAGATGACTTCTGCTGATAAATACCATTTGCTAACAAAATCAAGGGCCAATGACTTCCAATTCAAGCTTTTGTTGAATCAAAGGCAACTAATAACGTCAAAGCTCTGAAGCCAAAGGAAGTGATAGATTCCAACAAAAGGGATTTCTGTTTAAGTTAAAAACATTTTCCCAGGCTCCACTGTCACCCACTTTCTTCACTGGGACCCAATGCATCCCCTACAAGGGCAGAGAGAACTACAGCAGTAAGAAGAAATGTAATGTACTCAATGGTTGTGCAAGTGATAAAATACATACACCAAAGGGAGGAGCAAAGCACAACATGCCATTGGATGCTGTGACATTTTATACCCTTGCATTTTCAAAGGGATTTTATTGTTTAGGGGTTATTTTCTGCAGTCTACTGCCAAAGAAAACAGGCTTGGACACACAACTGAGCAAAGTCTGGCTCACCTGGTGCAACCGTTCTGCTTCTATTTACTCATTAAAGACAAAGCAGTGCTGGGAACAGGTGTCTCCACAGACAAAGCCTGGGACCCTGAGCCTTGCTCTAAGGAGCTGAGAAGACCCCCTAAACACAGATTTTCAGCCCTGGAGCAGAGGGCCCCCTCCTCCCAGGTGTCCAGTCTGTCTGCATGGTCCACATCAATTGGAAGCCTTCCCGTGCAGCCCAACAACCAGGAACCACAGTCCTCCAGTCCTGCTGTGAGTGTGCACACACACACACACACACAACTATCTTCAACATATTTTCACACATCTCAATGAAACTCAACTCACTCCCTGATCTTCCTGACAATATGCCCAGCCTTCATCTCCCTCCCTCTGGAAGCAAACCCAAGGGGAACCACAGGGAGAAAGCCCTGCACCCAGGGTATTTCCAACCCTGTGCTGGCCACAAACATGCAGGGCAGCTCCCAGAAATCCTGCTTGTCACTAGTGCTCTCCTCCCAAGGTCTTACTCTTTTCATAGAGCTCTTTAAATATTTGAGACACTCTTTCTCAATGAAAATCCAAAAGGAAACCGAAATAGGCAAAACTGATTTCCTTTAATTAATATACATATATTCAGAGCAAGGTTGCTCCACCATATGCAGAAAACAGATGTATACTTCCTTCTATAAAGGTAGTTAAAGCAGAAATATGAAGCTAACTGCAAAATATGACCATTTTTAGATGGGATGTAAGAACTTCCTGAATAACAAGATGCCCTTTACTTGAACCATGGCTTGAAATATGTCACCAGTGCAAATGCTAAGGAACCAACAACATATCTGACAGGACATAAGACATAAGTTCCACCACTCTCAGTATACATTATTCTTACAATGCCACTTTACCAGTAAACAAATAAAGTTATGCCAAAATACATCCAACACAGCAAAACTGAACACTGCAGAAGATACTATTTAAAGCAGAGTCAGTTAAAGATTAATTCAATTGCTTTACCCAATTTATATTCTCCACCTAAGACTCCTGGACATCAGGAAATGAAGCATTACAATGCTTTAATAACCTTCTGCACTTGCATCTACCCTTCATGTTTCTATTAGATCCTCTGCACTCATTTAAAGTATAAATTCTCACTGACATAAATGGGTTTTCCATGCATGTAATTTAAAAAATCATATGCAAGAGAGACTCTTTCTTTAAGCTGAGAGCAGCCAGCATCAAACACCCTGCAGTGTGTGCTGCCTGAGGGCTGCTGCCATCCTGCACAGTTCATCCCACCTTGCTCACAGTGGAGCCCACAGCAAAACTCTCAGCAGCTTCATAGGTACAAGGCAGGACCTTACCATATAGGCATGTTTTGAAACCAAAATGAGCACATGCAGCTCTCCATTTTCAATGTTAGAACAAGATTCAGCCACTAAAGTCATGTTTCAAGGTTTCTGCAAGCAGTTTACTCTTCCACAACTTCAGGATTCATCTTTTTCTTTTTTTTCTTTTATTTCTGTAACACTAAACAAATAAAAAGTAAAAAAAAAAAAACCACTTCATCTTTGTATAGCATACTTGTTGGGTTATTAGGTTATTTGATGCACTTCACATTTGGAAAACGTGTCATTACAGCCTCTGCATCTGCACCCAACCAGCACTGTATCTGTATCTAAATATGGTGAAGCTACTAATCTTTGCCCCATGCAAGAGTTCATGTGTGTCCTTTTGCTTCATTTTATGAGGGGAGAAAGAAGTAAAAAAACAATCTCTCAGTTCACAATACAAAACAAGCAATGCTTAAGGATAACAGTAGAAGGCCTTTAACAAAGCAGGAAGAAAAACATGCTCAGTGCTTCCGACCCAAATTCAACACGGTGGAAAACAGCAGGCTGGGAAGTGATGGTACAATTACTTTTTCTCACTTGTTTAATTTGTTCTTTATTAAAGTTAATGGTCATCTTAATATTACAGGTCTACAAAATGGTAATGAAGACTAGGCAGCTAGCAGGACTTGTATTTACAGCTGCATGCAAAACAATCATCCTTGACCATTCTATAGATGCAAAGAGAGCACTTTTATTAAGTTTTAGAAGGATAAAGTGAGGTGGTTTTAAGAATATGTGCAGCTTCCAATCAGCTGTGGTTTCAGTAGCCAAAAGAGCAATAAACATTCAACAGGAGTAGGCTTTTTAAATTATTTGTGGAAATTAAGTAAAACACAAGATTTTTATCTACCCATTTAAACCATCTGGATTTTACCATCCCAGAGAGGCTATGGATACATTTTCAGCCATTTTGAGTCAACGGGACATAAAACCAGTAAAGAGCACTTTGGTCTCTGGTACTGACATGAGGAACAGTGTTCTTTTTGCATTTTGTCTGATTCAATATGAAGACACAAAACCTACCCATAACAGTAACACAATTACAGGGCATCAGAGGGAAGCCATTGGCCTACGCTTCAGTGACCCAGAGCAAAAACTTAGGCCTAGGGGAGCAATGAAGGGGAAGAGAAAGGAGGCTGTTTGAAACTGGGAGGATGGCTCATAAATGTAGAGATTTTCTGGATGCTGAAGGGCTCCCAGGCCCAGCAGGTGGGGAGTATGCTGTCCCCCAAATGCTCAAGTGGTAACAGATTTGGCCACTGCAGGCTGAACTGATTAGCATGGGCCACCGGTGGAAGAGGTTGCATAGGCCAGAAACGCTGGAAAAAACAGCTTGGGAAAGTCTGGTCTAGAGGGGAAAAAGTAACAACATTATAAGTTTTAAAAATGCAATGACCAATAAAAGCAACAACACAGCATTACTAAATTTGCTATAGAGGCATGTAGGGTAGAGTAGAAATGGAGTATTTTGCAAGTATGTGGTCAGAGACAGTCCTGCTGCAAGGCCTTTGCAATCAAAATTAACAAGGCAGAAAACCAAAAATAGGCAGTAATATCTGAGAAGACATTATTCCTAAAAGACCCTCTTACACAAGGAATTAGAATCAGACCGAGCAGGGAAATTTTAAGACAATGTTTCTGGGTTTTTTTAATATGTATCCCAATGACAAACATTGTAATTCTAAAGATCATCATTAAGTCTCAATCAATATTACTCTCTATTCATCCTATAGGCTTATTATGAGCTTTCCCCTTGCAGACCAAACTTTCAGTCTCTGCTGTGCTGCTGTATGTACATTCTGTTGCTCAAAGCATGTGAGACAATTTCACGGGCATGGAGATTGATTAGTAGGGCCCACTGGTGATGGAATTGTCTCTAATGGTGAAAGCTACTTTTGAGAAGAGAAAAACGGGAGAAAAATAGAGAGACAAAGGGAAAATGAATACTGTTGGCAGTAGCCAGCAAAGCCAGGAGAAGAGCAGGAACAAGAGCAACAGCCTATGGCTCTGCTGAAGGGGCCAGAGCTGCTGCTGGAGGGCAGGCACAGGTCAGGGCCTCTCAGGAACTGCCCAGTTGTCCCAGAAAACACCCCAAATCCAGTTCATAGGTTGACAAACATGTCCCAGCATCAGGTGTGCCCCCGAGTTACACCAGTCAAGCTTGGTGCCCAACTGCTGACACAACACTGGTGCCACAGAAGCCCAACTGTGGCCTTGGCCCCACTGTCAACACCAGCCTACAGCCAGCTTAGTACATGAACCACTTTCTTTTTGCCTTGGGAGAGAAGCTATTAAGCTATTTTGAAAGACCAAACTCCATTTATTTATGTTACTTCTTGTCTACTTTTAAATCTCTATTAGTACGTGCAAGACTTGGTTTTAAAAAAACATTACCACACAAATGCCATTTATACAAATTGTTAAACAAGACTTTCATCCATGTTAAACTAAGATACACCATCACAGAAGTTTCCACATCATATCTTCCACAAAGCCTGAATTAATAAGCTCACCAAATCAATCCAATTAGACAGGCAAGCAAGTATCATTCCTGTAACTACCATTTCACTAAAATATACTTTGCCACTTTATTAAAGCATACTCTTAAGAATACAATTATTTGCAGTGTTTATGCTCCTCTCAGCCTCCCAGGCTGCTGAGAAAAGCTTGTCCACTGACGGGAACTGGAGGAATAAGATTGCCTGACCCAGGCAAGCTACTCATTATTCAGCACTTCACTTTGAAGAGTCTTCCAATAAAATGAAAAAAAAATTAAACCTACTACACCACTTTAAAAATTGCAGACAGCATTTTTAACCTCTGTCCTTTTGCATTACTGCACCAGAGCCTGGAAAAGCTACAGAGGGGAAGAGAGAGTTATTTAGGCAGCTCCCTTCATGCCACCACCATGGCTCAAAGGGACAGAAATCAAGAAACATTAGAATCAATATAAGCTGATTCGGACATTAAGGAAGAATAAACCACACAGAACTTAAACAAAATCTGTTAAAAGGCATGGAGAAAGCAGGCATTTCTGAGTAGAGAGTAACATTGTCTGGATATACTCCAAATTTTGCATTTCCATCTGGTTAGTGTTGTGATAAGCGACAAGGAGGTTTTCAGCTGAAACACAAAAGTGCCCATTTGACATGAAAGACCTACAAGCAGGACAGCCACAGTCTAATTGAAATCCTTAGGATCTGAAGAAGAATGGATGCTTTTTTATCTATACACATCTAAATCACACTCATACCCAAATGGAAAATATGCTCTACTAAAAATCAAATCAGAACCTGGGACTGAAAGTGTGGCCCAGCTACTAACAAAAGATTTATTCTCACTCTGTTTTGTCATTCCTCAGGAACAGGTGGTTTAGCTTAAGCTGAGACTTGCCATTTACAGGTATACAAAAAGCCAGTTGGGTTTTTTATTCTTTGAAGCAGCTTCTGACCTGAGCCCTTGGTGATCCAGCATCCATAAATGCCACGCTCATTACAGGGAAGAAGCAGGATGCACACAGGCCCCCAGCTGTGTCTCCCAGGGAAATGGCAGCTCCCTGAGCACTGCATCCCAGTGCCTGCCTCAGCATCCTCAGCTGAAGGAGGACAAGAAGCTGCAGCTCCTGTGGGGCCAGAGACCTGCCTCAGCTACTGTATACAGTGGTTCAAATAAAGCAAATGATACCCCAGGAAAAGGCACAGAGGCTGAGTACTTTATTGTACACAGAAATCCTGCTCTGGCTCAGGCTGTCTGCTGTGTGGGGCTGCACCAGTCTGATCCCAGGGCTGTCACTCCCCATTTGCAAACAGGGCTGGTGGGCAAAGGAGGGCAAGGGGAGCAAGAAGGCAGCCTTTGGGAACTATGGCCTCTGACTCAATCCACCTGACTGAGCAACCAGCACCACAAACTCCCAAAAGCGTGCACCTAAGGCTCTGTGGTGTAAATCAGTGCTAACACTATCCACCTCTCCTGCTTGGAGAAATCATGCCCACGAGTCTAGAAGGGGGGGAAGGAAGACAAGCACATCCAACCCAAGCAGGCAGGTGTAGATGTGCAGTTACTGAAGCAATGAGTCTTAAGCCTCCTGTTATAAGTAAAAAATATATTTGAGAAACCACGATGGCAACCAAGTTGCATCAGATGTGGAACTGAACAAGGAAGAAGCTATCTGAATTTGTTCAATTGTTTAACTTTCCAGATTTGGTGGGGATTCCCCTAGATTACTTCAAACTAGATATTTCCCTGCTATTCTTAAAACCATCCCATTGAATTACTAAATGAGATTAGATCTCAGCAAATAAGGTTTTTTTCTTCAAGATTCAGCAGCTAACTGCAAATGAAAGTGAAAAGAGAAGCCTGTCTTGTGATGAAAGCACAAGTAAAAGAGCAGTCACATCAGAAAACCAATACCCAGACCTCTAAACAGCAAAGCAATTGCATGTGTCAAGTTCTCATAACAAGATGGTGCCAGCTGAGGCTTATGTTAAAACTGTGCAATAAAATTAGATGTCTGGAGCCTCTGTCAGACAAATGATGCTATCTCATTAATGGGATTACGTAGAAAAATTGGAGGGATTTCAGTCAAGAGGAATAAAATTATTAAGGATCAAAAGAGTGTGACTCATGAAAGCAAGTAGAAACTGGATGCTGTGCTCGTGCCTGAAAAGCCCAAGTCTCAGAACCAGACAGGCCTGGTGGTACCAGCAACACCACAGCATCTCCTGCCTTACACCCAGAATAACAGGAATAGATCAGACCCCCAGAGCAAAATCTCATATTATAAAATTCTAGCTTTTTTATGGCAATGCTACTCTATCAGTCAGCAAAAAACTAATAATCAGAGGGAAAAGAGGACAGGAAAATTACTACCTATAAACAGCTGGAAGAAGAACACATTTAGTCAGGAAAAAAGAGGAGGGAAAAGAAAGAGGTTGTGACTACAGAGACTGGGTAAAATTGAAGTATTTCAGTTATTAACAGGGAAGGATTTCTTAGCCACAGGAGCAACATATACATGGAATCATCTTCCCAAGGTGGGTACTGAAAATCACAACAGCTGAATCACCTGGAGAGGGCCTGGCCACTACCCCAAAGCCACCATCATAAGACTCCAGCACTGACAGAAGGTAAACTAGCTATAGGGGAAGGGGAGAAGGAAAAACAGTGCAAGAAGGAAAACAGGAGTGCTGTGGTAGCAGATGTTCCCTAGTCAGCACTACTATGTTACACTGCAGGAAAAATAAATGAATAAATAAAAGAGATCTAAATATAGAATGAGATTCTCTTCACTGAGAGGTTCAACATCTCTCTGCAATTCTTTTCCAATTGAAGGACTAAGTTGAACAAAAGGCTTCATTTAAATTCTATACACATTCACCAAGATAAACTGATTTCAGAAAGCATCATTATGCCTGATCTCTCTCACTCGGGTGAAAGCCAGATACTTTGTGAACCATTTTGATCATAGCTGATATTCCCTAAAAATTAGATGTCAACATAAAGGACAAAAAGCATCACCTTGGAAGAGCAGATGCTGCGAGCTACCATACAAAGCATATTAGGGTCACTTCCCCTGCATCAGCACAGGGCAGCTCTGCTTCAACACCCAGCAGCAGAGTCCTGTTCCTGGCTATTGTGACAGGCAAAGAGTCAAACACTTGGGAAGTGAGACTTCCCAAGAAGAAGCTTTGCTAAGGAAGTGCCAGGCCTGGAGGTGCCCAAGCACAGTATGCCAAGAGAAGCAGGGGAACACACAGGAAAGGAATTTCTTCCAACCCCACCTCGCTCACATCAGATTCCCCAGCAAGGAAGTGTGTGTGTGCCCATGTCTGTGTATACATACTGGTGGGGAAGTGGTTTAGGACATTTAATTGCTCTTTGGATCCAGCACACATAGCAGTAGTTCTTCTGGAGTTAACACTTACAGAGCAGGGGAGTCTGAAGTCCAGTTCTCTCCATTTTCACTGAAACCCTCGAGAGTAAGTGGATACTCCCTACTGGCAGCCAGGCTGGGTGAAGGGGAATCAGTTGCCAAGCCCCAGCTGGCAGCACAGGCCAAACTGGTACCCAGCTCATCTACAAGGCTGCCCATGGCTGTGCAAGGCCAGGCGTGCTCTGTGATCAAGGAAAACGACTCCAAGAGAAGATGCAAACAGAGCAGATTTGTTTCCTATTTTTATATGGTATATTACTACAGAAGAACACACTCAAGGCTCTTAAGCCATTAAACTTTTAAAAGAGGAATAGCCTTTGCAGAAGCTCTGCTTTGATGTAACTAGGAAAACTGAACTTGTTGCTTAACCAAATCAAGACGTAAGTCTCCTGCCCCCATTTTTCCTTTTCTATCTTAAAAAACCCAAACAAAGAAAAAAAAACCCAACCGAATTAACCTCAAGTTCTAGGCTGAAACACTAGCTCTTACAGAAATAATGTCAGTGTTTACAGTCAGCAGTGTTCTTCACAGGATATGAGAAATCCTCCACGATTTGCATTGTGACAGGTAACCCAAACCTTTTCCTCCTGAAGCCCAAAACTTTTGGTCAGAAATGCTACGTGACTTTTTTGATTCAGAACCTTCATAGCAATAGTAGCAGTTAATGGAATTTCCAGAACAACAGCAATGATTGTGTTGGTTACTTTAGGCTCTTTAGAGTTCTCACAAACACATGGGACACCTCCACAGTGGTCTCATTCCTTCAGTTTATACATCTGAGTACCTTGCATCCAGTGTGAGTCCGGGTCTTCATGAGGGGAGTTGTGGTACACAGCTCAATGGCTTCTGGTTCATGGAAGATCACTGTCGGGAGGGGCTCTTTACGAAGAGTTAGGACATTCAACTTAGTCTTTAACATGGTCTGAAAGTGCTAAACAGAAAAAGAAAAAAATTACCGCCAGTTCTAGTGCAGAAAAATGAGTTAATAATTGGACGTGTCTGCATGTTTCACTTGCTGTTCAATGCCTTGCAAGCTTTCCTGGGGAGAGTTAACAAGTTCTATAACTTGAGAGCATTCATTACTGTCAGCAATGTGGAGACTGTTCTTAATTTAAAAAGATGTACACACACAAAGTGAAAGGATTCACTACAATCCAGCTATGTTCCACAAAGGGCCTAAATTCAACCTCTGATCATTTGCAAGTATATGGTGTTTCCTAGGCCTGTCCAGTGGAGTTGTTAGCAAAGGCTGAACAGCAGGTAAAAAGCCATGATGAGTACAAAGCAAGCAGAAGGTTTGCGATGCTGTATTTGAAGGAACATCTATGATTAGCAGCTGCAGTGCTGGGCATGCTGGTCTCACTGACTAACTGCTGTCTACTACAGCTTGACTTGCTTTTATCTATAGGCTCTAGGTCTGCTAACCTGCTGCTGAGGTTGTATTTCTGGAAGAGAAAGCATGCAGAAGGCAGAGAGTGCTGGAGCTCAGGTCCAGCCGTGCACAGGTCACAGCAATTTCCCCTGTCAATGATCCCCTTTCAGGCCTGGGGAAATGCTGCCTCCAGGACCTTCTGCTGCTGTCTTGTGCATGCAGGGGATGGGAGAAGAAGGCACAGATGGGAAAAATGTAGTATTAATCTTAAGTTGTACTATTTTCCAAGTGAGACAATTTTGGATCAACAGGGATAATGGTTGTGAAATAATCAGGTTTAAGAACCTGTCCTAGCATTTAACTTTTCTCTCCCTTGAGTGCTGAAAGAGCTCTATTTCCACAAATGATCTGTTTACAGAGCTTCTCCAATAAAGAATGGTGCTTCCATTAGACAACAGATGTAAAAAACTCCATTTAGCCCTCCTGAGCAGTGAGCTTGGACCTGCAAAATGGTTGTTCTCCTCTGCTGACATCTCTATAAACTTCAGTGGAACTACTGACAAAAACGGCACAATTTGACCAAAATGAAGAAAACTACAACAATAATCTTTTTTTTCATATCATAATAACCACATATACAATCTTAAATAAGGAAAAGCCTACTCTGTGCCTTACAAAGGCAATTCAATACTTCTATGAGCAGCAAGCTGGAGCGGTTGGGTGCCAAAAACACGAGAGCACAACTGGCACCAAACAGCTGATTAGTTGCCAGAGAAGTGCAGAAAGGATTGGGGGTGGACACAGAAATAGCCTTTGCTTTGGCCCACAGGGCTAAGGCAGACCATGCTGTGCTCCCTGCACAGGTCATGTGACGGCTGCCATAAGAAAATCCAATCTCTGCCAGCAGACATCACGCAGGGAGCCCCCAAATAAGCACGTTATTTAAACACATGCCTGACTTTCACTATGTGAGCAGTCCCAGTAAAGCACACGTGGGTAGTCAATGGGATTATTCACGTGCTTTTAGCCAAGAACAGGATGAAGTGCTTTGTTGAACCCATTCCTTGGGTTTCCACTCCAAACTGGCATCTCCCTGCAGAAACTGTTGGCAAAAGCTGATGTATAACAGTAGCCAATGTATTTTTTGAGAAGAGGCATTCACTCTCCACTGCTGTGAACTCAAAATATTTCTTTAAAGTGCTTTAAGTTCACAAAGTTCTTGAAAAGCATGACTTTGGCAATCCAGTGAATAAAGTTCCAGGGAACATTATACCATTCACATTTCATGTGCCAGAACCACTAGGTTCATTTGGTGGCTCTTACAGTGAAAATAATAATCAGAATATATTCTTAGCTGGCAGGATTATACCAACAGCTCAAAACTACACATCACTCATTCTTTGATAAGACTTTATATTTGAAAGAAATGCAAGGAGCAACATAACAGTAAGAAATTGGCAGTAATTTTAAAAATACCTTGAGCAAATGAAAATACCTTAAATGCCAAAGAAAGCATCAGACCTGAAATTAGCATTGTATTTTCCTAGCTGCTGAACATTATATCATTCAGAGCAAAATTTAAGTAATGCTGCCAATAACACTAGACAATTATCTTAACTCAAAACCATGGTTTTGCTTATTCAAGGATTCACATTCTATCAGTTTATTTTGCTTAGTTTACCCATCTTAATGGCATTCTTTCCCCCTACAGAAGAAAACCAAATGGTGCATAACAGGTAGCCCAAACCCATAGCTGGCTAATACTGTCACTACAGAGGTACTGTCTCTTGCCTCCTTGATGACCCTCAAAGTGCTCCCTATTTCAATGAAAACCCTGCCATCACTAACACTCTTAGCTACCAGTTAATTGAATGTAAGAACTAAGAACTTTTCTGTTGTTTACAATATATTTTGTTATCAGCTCAACAGTTACACATTAGCTTTAGACTAACTAGTTCAGAACATTCAACTTGCAAATTTTACATGCTGCATATATAGTTCAGGCATGATTTCTGTTGCTGTTAAAACTAAAAATTAACAGCATTTGGTTTTGGTTTAGTTTGTCAGCAAAAATACAGTCACTTCCAGAACTCAGGCCAAATATCTTGGAGAAAATAACTATGATTCCATGCAAGGAAACATGACTTGGAGGATAAAATTATGCACTGAAATGTGTAATAATAATGCTCTTCATCTTCAGGTCTTGATAAAACAGTCACTGTTGTTCACAATATTGAGTATTCAGCAGCTAAGCCTAGGGGATCTTTTAATTTTCATGATGCAAATAAAGGCCCAGATTAAAAAATTTAAGAAAGGGTTATATATTGGATAGGAGTATAAAAATGAATGTCAAGAAAGAGGGGACTGTAACTCATTGTAATCTGTAATCCAGCAAGAGGAGATGAGCAAAAGAAATACATTTTACATGCTGATTGGGTTGCAACATGGTGATTGTAAAAAAAAGTCTTCAGCATCTTAGCTCTCATCCCCCATTCTTTCTTAACATCAGCATTATAATCAACACTTGACTGCATAAACTGGCATCACGTTTCCAGATAATCTGTACTTGGCCAATTTTTCCAAGGATGCACATTGAATCCAAACTCAAAAATGATAGGATGTTAACTTATGAAAAAGAGTTATTCTAAAAATTGAAAGACTCTGAAAGAGGCATCTGCCAGAACAAGGAGCAGTCCTCTGGGCAATTCATCCTTCTACAGCACCTACAAAGCAATTCCCAGATGAAATCCATGTTAGTGCATCAGCTAAAGATGAAGTGAAATTCAAAAATAATCTTTATAATTTACTATTTCAGCACAAGTGCCTCTCTACCTCTGAAACCCATTTAGTTCTGGAATGAACCCAGAACTTTTCAGCAGCATCCTACAGCAAGGCAAAGCAGCCCAGGAGAGGAGAGACACAACCAAGTTAACTGAACTGCAAGAGAACTTTAGAAAGTACAAATGTTCCTTTTCACCTGTTCCCAGTGGAATTTGACTACCAGTATATCCAGTCTATAGGTACAAGACAAGATGACAACACAATAGACCTTTAGCACTGTGGTTACTCCATGAGTGATATGAGCACAGCTGTCAGCTGAGGACCACCCAACCCCAAGCCTCCAGCTTTTCAGCAAGGAAAGAAGAATTCCAATCTATATGAAAACTGATCCATTTCAAGGCTTTGTTTTGTTTAAAGCCAATCTGTCCAGTACAGATAAATTTAATCTCTGATCCATTTCTTGTTAAACAAATACTGCTAATACAGTTTAAATGCTTTCCCTCCCCCACATTAAACTATACTGCGCTTTATTTATTTATCCCTTACTAGCAGTTCATATAAATATTGTACTGAACACTGCAATAAAACCCTCTCCAGAAGGGATGGAAGCAATTTATCATGATAAAGTCAGAAATCATCCCATCAGCAGCCTGCTCTGTAACACAAAACTGACTGTCATGCACAAACCCAAGACCATGTCAGGACTATACTCAAGCAGATCCATCTCAAGCAATCTTCTTTAAACCAATCCAACTCCAGAAATCTGGTTATTAAAAGCTTATTTCATCTAGCATCTCAAGACCTACATTTTGCCAGCCTATCAAAACAAATCCATTCAATCCGTTTCAGGTTGCAGATGCTATTTATGTGAAAAATCATATAATTATGTCTGAATTTTCATCTCTCAATCACAAAGAAATGGCAACATGCAGAAGCAGTAAGACAGGCTTGCCTGCAGGCACTCTGTGATTCATTTTTTAAGTAGAGGAGCTTGGACAGGCCCATGGCACAACTTGGCATGACTCAGTGGGCTGAGGGCATGGCATCCCCAAGAATCTTGGGACAAAGCATCAGGGAAATGATCCACAAAACAAAACCAGAACCAAAAACCAACCAAAAAACCAAAAACCAAGCAAGCAAGCAAACTTTCACCTCCTCTCACATGTCCAATGACCGTGCATGGTTGCACGTAAGAGACTCAACCAGTGCCAGCCACCACTTCCCCTCTCACACCCCCATGATCCTTCCACCCTACCCAGCCGACAGCGTAGGAGAGAAATGGGGTGACAGAGAGAGTTTGGGCACAGAAAGGGGTAATCTGCATTTGACAGGATAAGCTCTAATCTTTATGACAGAACAGGAAGAAGAAGATGGCATCAAAGCAAGCAGGGCATGAGACTGGGGAAAGGAAAGCACCGGGAGAGGCAGCACTACAAGCAATGCTTCCAGGCAGGGCCCCTCCTGGACTTCTCCTGCCATTACTGAGTGCAATAAGGGAGTCAAGGATAAAGCTCTGATGGAAAAACCTGTAATATACAGAAACAACAGATACATGAAAGGAAAGGGAACACAAGACTGCAGACAGAAAAGCATGATGAAGAAACCAAAATCAGGTGAGTGTCAAAAAGCCTTCCATCAAAGCTGCTACTGGATCTTTGCATGCAAGCACTGAGAATTATTTCATCTCACTCTGACACCAGAGTGTCTGGGAATATTCTTTTTCCTGTGGTGGCAAGACATATCTCTTAAAAACACACAACTATCAAGATTTCATGAATAGAACCTGCACTCCCTATCAATAGCCATGATCACACAGCTGCCTGTATGACGATGCTCACATTGCCTTGTTTTCTTACAAGTTTAAAGAACTTCTGTTTGCTCACAATTTAATTCATGTGAAACGTTTTGTTCTCAGACCCTGTGTACTTCAAGTTTGTTCTGGCTGAATGCCCCCATTCTGTTGCCAAGCTTATGCGATTCCTATCAGCAGGATAGTTGCCCAAACAAAACACAGTCTCAGATACAAACACCCTCCAAACTGCAGGGAACCTCAGAGCCAGAGGAGAATTTCATGACTGATCCTCTAACATCTCTCTATCATCAGTCAAATTAAACCCCAACCTAAACAAATCTAAGTATACAGGATATGCAGAGACCAAGTTCCCAGTTTAGTCACAACTGTTTAGAACCTAAAGCCTCACTACAGAGATTCACATGACACTACAAAGGAAGGAGTTGATACTTCAGGACACTCAAAATCATGAAAATAAAGTAAGACCTCCCTAAGAAATCAGCAGAGGAGGGAAAAAGTCACAGTACCACTATAAAAAGTTCTTTCATCAGTCTCTACATTACAGAGCTTAAATTCCTAGGCTATTATTTCAGTGGAAATTAGGCGTGTTGGATAGAAGATAAGCATCTAAATATATCTGTTTGGATTTGGACTTTTACAGTCTTTTACCTACTCATGACTGTTAAATATATTTTGAAATAA
>VZTR01008208.1:190925-217230 GCA_013400775.1 Chaetops frenatus | reverse complement strand
TAAATTAAGAAATAGGAGTTGACAAGAATAGAAAGAACAAAATAGAACACACAGCAGCATAGATACATCAAGTTCATTCACTTTGATTTTGAGCTGACCCCTTAGCTGCTTTCCAACACATTTTTCTCCTAACATGAGTCTCCAGTGCATGTATTATTTGGTAAAGTTGGCCCAATATTAAAACAATTGAATCCTGCAGCATGAAGACAGCTGTTGCTTTTTCAATTTGCTCTTGGAGACTTTCCCACAATTTCTGTGTCAGAGGATGCTTNCCAACAATTCTTTCTCCTCACTCTGTGCCTGGCACAACTCAGACAATACCTGCCAGACAGCCACTGCATTCTCCAATGCAGCCCTTTCAGAATCCATGTTTTACTCTGCCACTCTTCTCCTTCATTTTTTTGCAATAAATCAGTAACATGGTAAGCAGTCATTTAGTTCAGTGACACCTCTCTGGCCTTGCTAAGACTCATTTTCTGAGACAGGGATACAGACCAGGTGACAAAGGCACCTACTACAAACAAGGAATCTGTCCTGATTATTTGATAGAAGTAACACTCTGTTTAATACTGTGGAGAAACAAAGGGAACAAATCTTTGACAAAAAAGGTTATGTATTTCTTAAATATAAATCAAACTAATTTCTGGTCAAATGAATTCTTGTATTTACAGCTGCAAAATAATGAGAATCCATTCCTTTCTCTAAAGCTATTTTACCACTGAGTCTTTTGATGCTAATGTACAGCACTGCCTTTTCCAGGTCAGAACCACCCAAGATTTAAACCTGGCATTCCTGAGGGTTTCTGACATGGGGTCCTCCTATTTCCCATAGACCCAAGCCATTTCCAAGGGAATGGACCTGCATCTTTAGCAAGAAAAGATGCTTTTTGGAAAGCCTTATCAGGGTGTACCCCCTCGGCCCTTGCAAGGGATGAAGAAAGAAGCCTGGTGGCTTTAGCCTTCCCTCCCTCCACCCATCCCATCAGCACCATCAGTACATGCCCCAGAGCATCCCCAGGGAACTGTGTCTGGCCAGCAACACTGCAGGGGAAAAAACACTGCTCCTTTCCTGCCTCCAAGAGCAAATTATTCATCATGGGGGAACTCTGCCAGGATTTATAGCTATACAAACCTTTGAGCAGACAATGCAGAATATAGACAAAAATTGGGTCCCACTGCAGTGCAGATACATAGCCACTGCCCCAGGGCAACTTCACACAGCAGGACTTTCCACTTCTTTAAGCCATGAATGAAAGTAGTACACTAGAGAGCCCACATCAGAAATAAGTGAGCCTACAGAAAATGATCAAAAATACCCTTCTACAAAGTGTCTCATTAATTCAGCAAAACTTTAGAGTTGTATAATTGACAGGATTTGCACCAAGACACCTTTACAAAAGAAAAATCAAACCAACTCATTTACATTCCTGTTTCTCCTGCAACTACCTTACTTGTTAAGCTGAGCCAAACTAGCCAGATGCAAAATGACTCTGCTTTGTCCAGCTCAGAATGAGGCACGCAAAATGGCTGAGGATGGTGCTCCCCTTTGTTAAGACCAGCAGGGCCCATGGGCAGGACAGCCCTCCAATATCCACATCCTCCAGATTTAAAGGTTAAATGTGCATAGTGTTTTCAAGGTTTTTCCAAAAGTAATTAATCTTTTCTGACACTTCAATTTTTCTGGTTTTCAAAGGACAATTTCCTTAGTGCTTGACAAGAGGGAGATTAAGCCTCTGACTTCTTGCAATTTAGCTGTTCAAACTCAGAGATACTCAAAAACTCCAGCTTCTCTGTAAAACCTCAGTTTCTTCCTCTTTACTTGTCAGCAAAGCTCAGATAATTTTGCAGAAGCTTAACTAATCCCTCAGCTGAGTATTATTTTCAAAACACTAGTGGTTATACATATATATATAGATAGCTACAGTTCTAAGGACAAAGGGGGGGGGGGAAACAAAGGAAAAAAAGCAAATCCCTCCAGAACAGAAATAAAACGTGCACCACGAGATTCAACCAGATGCCATTATCCCCTCAAGGCATGGTTAATATACTATCTGCCAGTACATACAGGACCAATTAAAAAGAGCTAACTCTTCTCACAGGCGCTGCAGCGTCACTCTGGAGGAATCCATTAAACAAACTCCTTCCAAGTAATTCCATTCTGGAAACACGTGTTCATTCATAACCAAATCCCAGTCTTTAGGAATCTCATATAGCATGAAAAAAACAACCCTGCTTCCACAGAAATCTCTGGCAAAACAATCTGAAGTTCTACAGGAACAGAACTACCCTCACTTTTACTGCTGCTTTACATGTGCTACTATCTGCACCTACATGAAGAATTACTACCACTTCTTAGAGAAGTAACTGTCTTGGTCTTATACTTCAACATTGCCAATGAAATTAAGAGCACTGAATGATGCAAATAATAAATTGTTTAGCTAAATGAAACAGAGAAGTTCAAAACTATCCAAATGTTTCCTTCCAGCAAGCCAGAATAATTAGAAGACTTCAGGCCTGTAAAAGGATCATCATTCAAGTTCTTTACATTGTGAAAGCTACTTCCTCTGTTTCCAGTAATTATACTCTCACTTTTGCCCAATATGCTCCAAACTTTGTTCACACAGCAATGACTTACAAGTTGCTACACACAACAGACCTAAAGAATTCCTCTCAGCAACAAAGAGGAACATCCTTATTCTCAGTACAGTCTCAACTGTCCTCCCCCCACCATTGATTACTCTCCACCACAAACACCATCCATTCTCAGCCATTTTACAGCCTAAATAATTTTCCATTGAAAAAAGCCTGTGTTTTCAAGTTTGGGTTGTACTTCAAGAAATGAAATTGCAAAAGAAACAGGAATGTAGATGAGAGGGTTTTGGGGTGGGGGGGTTGGTTATTATTGAATGTTTGTTCATGCAAACCCTGTCAATTATTGCAAGCAGTGTTTTAACATGTTTCAAGCTTAGGGGAAATGAAATAATATAGAACATCAAGAGGAAAGGGACCTCGGATCCCTTAAGAAGCCCTGAGCTTCTCTAGATGCAGATCTAATATATATTCCTGTAATACAAGATGGAAATATTCTGAATACCCACTACATTTACAGACCCCTGTCTGCCTGTGTCAGGCAACTAGTTAAACAGATGTGAAAGAACCAACAAAATTAAAATAAATTAACTGCCTGCCCAGCATTTCCCCACTGTCTTCCTCCTTTGCCCCATTCAATTTAACTTCAAGCATTAGTGATGCAGTTATTCCAGCAACCCTCAAAGCCCATGGAGATGTAATTCTGCAGGAGATGTTAACAAGATGGCTTTTATCAAACTCGATGCAGCTGAAATCTAAATTATTTACCCTGAAAGAGAAGGGAATAAAAGAATTTAGGAGCCTCTGATAGAATATTAAGGTATTGAATCCTGTGAATACCATTTAGTCATTCCTCTTGGGGAAAAAGTATCAAGACAAATATTTCTTTTAATAAAGAAAAGGCATATACTTGACTGAAAGAAAATACTCAACTCTGATGCAAAATGTTTTAGCAGCTTTACAAATTCAGTCCTCTATAATTATACCAAGACTGCTAAAAATTCCACTTTCATAACCACCAACACCACAAATAAATGTCAAAATAAATCCAGTAGATTATCATGCAAAAACGTCTCCTCTACAGCTTAATCTTGAGATAATGCTTTTTATAGCATGCCTTTCTGCCCAGATTTGCAGCTCTTGTTACTTGCATTCTGACCACTAAGGACAAGGGTCATCAATCTTTTAATTCATTTTTTTTAATGAAATTCTTCATGCTTCAGCCCTGCTGATGGCTCCTCACCTCTGCTTATCTGGGGTATTTGCATATAGAATGGCCATACAGTTCTTTGGCAGATCTCCAAGCCATACTAAGTGATGTCAAGGACAGTAATTTAGCCAAAAGAAAAGAAAAAAAATTTGAGGTAAACTGTAAATATGAGGCACATGGATGAATGTACACAGGCATTCAATATGAATCTTCAGTGACACTTCTCTATTGGTTAACCCCAATTTTGCAATGAAGAATTCACACAAGGCTTTTCAAGGGAATCTTTGAAGTTTCTTTCTTCCACAAATACTTTTAGGAAAATTAACTCTCTAGCTCCAAATGTTTACTGCAGTTTCTTATGTTTAGAAAGCAATTTAAGTTAATACCAGTCCATGGCTGGGATGATCAAGACCAACCAGTCTGACACAGCACCATCCTCAGAAGGGAACCACTGAGGAGAGCATTTATCAGCAGAGCCACCCAGCAGCCAGGAGCACAATGTGACAGCTCCACAAGACTTGTGCCTCGCCACCACGCACTTCCAGCAGAGCTTCATGACAGCTGCTGGGATCCCAAACACTGCCCACTGCAAAGCTGCTCTGCCTACACCCTCATCAGGAATGTTCAGCCCAAAACATTCCATGTGGGCACAAAATAAGGCTTTGCCTCTAGGTCTCAACTTGGGAAGTCAAAAGGTAGTCAGAGCTGAACACCCAAAATGAACATTTCTCTTGCTGAGCAATAATTCTGAGATCGATGACATACGGCTGTTTTCCTGCTTTCCAAGCATTAACATTATTTAGAAAAAAGTCTGTAGAAATGTTTGTACTGTTGGTAAGTTACTTGGGAGACCACCGCAAGTAAAATATTTTCATTTTCAAAAAAAGTATGTCATTTCAGTCCAGAAGCAAAGCTTGAAACAGATAACCTCAAAAGTGGAAAGTCTTGGGCAAGTTGTTAACAGAAGCCGCAGATTTTCAGAGGGGACTTGCACTCCACATCACTTAATCACCACTAGTTCCCCTCCTACAGACCAACCTTTAATCCAATTACACTATTTTTAGTGTGAGATGGCTTGAGGAACAGAAGGTATCCTTGTTTGAGTTTTTTCAATTTTGGATCCCAGGTTGTCTGACTGGAACAGATTTTCAGATGACATTAGAAAAGCCTCTAAAATAACATCAGTCAAGTTTTGCATGCACAGCTATTTGCACAAGCCAATTCTACAGTTTTACAAGACAATCGGCTACATAAACATCTGTCTGCTCCATTCCCAGCAGCTGATGAGCGAAGGGGGCCTTTGATCATTCAACAAAGGCAGTTCCCTCCCGGGCACAATCCAGCAACCACCACAATTCAAGGGTTCCAAGTTTTGCTGTTTCCCTGTCCTGAAGCGCTCATTGCCCATCATGTGCATCTCAGTGTCATCCACAGCACAACACAGAAAATCAGAGGTTGAAGCCACAGCAGCTCCCTGCAGAAACAGGAAGCCAAACTACCACCACTGTCTGTTGTTCAAGCCAGGGAGTGTATGCAGTAGTTATACACAGAGTGACCATGGGTTTTGACTCTCACACAATGAAAAAATGTATGACAAGGGCATCTGCTAAAGTACAGATTTTTTTTTAAATAATTAATTTGTCTTAAAGACAAGTTAGAAATAATTTTAAAAACATGATATTACACAAGGTGCTCCTTCACGTTTATAAAGATTAAAAGAGGAGCAGCTTCAACCAGCACATGAAACAGGGCTATGTGTTATGATCTACTTTCCCTGTAGCATCTGTAGAAAGTTGATTAATTCCAACTCAAGCTCTACAACATGAGCACTTCCCCTTTCATGTTTTATCACCATTATAGTCAGAAATTAAAATACTCTGGTAGCTATCATTGATGTTCCCAACCTGGCAGAGTAAAACCATTCCTGCAGGAGATTTGGGATTGCCTTTTCTGCTTACACAGTGGAGAAATCACAAATGCAGTTTACTGTGAAGCTGCCAATATTTAATAGTGTTTAATGGTGCGGTATCTGAGTGGAAAAAGGGTGCAAACATCTGTTACAGTGCAGGGGATAGTCCCAGCCCCTAACTGGCCTGTCTATCAAAACCTCTACTAATTAGACACAGCATCGATAGAAGGCATTGTCCAGGCTATAACCCAGCCAAAGAAAAGGCAAGGTGCCAGCCTTTGAAAATTGCCCTTGATAAAAGGACAGACACAGAATAAACTTTCACTTTTGCTGCTTCACCGCTACGAGGTAGTGAGTTCCTTTCGCCTGCTCCCAGACCCCACACCCACAAACATCTACCTAGAGAACAAATTAGCTCATCAGCTTCCATTGAACTCCCCTCTTTGCCTTCCTCCCTCAATGTGTACTGCTGGGTTGGAGTAACATGCAGCTTGGGGGGCTATTTATTTGCTGAAATACCACCGCAGAGATGATTCTGGGGAAGAAACAGGAGGTAATTTTGACAACAGAGGCGGCAACATGCACATCGTTGAAGGAATAACATAGGCAGGACACGGGTAAATCCCAGTGATAACTTGGCAGAGCTACGGCAAGGCCTCCAACCTGCCTGAGGTTGCATAAAACACTGCGGGGTGTTGCTGTCCTGTGACAGGTTAGGCTGTAGCCAGCCTGGCCAGCCCCCACAGCTGCTTCCTCATCAATTCCCAAAGAGGATGGCTACCTTTCTATTTCTTTAGCTCTAAGTGTGCATGTACAGCAGAAGGAATGGTTTATTTTGGCCCAGCCTGTTTGTTTTGAAGATATTCTTCTCCAGTCCAGCTCATGAAGTGCTCTGGCTTCAGCCTCTTTTCTGTTTGGCACACAATCAAACCCTATTTAGAGGAATCCAATTCATCTATAACAGTTGCATCTCAATATATTGTGACTTACCTCTTTTCCCTATCCCCATTCAAAGGGAGAGAGCACTGCACAGCTTTCAAAGCCATTCCCATTTAAACATTACCTTCCATCTGTACATTTTTCAACTTCCAAAACTGCACTTGGTGTGAAAAAAAGAACAGCAAAGAAGAAAAGTTGTCTTACTGTATTATATTCACTTAATAATCATAAGCAATTTCAAAGAGAAGTCCTCCAGGCATAGTTTTAATGTTAAAGCAATTCTTGCTTCATTTTAACCATCCACTGATGCAGAGCTGATAGCCCAGCTCATTAAAAAGTACAGGGCACGATTTCAAGAAATGTCATAATTTATCAGGCAGAGTTAAGTCACGCTGCACACAGCAGCCTGGATGCACAACACCAACGCCTCTGACACTTTGTGAATCCAGCGCTGAAGTCCCTCTGCTTTGGGCTCAGCTGCCCGCGTTGCATGAAGCCACACAGCAAAGCTTCCTGCTACAGTGTCTTCTACTGCAGCTTTTCAGGAGGCTTAGCAACATTTAAAAATGCATGAGTCTCATTTGAGTGACAATCCATTTAACCAGCTATAAAACTCATTACAGGAAGGATGGCTGGAGAGAAGATAAGTATTGCAATCTTTTTTAAAAAAACTTTAGCATGGGAAGTCCCACATTGACTGAGGAGTTAACAGTGACAGAGCTCTCACTTTGTCCTCTTGGACACCGGTTGTTGGTCAGTAGATTTGTTGTATCAGTAATTAGCTCCAACACCTTAACTTTGCAAATTGTAACAGGCAATACAAGGAATCATTACCTGGGATGAGGTTCAATTTAGCCCCCAAATTATTCTTTTGAAGGACTGTGTTTCAATTCTCTCAAGTACTCCCGACACACAGGAGATAATCACCGACATTTGGACTCGGGTAAGATGGTAATGAGCCACCTCCCCTGCCCATCAGAAGGTATTCTTCCAAGAAAATGGGCACCAGAAGAAAGCAGTAAACACCTTCCCCAGCCGCCCCAGCCCGCAAGCCCCTATCAGGAAGGTGTGCATTTGGGACTATACAACATACTGGAAACCAAGTGGTGACTTTATCAGTAAATTCTACTCACTCTGCTGAACCAGATGCTACACCCGAGTGAGAAAAATCAGATTACCTTCCTGATCCACTCTGACTTTGCAAACATCACACGGTTCTGCTTAAGGATTTGTGTTGCTTTCTGGAAGAAAACCTTATTTTCAAGCTAAAGCCCACTAAAAGAACATTAAAAAGTACTTAACCACCTCTTTGCTTTTTATCAAGTGGCTCATACACATCTGTCAAATGAGCACTGTTGATGATAATGCATTAAATAAACACTTCTGCTTAAAATACATGATTACTTATGAATAGTTTGAGACACACAAATATCTACAGCTTATTCAGTTGAAGAATCCTCTGCTCTCAAAATGTCCATTCAGCAGCTCTGCCAGATACTGTTTCACAATACTACAAGTTCACTTATTCATAAACAAATCATTAACATTCTTGACATAAATCCATAGTGTACAACAAATCCCAGCTATGATAGTGTTTTACTACATTTGCTGTGCCCATCATGAATGGGAGTTCTGTTTTCACTAAAAAAACCACTCTCAACAAATAAAAGGCAAATTATTCTCTGTAAGAAAACCACCAGGATGAAATGCTTATGCACAGATTACAAACTAATTATCAAGTTCATACAGTAATAAACCTAGTGAAAAGAGCTGCCAGAATTTATGCAAGAAATTTTTTCCCTAGAACTCAAATAACTAAGAAACTCTGATGGTAAAACACCATTACAGGCCTTTATATTTTCCTCAGCTACTCAGGAAACCTTTTATGCATCCCCATTTCTCCACACACGGGCACAAGAATCATCTGAGAAGACCCTTCAAAACCCTTCAGCTTTCTGCCACTGCCAGGGTTTTACTTACTGCTTGGATTAGAGGGTTTCAGCCAAGCCCAAAATGATCAAGGCCATTTTTACATACCTACACCAAAAATTAGACTAATTAAAATGAATAAAGCAGCTTAATGAATGCATCAGGACCGGGCTTCTTGTTCTTTCTGAATGTACTCCACATGGACAACAGCACAGGGCAATTTTTCCCCAAAAAAAACAGTCCACAGGTGAATCCTCTTCAGGTACCCCAAAATGGCTCTATCATGCAGGCAGCACCCCCCTGTGCTGAGGCGTATGGAGGGCATGGCAAGATGGGGTTCCCTGCTGGGAGCTGGTCCACACAAGGGGAAATGCTCCCACAGCACCTTCCAGGACAAATCACACAGCATCCAGCCATCAGCAATGGCCAGCTATCAGCAAAGCTTTGGATATCACAAGGTTAAATCCTCTACCTTCAATTCACTAATATCTTCCTTGCCATATTTAAAGAAATAAATGCCTCCCGAAATGGCCATATTTGAGTTATTAAAAAAAAAAAAAAAGAAGGTGAAAGATAGTGGAGTTACTAATGATGCTCTTGGCAGATGAGAAATACACTCACAAGAGCTGGACTTCCCCCCAGTGATAAACATAAAGCAGACTGCCTTCTGTGCCGGTTGCCAGCTCAGCCTGGGGAATAAAAGATGTTTTCAATTCCGGAAAAGATACATGTGCATGGAAACACTGAACACTCAGCAAAGCCTCAGTCCCTTACTCACAGTGCACAGGCCTGTGGCTGCTCACTGTACATAAAAAAATGCATATGGCAAAGTTTTGCAGAAGTGAGATCTTTGTTATTGTAAATACATGCAGGTTTTCATTGCAATTACATTGCAGCATTTTTAGGGACATGACTCCTCTTTTTATTATTTCCACTGGCACAGCTTTTCCATTTCAGCTTGCTTTAGTTCCAGTTCTGTGATAATTTCATGGCAGTACACTCATGTGTGAGTATATGCAGAATGAATGGCTCACCGTTTTTAGGTGTGACTACTGAGGGTTATTCTGCAATTCAGGAGAGCAGGTTTACAGGATCTATTTATGGGTCTCACTCAGTACCCAACCTCTGAATACATTTCAGATCTATTTTTGCCAGAGAACACAGCTACTGAAAAAACACTGGGGTTGTCTAATCTAGCTTTTGGTATCACAGAGCTCACCATCCCTAAAGTTCTTGGTTTCACCCTGATCTCTTAAAGTTGTAACATATCCATTAGTATGGAAACTATCACAGCTGAGAGAGTTCAAGGCATGAATAAATTTAGGAATCTTGCCTCCAAGATTTTGGAGCACCTCAATCACAGCTTTAGATGTTGTCTGCAACAGTAACAGATAAAACCTAACTCTAAAACAGCAACAATTTAAGACACATAGTAAATGAGGCGCTACAGAAATGCCAGACTATGGAGGAGGTCAGACTAAAGTGATACACTGATTTGAAAGAAGGTAAACAGCTCTGTCAGGAATCAGCAAGGAAACCAGACTAGTTCAGCAGCCCTCTGCAGTTTGACATAACAGCCAAAGGACACTGGAACCTCAGTGTCAGGTCACCCAAGGAAATGTCCGTGCTGCAGAGCAGCCGGGAAGCCCCTGCTTAGGAAACACACAGCACACGACTTTGCTGAGTGGTGCTGGGAAACAGCAGGAGTGGAAACAACTAAGTAGCACCAGAAAACTCAGAAGATACTCATGAGCTGGAATAATTTCATCCTCCTGAGTTACAGGTAGCTCGGAGAGCTTGCAGGGCAGCTTGCTAAGAAGCAGTAATGCCAGTGAAATGCCACCCACAGTGCCAAAAACCCCTGTGCTGGCCCGTGGAGAACTGCAACAGGCAAAGCCAGGAGCCAATAGCAAAAAAAACGGAATTAACAGGGAGGCAGAACAGAAATCCTGAGGACATAAGCCTTCATTGCCCATTTTCTGGAAATATCAGTATGTCCAACCCCACCTTTTCTTTGCTGGCCAGTAACAGCATAAAAAACATGAAGCTCTGCAAACGAACAGCTGCACAGCACCTGGTACTGCTAACAGCTCTTCACTAACCTGCTCTAGAAGCCGAAGTAAGCACTACACTTTTGTATATAAAGGCAAAAGCTGGTCATCAAAACCCATCTGTCACTGGCTGTGCTCCGAAACATGTCCATGCTAAACCCCAGCTCGCAATTGCACAAAGCACACCCCACTCACGGGGCTCCAGTAGGCACACTGACAACCACTCGTCTCCTTCAATACACTAGTGCTGTACTGTGCCTTACTGACCTGGTTCCTGAAAAAGAAAAGTGAAAAAAAAAAAAAAAAAGGTATGATCCCCTGGCCCCTGATCCAGCAGCAAAGTTGTGAGTATTTTAACAGTGATTTCAAACAGGAGCAAAGCCAAGCCTGAATCCTCAAATTATCCTTAACAAAATGCCAGCATCAGCAAACGAAAAAATCAAATCCACTGGCTCAGACCGACTGTAATTTCTGTACCTGTATTTATTAACACTAGGTACATAAAACTGAGGAAAAGAAGTGCTACAAAAACACACAGTGATGTTAACCACAATGGCAAACTGAATGTACTGATCCTTTCCTCCAGACAGGAAAAATTTTCAAGCTGTTTCTTTTACAGCTAGTCACTAGGTAGCAAATGCTTTTTAGTCAGAAAAATATTTTCTTTTTCAGAAGACACCATAAAACCCAGGCACGGAGCATAGTATATGTTTTGATGAGTATTAATTACTTGTTTACTATGGTAGTTCATTACACAGCTAATCCCCACACATTGTCTAAACAACTTATTTCCTCAGGTGAGTGAGGAAAGGTCAACAGAAACAAAACAGTTTTGTTTTTTTTTTTAAAGAAGAAGTTGCAGAGCACTGGCAACACATCTGTAGGGTGTAAAAAGCTGAAGAGCAACATTAGAGGATGTACTTTGAACACCTCCCAGTTTTTTCCTACGTGAAAGTATTCCAGAATGAAATGTCACCAAATATAATGGAATTGAGATGTACCAGTATACAAAAATATTGTTCTAAATCAAAAGCTATTAATTCTTTAGAGCTGTGGGCTCTAGTTTATCATTAGCATCTAGAAGTGAAGGATGGTTATAACAATCAATTCCATTTCTCCCCAGTGACTAAATCATGTACTAGCTAAATCATTTATGAATGTCAAAGGGTGACAGTTTTCAATTAAGATAATGAGATTCTAGAAGCTCTGGCCATCTGAACCCTGTTTGTGAATTTCCTTGCCAATTAAAAAAAAAAAAAAAAAAAAAAAAAAAAAGGAAGCAGCCTGACAAACTTATTTTACTTAAATTGTACTAACAATTTAGCATTAATCCTATCACATATCTGCTAGCTACATACCAAGAATAAATATTTATACTAGTCACCACATGCTGTTAGGCATTAACACGGGGTTAAGAAGGTGTTAATTGAATCATGGACACTGGAAACTGAAATGATCTTGCTCCCCTTGTAACTCTTCAGCTCCTCAGGCAAGGACCCAGCCTTTGTCCATACAGCATCTCAGCAAAAGGACACACAGCATCCAAGGTCTGGCTGCTCGAGAAGAAGAGGGCAAAACAGTCAAGGGAGAAAATCAAGAAACTGCTCACTCACACAGCAGGAGTGGGCAGCCTCCCCAGCATCCAGAGTGCCCTGCTGATCCTGGGTCAGGTCCAAATGAGGACACATCCCTCCTGTAGCAAACACTGCCCGGGTGTGGAGATATATATTCCAGATCTTTGTAAATATGACCCCTGCAAGTGAGCATCCTACGCATTAGAACCTTTATTGTTAACTTCCATAGAGTATCTATAATGTAAGTGCTGGTAGCAACAACCTTTATTATTCTTAGCCATCTCACACCCACTGTTCAAGGTAATTCTTTATATTGACCCACTAGTTTTCAGAAAAAGAAAAACAAAAAAAATCAAAAGAAACCATAAAAATAACTACACAGTGGACGTGAAGATAAGTCTCCCAGGATAAAACTTCAAACTCCCACAGAAGTTCAAAAAAGTCAAGTCAGAAAAGCAATACCCCATTAGACTTGTTGGTTCAGACATTACTAAGCACTGGCCAGACTCCATGCTTTCTCTTTTTATTTTACTTACAACTAGCTGGCAAGAGATGATGATTAGATAGAAAAACCACATTCCCTTTTGACCTCCAGGTGTACAAAGCAGAACACCATTAAGTATTTCCTAAAGCAAACCCTGGATCTGTAGGCAGTGTGCAGTAAGGCATCAAGCAGCCACAGCAGCAAGGCACCATAGAGTGTTCATGGCACAAACTCTCACTGTGGAGCTCCTGGTCAGATCTACCAAGGCAGACACTGAGTGTCATAGCAGTCTCAGGCAGGCACCTGCCTCCAGACTCTTTTCCAAAGGCTTGTTCCAAGGCTGGACCTGTACAAACTACCTCATACATGCGAATTTACAGTGGACAAGATCACAGTGTATTTCTGTAGAATGGTGTGCACTGCCAGCTCAACTCCCTGCTCCATCTCTGTTCCCAGTTCATACCCATCCTCAGGAAGAATTAGAAGGGCCAAAGAGTGCAACGACAATGCCAAGTATTGTGGGTCACCCAGGCGAAGCAAGGGGTGTTACTCTGGTGCAGGCAGCTTTGTTCACCAGGGAAATGTCACCAGACAGCACACAGGACTCAGTCACCTTGGCATTGCTGGCACTGCAACCATCTCCTCACAAGTGGAAAAACTGATTACATTTAGGAGGTGATGATATGCTTGAAAGCCATTCCTCCCCCCTGCCAATAGATGGACAAATTGTGCTGTGTCAGTTTGTTCCTGCTACAAAATAGTCCCCAATTCCCCTGGAGAACTCCCAGCAGCTCTGTTCCCTCCCTGAACAGTCCATCCCACTGGCATTGCAAAGGGAGCCTTTACCTGCTCCTTCAGCCAGAGAAGTCCAACTAAAGGGCTTTAATGAAACTCTATCTTAAATAAAACTACCACTGCCTGAAGCCTACTAAAAGACTAACTTATCTGGAAACTGAGTTGCACAGCCAAAACCACTCTGCACTGAGGGCTCTGCAGAACAACTGCAATTGTTAGCAGTGACTAACATTGATATTTAGAACTCCTGAAATGTACATTGCTTTACAACCAATATGGGAAGTCACATATGGCACTGGCAGTGTAAGGACTAGGTCATTTTAAAGCAAACACCAAGTCATAGAGCTCAGTGGAAACCTGATTTAAAAACCTCCCAGAAAAGTGTTTAAGAATTAAGGAAAAAAAAAATTAAAAATTTTTGGGAAATGAGGAAGAATATGACTGCACTTTCCTATTGCATATGTATGGATTTGAGAGTAAGAACATGTTGGAAACAATGTTTTCTTTTCCCAGGATAAGGCAGACTTGCTCTTTAACTTCAGTTCTGTGATGATGGCTGCTGGATAAGAAACATTTGTTTGTTCCTGAGAAATGTTGAAAAAAAATAAAAAGCAAAGTGGGCATTTTACACCCTTTGAAGAAACAAATACATGATGTTTTCACAAGAAAATGTGAAAATAAGAAAAGATCTCAGAAACAGGCTGGATCCACAAATCAGAAATATGAGCTTTGGCTGAAAACAGAAAATATTTCCTGAGGCTCTGGAGGTGTGTTGGACTCCCGGCTGTGCTGGGTGGTGGCTGCAGCCACCATGGAGCACTAGAGCTGGTGGTGCCAGGCAGCTGCCACGGCCCTGCTGTGAGGGACCCACAGTCCCTTTTTCCCCCCACAGAGGGGAGGAACTGGGTGACTGTGAGGCTTACTGACACTTCCATGAGTATTCTGTAAAGCGGTTTTCCCCCCAGCCCAAAGCGAGTGGGCAGTGCACTCACTGTGTGACAGACGGTCCTCTGGCAGATACAGAGCAGCCCCTTATCCAAACAGCATTAGGGCCTGGTCCAGGATGACCTCAGCAGCACATGCTTTCCAAAAACAGTCATACAGAAACATTTAATTCAGCTCTCTTAGACATTAAGTCTTGTCTCATATAACTACTCTTAAAAAAAAAAAATCGAGTAAAATTTGGACTTTTAAAAACACATGAAGTTTCTTCTCAATCATAATAAAAGAAGCAGAGGGTAACTCCACTGGCATTAGTACTGGCACTTAGATTTATACCAACAAGCTCAAAATCTGAATTTGGACCAAAAACAAAACCCACATACAGACAGGGGCAAAGTTTATCCCCAAGTGAACAAAATAACATCTCTTGTAGACATTAATGGCTTCTGAAACTCGCTAGCTTGATACATTAGTGATTTAAATGCCAAACCACATTCACTCTGTTTATCTTGGGAAGCTCCACATCCATGTACGAACATGCTCAGACCATAACAGAGGAATGAAAGGTCAGGCTGTTACTTTCAGAACCGGTGCAGTAAACTTAAACAAGGTATGGGCATTTCCCTGGTCAGTGCCGCCCACTGCAGCTGGCTATTTTTCAAATATCATGTAAGCAGCATGAGTAACTTCTGATATAGAGAAATAAAAAACTCCGCTTGAAAAAAAACCAATATAAATGCACTCTGAAATTTCATTTAACCAAATGGAAGTGAGCTATTTCAGTGCAAGATTTCTGCAGACATGGCTCCTGGGCTATGCCAGGCTGCTCATGGACCTCTCAGGTCCCCAGTTGATGATCTGTCCCTCCTACACCCAGAAGCTCTACATCACTATTTATCACTTAACTTCATCCAAAGCCGCCTTAGATTCTGTCTTTCTGACAAACATGTAGATACCTTAATCTACATAGACCTCACTTTCCCACACAGCTGGGCCCTGCTCTGCCCTGCTGGAGCACAGTCCCAGCCTCAGAAAACCTCTCGAGCCTGTCCAGTCAGGGGTGAAAACCCGAAGCTGCAGCTCTGAATGTCTTTTTCCAGGTGAAGATCTGTCCATTACTCATTTCAGCTCAAGCTTGCAGCTGAGTATCTCTTCAAATGAGACTTTTCCTTAGGGGAGACGAGCTCTGCCACTTCTGCAGCCCGAAACTTGTCAGCATTTTAAACATGAGCAGGATGGGGAAGAACAGCTTCAGGAAAGGAATTATTAAGCACTAACTAGAATTTATTACTAGAATAAGTGAGTATTTTTCACTGTCTTGAAGCGCCAGGGCTTTTCACTACCCTTGCTTATGAAAAGCAGTCATCTCATTCATCTAGAAATGGGTTTCAGGCTGGCCATAATGTGCAGACAGGCTGCCCTGTGCCTTGGCAGACCCTGCAGCAAGACTGGTATATTTGATAGGGCTGTTTTCTACACCAGGCAGCCTCCACTGGCCACCTCCAAGGAAATGATCTGAACTCCATGTGTGATGGCCATTGAGGAAAACAAAAATCCCAAGTCTTCACAACAGATTAAGTTTTGGGACTTCTGTGTCCTGTTCCCAAGCCAGAAGCCGCAGGACTGTGAAGGGAAGGTGTAAGGAGCCACACATGACCTCAAAAGATAACAAGAAAAAACCAGGCTATTGCAACACCCATCCGCGGGAAAAGGCAACAGCAGAACCCCCCTGTGCTTTTGTAACCCTTCAAATTGTTCAATTCCTTCCACAGCAATTCTGTATTTTAGAGGTACAAGATTGAAACACTGCCCTTTGAAAATGTTACATGTCCCAGCACCAAGCTTCAGGCTCTTTAATGAAACAGAGCCGCTGAACATCAAATCAAAACAAAAGTTAGTTACAAACAAATGCTTCCTAACATTCCTTATAACCCACGGAAAAGTTACATTGCCATCTCAAATGGCAAGATAAAAGGTAATGGATTCAAAGGCCTCTCCCTATGCACTGAGATAAGGCTGCATGCCTAAATGTGAGTGATTTAACACTCGTTTATCAGAGTGAACTGTTCAATCTCACAGAAAGTAACACCCCCCCCTGCAGCCTTCAGCACTGATGCTCCACCAACAAGAAAGTGACAGAGTTCCACATCCCCCACTGCTTTCCAAAAACAGTCATACAGAAGCGCTGCACAACCTGAGGGGAGCCAGGGCACAAATCCACAGCTCCCAGTGCAGCCCAGCTTAGCAAGGGTGAACCTGAACCCAGCTCAAGGCCTGGCCAGCACCTATGCCTTGTCGTTGTGTCAGAGACTGAAATAGTTCATTGATAGAAAGTTTTGTTCATTTTAGCAAAAACTGTATAAAGAAGCTACAACCAAAGAAGCATCCCTGAAGACACCTGACTGGGACTTTGGATTGAAAGTCAAACTGCTGAGATTAGACAAAGGGAAAACCCATTGTTCAATCACCTGAAAAGAATGTGAGCCAAACCCAGCAGCCATGCCATCATCTCTGGCTTGCTTCGGGCTGGGAGAGGCCGCAGCCCACAGAACCATTCCCTGGGAGCAGCTTTGCACAGATTTCCCCCCAGCCGAGGTGGGGGGAGGAAGTTTCGGTGTGTTGTAACCTCTGCTCAGGAGCAGTGAACCCATCCTCCCCTACACAAACTGGCCATGGAACCCCCAGCCCTGGGAAGGCCACATCCACGGGACATTCACCTGAGAGGCAGCTGAGGGGGGGCCTTCATCCATCCAAGGCCCCCCGAGTCACTCCCGAGGCCTCGCACCACAGGACTGCACGGGATGCAACAAACCCAGAGTCTGCTGTGAGAGACAATGGCAACCTCCCCCCTCCAGGGAGGAGCCTGGGTGTTCCTACCTGGCCTGAGCCTGTATCAGCCCATCGGATTCTGTGCTTTTCGGGGGGACCTTCACCTACAAGAAGACCAGCTGGAGAGGATCAACAGAGCATCGTTGGGATCCATGGAGGGGTGATATTTTCCTTATTCTCTCCCTGTTTCTCTTTCTGTCACCCCCACCTACTTCCTATTTCTCTCTCTATATCTCACTCCCCTATTTACTATCAAATAAACCCCATACTATTGTCACTGGCATGTGGTCTCATTTGCACCTTAATTTAGGCAGGGGCATTTCTAAGAACCTTAGTAATCAAATCTTGACACCTTGGCTGGAGGATCTCAGGGCTTTGGGTGTCTCAGAAATCACTGATGGGTTTTTTCTTTGTTACCTACCAGAAAAAGCAAATACCCATCACTCTTTAGCAGTGCAGCACATCCCTCCAGCAGTTCATTATAGCAAGAGGCACCAAAGCTGTCTTTACTATTAGGATTTTCTCAAACGCACAGTACCAAGCTCAATAGGCCCTTTCAGCCACACTATCAAGAGGGCCGACATAAAATTTTCAAAATATCCTTCCTTCTAATTCTAATCCAAACAACAGAGCACAGCTGTGAAAACTGAAGCCTGTACAGATCTGTGCTGTACAGGCTCCTTCTTAAAAGCACTGGGACAGGATTCAAGCTTCTACATTTTCTGATTCAAATTTATAGCCAGGCACAGAAAATTCCCATGGACTAAGGAAAAAAGGAAAATGCTTAAGCTGACAATTTTCTGAAAGATGAAAAAAAAAATTCACTGCTGTCTTCTGCTGACACACTGTGCAGAGAGCTGGGACAGAGGTCCACACCATCCCCTGACAACCAGGCAGCTCAGGGAGCTGCTAACTGGTGTTTGCTTAAGTTCCAAGAGGTACTTTCTGGACAAAAACTAGAAAAAATATAATAAATTCCATATGGAAAAGCTAAAATTGGGCAAAAGGTTCTGTTAAATAAATAGCCTCAAATGAGGGGAAAAAGGATTAAAACCCTGTTATTGAAGTCTGATGTATTTTTTTCTAACAATTTTGCTGCTTGTCTTTTCGCTCTCCAGCTCAGAGCCAAAGCCACAACAACCAGCACACCACAACTCGCAGTACTCCCCTCTCCCCAGCAGAAGAGAATACTAGAAAACCAAGGACAAAATTCCTTATCATGACACTAGAAACCAGTTTGGCATACTAATTTGGATGGGACAGTTTTGATGAATGATAACAGAAATTGGGGTTGCCTGTTTTTCTTAAGCAGAATGACAGGGAAGGAGGGAAGGGTGATTTCTCTCCCCAAGAAATACCATTTTCAGGTCAGTGTCACTGTGATCAGTTCAGAAAGCACAGATTAATCCTAACAGCAGGAAAGCTGGTCCCCAGCTACAGCAAAGCCACAAAGCAACTGAGACTCGCTCTGGAGAGCCTCTTCCTGTAGCCATTCAGGGAATGAATGTTGCATCCAACCCTCCCTCCTGTCCCTCTACACCCAGGCTCAGGGAGGGAAAGCAGAGCTAGAAACTTGCAGGTTCACATGAAGTGTTTTGATGTTGCTACCATCACCATGGAGGTCTCTTGCTCTTGGCCCCTCACAGACCCCAAACTCCTCTTTTCCTGCCTTCCAGCCAGCAGAATTACTCAGGAAGCTCCATAGCAGAAAGAATTGTTCATTTTAAATGAGACTATACAAACCCTCTGGATCTCCTGCAACTGTCCAATGGGTGGTTTCCTGCTCTGCTCTTGAGTCACCAGGCTCAAGGTTGGTACTGACCCCAGTGAAGTTGGGATCAGATCCCACTGCAAGATCTTCAGAGAAGTTACTTCACCAGTGAGACCAGACTGAACACTAGTTCTCTCCAGACACTCAGTGAGTGGGTGAGTTTCCTCAAGACACAGTCCACCAGGTAAAACACTCTAGAAAAGACTGGCCCTAAACAAAGCTGAATACAGCCAGCTGAAGACTTGTAAACTTACTCCAGGGTCATTCTGAAAGCTTCACATGAGATGTATAGAATAACCATCTCTCAAATCCAGAGGGAGCTTGGCATGGGAAGAAAGAGGTGGCCACAAATTTGAGCTTCAGGAGATTTGATTACATTTCTATCTCCTCTCAGTGTTTTTGGCAGCTCCCATCAAATATATCTGGGGAAAATGCTTTCATATGAGGAGACACTCAAAAATTATCTGGCATCACACAGCCCCAAGGCCACAAAGAGTGATGGTGCAGGGACTCTGACTGCCCTGGTGCTATCCCAAACCCAGCAGCACTGTCCTCACAGCAGAGTTCCATCAGTAAAACTCACCAGCAGCAACTCAGGTTAGAAATGTTCCTGCTCACATGGCCTGGAAGCAAAACCAGCCATAAAGCTGTGAAAGGGACATTTATTTAAATAGTTCCAATGAAAACATGTATGGAAGTTTTTCAAAGACCAACACTCCAAAAGTCATCACCAAACTGCCAAGGTGTCAGCGCAATGAGACCAACTTAGTCATTCAGAGGCTATGTGTAATTTTGTTGAAGCAACATCATTAAAAGAATATTAAATACTGGCAATGCACAACTTTTTATTTTTCCTTCAGATTCTATGCAAAGATTTATATTTGCCACTCCCTATTTACAGTATTTCAGCAGGAAAAACATGAAATGTTATACTAGGTCTTCTCAGGACACTTGTACAATCACCCACAATTACTATACATGTAAGCACTACGGGGAAAAAAATATTGAAAGTACTAGACATTGTTTAAAGAGACTTTTCAGCTACACGTTTACCTGTCTCTGAGTAATCAGATTCTCCTCTTGTCCGCACAGAGCCACATCAAAAACACAGTAGTGCTGTAAGGGTGAGGACACTTAGCCCAACACCTCAGCACCAACACAAGGCATGTCTGCTGAGAACACAGCCATACCTGGAAGGAAACAGTCACATCTGGGCACACCACTACTGACTGTCCTGCTGGATGGCACCAGGGACACAGAAAATCTGAAACAGGCACTTAAAATTCTGTACTACTTGGACTGAATGCTTTCGTTTGCCTTGCTTCACAGAAATCACTGCTTAATTTGTTTTCTTGGTCATCAAACAGGCTGGCAGTTTTGTAAACAGAAATTAGTAGTACACTATAAATGAACTCTGAAGATCATTTCCCAGGGGGCTTTCCACAAGGCACTCACTGATTTTGATTTTCTTTCAGTCATAGAACACTTCCCAAAATTTACATTTTTCCAGAGCCATTCATTTTCTACAAAGAATAAATAACGTAAAAAAAAGGAACTGCCCGAGCTAAGTGGTGCCAGATGAGCCTGCTTTCAGAGGGCTTTGTTTTAAAGATTCCTTACTGCTGTAAAGTCATAGCAGCAAACTAGTGCAAAAACTCTGATGCCTTGAAAGATATTCTGAAGCTATATAGTGCCAAAACACCAGGCTGTAAGACTTCAGATGTTTGCAGCCACATGACTAAGGCTTAAATTTCAAATACTTTTCGCTTTTTACTTCTGACATAATATTTAATGAAACCAGAGTTCAGTAGTAGTATCAGTCCTGCTTTACATACATGTCTTGCAGCAGTTTGTGAGCTTACAACTCGCTTGTCTTTGGTTTAGAAAGGTTTTCCGTATGCTTTTAAAAACTGGAAAACTATTGTTTCAACTGACTGTATGCTGTATTTTAACACACATATGCATGTGAACACTGAAAAGGATTAGAAGCTCATTATGAAAGCACCAATAGCACCTAAAACCACATTACATCTGAACACATGCAAACATTTGTCACCAAACTACAGTGGCCATGATCACCTTGAAGCCATCACACATGTGTAAGTCCACCCAGAGCTGACTTCTCTTTAATGCAAGATCTTTTCAATGCTCTTGATATGGGAAAGGCATTTGATGTGTATACTAGTGGTAGTGCATGCATGTAATATACATGAATTTAGCAACAGAGTCTACGATCACAAAATTTAAAAGTAGATTGAAGATGCAAGGTTACAGGTACGTTAAATTCCTGTAAAACAAGCAATATGTTTATGAAGCCTTGGAAAACAATGCTCATAGCCCAGCCTGAAGGTGAGTAGCAACACCCCAGTACTGCTGCTTTCACTTTTTTTCACTTCCATCAATAGCTACACTGTTGTTTTACTGCTGTATCGTAATGATGTGGAAGTACACTACACCAGCAACTCAAAGACTCTGTAAAGCAACCTTATACAATCTTGTTTCTCACAGACTTCAGAGGAGCTGCACAAGTTACATGATGGCAGAATTAAGCCCTGGGGTTCAGGAAATCAAACTTGCCCCAGTAAACGACTTGAAGCTTCCTGCCCTCCATCACCCGCTTCACTTCATCTCATATTGCCCACCCCCAGCTCTCCTGCACAGCATATTAGGAGAGATGTGGAACTTTACTTTATGAAAGAAATAAATTCTAACAATATAAGAATACACTACAGCCATCCATTATTAAATCCTTGCCCAAAAATGGCCCCAAACTGTGCGTTTCAATAAGAATATTGAACTTCCAGATGAGAGAATAATTGAATTCCTATTGAGAACACTTGGCTATCTGCACACCCGTATGAAGCCAAGCAGTGTCCAGCCCAAAGCTCCATGACACAGCACCCCTGCCTGTTCCCCTCTGCCTGGCCCCCACTCATGTAAGCCCACCCCCTGTACCACCCACAGAAGCAGAGTGAGACCTTCTCCAAAAAGAGGGGCTGATAACCACGGCTCAGCTCAGGGACACCTGGCAATGCAACACAAGGCTGGGCAGCACCAGCACTGCTGCACCTCTGCTTCCAGGGGAAAAGCTGTTTGAACATGGTGATCCCTAATACCCACATATGTCAAGAGAAGCAGGGAAACTTATAAACAGGGTTTATAAACAGCACAACCTTGGAAACTATGCACCCACTGGGATTTATTATCTAGAAACAATGTCTGGCATCAAGCTTCCAGGAAAATTTAGGTTACAAAGCAAATAGCCACTTCTCAGGCTGTGAGAACACCTTGCTTGTTTTCAAACACCACTTCAGAGTCCTCAGGGGAGCATCACTGAGAACACCAGCTCCAAAATCCCAGCTGTACAGCCAAGAGCTGCTGAACCAGGCACAGAGGGTGCATTTGGAAATAGTTTTAAAGAAAGATTTCACAATATTTTCGGCATCATTTCAAGAAGTGCCACTGCCACAAACATCAAGCCACAAATCAGTGCACACTGCTTACAACCATTGATAAGGTCTGCTGCAAACCTGGCAATGAAAACCAGATCAGGCAGGTACAGTGAGCTCCGGACTGGAGTCTCCACATTCCCAGCAGGGAGAACAACCTTTAAATACCTGAAGCAGCCTCGGCTGCTGCTCCAGAGAAGACTGGGAGGTACACACATGTTCCATATGCTCACCTGTACTTCACTGAACACAAGCCAAGAATGTCGTCACAGAAATTAGAAACTAAAAAGTCTCCCACACAAAGTCCCAGATCATCTCTCTTACATTAAGTGTGAATAATGCTAATCCTGTATTACCTGCAAAATCATGATCTTCTTACCACATCAGAGACTGATGACCACTGATCCCTGTGGTATATTCCTCTAACACCCTAGATGTATGATTTTGCATGTAACTGCCTGTCCTACTAACTTTGGAGAAAACAGATAAAACTTCAATGTTGCTATAGGTGAAAGAATCATAAAAAGTGAAAGGAAGGGAACAGTAAAAGAAAAAGCAGGCTTTGCTGTATTATATTTTCAGGAAGAAACCTCGATATCTACACTTTTCTAGCTTATTCTTCTAATCCATTTAATTCAATTCTACATATCTTCCAGAAACAGAGAGGCTTCTTCATTAAACAGCAGCATAACAGGAAAAGCTTCCATCAGAGGGAAGTAGAGAACAGGCTGGCAAAAAAAAAACCAAACAAAACCAACAAACCAAAAAACAAACCTAAACAAAAAAACCAAGCAATCACAGCTTATTCCAGCAGAGCCAGAAGGCTCTGGGAAAGGGGGTAAATTTCAGCAACAGATGAAGCTTTCAGCAGCAAATGACCACAACAGCAGTGGGGACAAATCCAGTTCATGCCCCAGCCCAGTGCGTTCTGTAACGCAGCTGCTGATGACACTTCATTCCTATTGCGTATGTATGAGCTTTGCTGCTGACCTCACTACTGGAACTGTACCCATCCAGTCAATGCCAAAAACTTCAGCACAAACTAGGAAACTTGACAGGACTGAGCACATTTGGAACAGAAGTAGATTTTGCGTGAATGGCAACAGACCAGGAATGTGCAGTCTTGTCATCCATTGTGTGGGACTGGGAAAGGAGGCCCGTGAGCAGTAGAGGACCATGGCACAGTTTGTCAGGACACGACAGGAGCCTTCACACTGCAATGGTCACTGCGATTTAAGTTAAATATACACAGCTTGCCCTAGCACTGAGGGCAGGACTGACCCATACCAACAGGCATCCACTTCCAAAGGCAGTTCATACTTTCCCTTACTGAACCAGGCCAAAAGAAATATTCTGAGAGATGAAAATATTTTCTTTGCCATTTTACTTAGTACAGAGCTACACCATGGACTAACAACAGACCTGCACTTCCCCACAGCTGGGTATTGACACAAGATACATCTGGGTCAAAACTAAGCCACATACCATGCACACATTAGAATATCAAGAAAGCTGGGCCAGCTCCACACTTGCTGCACCCATACATCAGCCTAATGTAAAAGACAGGGCTGCATCTGCCATTATATATCCCCTAAATATCCTACGGAAGTGACTTGGCATAACCTGTAATCCCAGAATACATTAATAGAGACCATAAAACGTCATCTACTCTACCCACTGACCACATACCATGCTTCTAAAACCAAAATGACACACCTAGAGCCCTCACAACACTTGCTTGGCAGCCAGGGAGAGAGCTTGTGATGTCAGGGAGAAGCAGAGGGCCCCCCTTCAACATCCCCATTGCACCAACATTTTGTTTCACAGCAGGAGAGAAGGAGCCTGGGACAAAGACAGCAATGCAGGACACCTGAAATTAAATTACGATGTTGAGATGGAAGAAGAAGGGGGAAAAGATGCATTTATACTTCGCACAAGCTCTCCCTGGGGGGGGGCCAGGCAGCCCTGCCAGCAGTTCTGGCCAGGCTGATGATTTACAACGTGTCAAGGGGAGATCAGACTACTTGAAAGAACCAGGCTTCAAGGATTTCTTGGAGAAAAACATTTGAAAGGGGTTGGGGATATTAGATAATCTATTGCCCATGTAACTCTAGCTCATATGTATATGGATTAGCATTAAGCTTTCAGTTACAGGATCTCATCCTAGTTACCCCAGCATCCTTCCCCTCACTGCATCCACGTCGTCCACAATTCACTACATTGTTATGCAGCCCCTTGTGTGACCGCAGAATCACTATGGGCTTCCCATGACTCTTCCACGGCTTTCTCCCCATTTCAGGAGCTGGCATAAATTGAAATCATCCTTTAATTTTGCAATTTTGGGTCCCCCTGATTTCTTTATTTTTTAGTTATTCATGTACTTTCCCAGAAACTCCTTTTGCTCCTGTTGGCAAAAGATGCACTTACAGGCACTCAGCATTTTGATCAGCTCAGGATGCCTGGAGACTCCAACCAGAGGCAACCAAAGTAGGTTTGCACAAAGTTAGTGGCCACTGCTGAGAACGTTGGTGCTTGTGGCTCCCTTTCAAGAACAGGGAGGAGCACAGGCTCCCCTTGATACAGGCTTGGGTTCTGCTGCAGCAGGTAAGGGAGAGGCCCAATGATCATCCTCCCTCTAGGCAGCCCTGGCTCCCCGCAGCACACAGCCATTCCCACCTGCTCCCAAAGGGCAGACCCCAAACAGTGCACAGGATACAGCTAAACAAGGCTAAACAAGGTTACACTCACAAGCTTATTCGGCAAAACACAAGCATTTGGTTCTATTTAGCCTTACATGCTCTAGCAGGCAGTATCAGATATTTGTCATAATAGAACCTTGTTATTTTAACACCTCTCTAACTTCACAAAGGAGACACAAAGCCATTCTGTACAATCCAGACCAGCACAACACTACTAACCTCGGCTTTCCCTTTCTCCTTTGTCACCAACCACTGGGTGCAGCCTCACCTGCGGCAGCATCTCCCCAGGGAACACCCTACCTCCACAGTGCCCAAGACAATGAACTCCTTCACCCAGGGCATCCTGCTACTTGTGTTTAGCAGAGAGGTTTCTGACTAACATAGGGAAAGAAATAACTAATAATACACTCACGTAGTTTTACCCTGGAATCCATCAACTGTGTATGTGGTACATCATTCCTATCCAACAAAAATCAAGCTTTTTGTTGAAGAGAAAAGTACAGCTTTTTCAGATGAGGAATTATTCCCATTACTGGCTAATGAAGATTAAAGCTCATGGATCTCTCAGCTTGGCTCTACTATCAACTCCAATCAAACTGCTGAATTTTCTGCTTGATGATATCTAAGCAAATTCTCAATTTGAATTGCAAAAGTAGTAATAACCTTTTGTTGTCATCCGCTGTGCCCATTGATTCTTATTTAAGATGTCCAATTCTCTGCCACTCGACACTTGCTCTGGAAAACTACACGAAGCCGACGCAGTGGAACTACAAAGTGAGTTTTATTTCATCTCGCTCTCTCCCAGTCTCGGATTCCCCCGGACTATGTAACACGCACACAAGCCACACGAACAACGGCACAGCCGGCACCGCACACCCGACCGCCGCCGGAGGGTGCGGCAAGGGGGGGATCCCGGTGACCCCGACAAATCCCGACCTCTGGATGTGGGGGTGGCAAAGGATTCCCGCGGGATTCCGCATGCCCCGCGCGCCGCTCCGAGGGTCCCTCCCGCTGCCGCGGGCCGGGCCGGGGGTGCCCCTCACCCGAGGGGGCAGACGAGAAGCCCCTGAGCGGCGCGAACCCCGCCGAGCCCCGCCGCCACCCGCGGCCGGCACCCAAGCCCGCCGGGAGAGCCG
>VZTR01008208.1:82993-183425 GCA_013400775.1 Chaetops frenatus | reverse complement strand
AACTTTCTATCAATGTTTGAGGTCTGACAACAGGTAAGCTGGAAAGGGCCGCTCTCTTTGTCCCTAACCTGGGCACTGCACTCCTTATTGGGAAGAACTTTAACATGTGTTGCTGGGTGGATGTGAACTGATTTTCTGGCAAATACCCATAAAGGTTGAAATAGAGATTTACAAATCATCCAGAAAAGCACAAGAATCATTCTCTTGTGTACAATAATTTAGTGGACTTGAGTCCTTTCTAAGATTTTGGGAACCACAGTGAATGTAGAGCCCTCACTGAAAGTATAAGGCTGATGTCATCAGCATTTCACACAAGATTTTACCAAGTCTTGCAATTCAAAGAGCTCTATAAATGTAAAAATATTCAACCCTGGAAGAATAAATAATACATAACAGAAAGTTAACAAACCTCCAAAGTCTTTCATTAAACTCATGCTTAAATTTCATCATGAGCATTGCTCAGCACAGCAATGCAGCTGGACCCCCAGGCTTTGCTCAGCACTGTGCAGAGCTTGTTTCAAGCAAAGAGCAAGAGATTGGTTACACAGCTGGACCTGAGACAGTCAGAGGGACTCCCAGTGGATCCATCACGTTAAATGCCAATACCACGTGGCCAGAGTAGTTTTTGTACATGTAACATATCTATAAGTAATTATGAGATGAATTACTATGGGATGAGATTTGCGTTTTTCCTTTCAAAAAGAATTGTCTTTTTAAAGAAATTCAAGCACTGTGTGTGCCTCTTTGGTGTCTGTCTGACAAAGAAGAATACACCCCCTTGCTGAGGGAAGGGATTTGCCAACTATTGCTCCATAATATTACACAGAAAATTGCACTCGTAAATCACCCTTGACGCTAGAATTTGAAGAAGAGGGATGTAAGTCAGAGACAACATATAAACAAAAAAGAGAGAGACAATGAATTCTCAGAAATCTCAAGGCTGAGTTGCTTTTGAATGAAGACCACATTTAACTGTTAATTTGAAGTCTGATATTCCTCTGTCCACAATTTCTGCCCTCTTTGAGAGGTACTGCCTTATGAGGAAAGAGAAGATTACTTTATTGCTTATGCAAAATCAGAGCTTCTCAAAAAACAATTGGAAAAACATGGACAGTCCTAGCCCTAATGCCAGGGTAGGGTAGTAGTTTTGTTGGGAATTTTGGTTTTCTCTGCAGAGAGCAGTCCCCTAAAATGATGGAAAATTAGATAGTGTTAACCAGTTTTTACAGAAATTTTGTAGTTTATTGCATGAAACTCTAAAATGTTAGCAAAGCATCACCATATTTACCATTCTATCATGGTAATCTAAACCATTGAATAATGTATTCCAAATGAAATCTTCCAAAATTCAGTAACATATATCACTATATAAATCACAGCTGTGAGACATTTTGATTTGGGCCTGACATGTCTGTCAATACTGCTAACTTACTACCTTATTTTAAATCTCACATGCATTAAAGTAAAGTAACCCTTCAATGCGCTCAGGGATTAAGGCTTCTCCATGGAATTGTAAAATATTCTCTCCATGGAAATGAAATGAATGAAACACAGAGGAAAATGGATAAACTCCACACCTAATTCAGTGCTCTAAAAATCTCCTCCTGTCTTTGTCCTTATCACACACAGACAAGACAAGGCACCAGGAAAGAGGGGACCAATGTGGTGAGTACTGGAGATAAAAATAACTGGTCATCATCTTTTATAAGTAGAACAATTTCAAGTCCAAATTCATGGCAAGATGGAGTGAAATGGCATAATAGGCACATGTGAAAGTAGATCTGTCCTTAGATGACATTCTGTCAGCTTTGTTTTGACAGAACTTTCTAGCAAATGCCATACAAAGGCAAAACAACTGAAATAAATGTTAAAATTAATTAATAGGAGGAACTGCTGTCATGTACAGACCACAAATAAGACATTGTGGACAGCCCATTTTAGGTACAAAATCCTTGAAATCAATTATTCTGCATCATGACATGTACTGGCTGGTTGCCTTCTTCACATGACAGATGCAACACAGCAAATCAAACAACCACAGACGGATCTGTAGAATAAATATCAATGCCATACACTGGGATCTACAAACAAAAAAAAAAGCTGATGCTGCTCTCTGTAACCTACCCATATATTTTTCTGTTCTCAGTGAGAAAGAATCATAACTGGAACCTGTTGTTTGTGCTCTCTCTGTACCAATACAATATAGAAAACAAGCTTCTAGGAGATCAAATTGCACCAGCAGTGATCACAAATCCAACAATTATGAATGGGGGCGAGAGCAAAGTTTTCTGCTGACAAATGAATTGCTAATGCAGCTCCTACATGCCAAAATAACCTCCATGGCATTAGGCTGTTTGCTTTTCCACAGAAGACACACACATTTTTGTTACCATGTACATCTTGTATCTGGCTTATAGGCTCAGATTCCAGGCAGATTTACTTCAGATTACTTCAAATCCATAAGTCAGTAAAAAACCATGGTGAAAATTGGAACAGTCACACTCATTTCCTTGACTGGTGTTGGACTGAGATCCATGCAGAGTCACATGCAAACTTTCTCACATGGAAACATGAATGGAGCCCAGAGTTTAAGACACTGCAGATTCAGATTGTTGTCCGTGTGTGTTCTACTCCCAGGAGATGGAAGAGAAGCCACAGCTGACTTCGTAAGAGATCTCTGTTCTGTTGCAAGGAACTACCTCTGACAGGAAGTAGACCAGTCCACAGGAAAAGAAACAAATCAAAAATTTAGGCCAAAGGACATCTCCTTGACAAGATAGCATTGCTGCCAGACTGATTAATAGGATCTCTCCTGGTCTGTGGGATGCTAGCAAAAAGTCCAGGGTCAGTGAGATAGAGCAGATTGTTTCCCTTAGACTGGTCTGTTATTGAAGAAAGCACAGCAGTCCAGCTTATTTTCCTAAATGATTAACTTTGCTGCCTTTTCTGCTCAGCACATTAGATAAAGAAGTTTATTCAGTTAGCTTATTTATTTACATTCCTTTGCCAAGGATCTCACCAAACAAAGCCTGCTTGATGATTTATTCTTTGCTAAAGGGGAAGCTTATTTACAATAATCATCTTACCATAAACATCTTAAAAGGAGAATTTGAAACTGGAATTCATAATAACAGAGAAATCTGACTTCCAGAGAGGTCATATTTGTTATCCATTTTGCACTGTAGAAGAAAAGAAGCCAGCTGAGCCCAGATGAAGCTGGATATGTCATAACTGCTTTGAAGTTTTGTTTGTTTTCATTGGTTGACCCACATCCTATTGGAAGGAATCATCTTCACCTATTTGAAGCCATTCCAAAATATGAGGGGGAAAAAGATATAAGGGTTATATGCTGGGTCCTACAGAGGGTATTCTGCAGCACAGAAGTTGCACCAGAGAGATCAGCTCTAGTGCAAACAGCAGAGAGTCAAGAAGTGCAAAGATGATTTCTGAGGGATACCTCTCCAGTGAGCAGCACATCAGGCTGAGGAGGAGCTGAGAGCACATCACACTCTGCCCATCTTTGCAGCTATCTCCAGCATTCTCAGGCAGCAGCAGGATTTGATGGCTCAGACATCAGACTCTGGCTGCTCTCATCTCCCTGATGAGAAGTTTAAGATGGACATAATAGTGTCTCAAATTTGCCTTACGCCACCCCTCCTGACCCCACACAACCACAGTGTTTTGGCAGATGCTCAGCCAAAATCTCAAGGGACAGAAGACAAACTTGCAAGTAGGAGATAGAGCAGATCAGCTCCACATCTCTCGTTTGGCACCAGCTCTGTGATTTGCCCTTCTCTCACTGCTCTCCTGCTCATGCAGAGCATTTCCTAAGGGTAATGGATGCTGAGAGAGAAAACGTATTTTAAACAAGCATTTTGTTTCTATTTTGTTATAAAATAAAGGGTGCCTGAAAGCTGTAAGCCTGTGCACATCTCTCTCAGCAGGTTTGAAGAGAAGGTTTAAGCACACACTGGACTGCCCTGACTCCCATTTTTTATTTTGGGAACATGTCTGAACTCATTAGCTCTTGATAATATACTCATTATTTTAACTATTCATAGCAGCGCATAGCATGAGGGACTAAACTCTTGCCTGAATTAATCTGGCTTTCAGCTGCCCTCCATGATCCGTGGGAGGACTGTACTTCTGCACCCCCTGTGAGGTCAGGAATACAAGAGCAGAGTACCATACAAACAGCAATTTCAGCCCAGCTCTCCTGAGCAGCACATGAACCTCAAAAACATGGTGGCAGTGAATAAAAAGGGTTCCCAAAGCTGGTCACATAGCAAATACCTCCCACAGAAACCAGGAGAGAGGCACCCAAAAGCAGGACAGGCTGGATTTGCATCTGTCTGAGGCAATGTGTCTGTCTGCTCTGCGAAAGCTGGGTGGTTGTGTGCAATATGAGAAGGGAATCTCAGAGAATCTTTAGACACAGAAGGATTTAGCCACATGAAGAGGAAAAGAAGTTCCCTCTGGCAACACAAGTGAGGAGTGGCTCCTCGATTCCTCTCAGCCATTCACACAGAGAATAATATTCAGAGGTGTTGAGTTTATTCCTCATCAGGTGTCTACTGCTGTCAAAGAAGAAACTACACATCTTCAGGAATGTCATAAATGCTAAGGTATTTCTCAACAAAACCCTGCTGGAGAAAAGCCATGCTGTTTCCAGAAATGAGGCTGAGACAAGATGAAAACATCAGTTCTGTGACTGAAGCGTCATGAAAAAAGACATCACTAAAACAAGCAGTGTTTACTGCTATGGTCAGATCTTTTATATTTTTAGATGCACAGGATCACCAAGCCACTTTCCCCCAAAACATCACACACATTGTCTTTAAAATCCCATTTTTTCACATAGAGACTTCTGCTGTTTGAGGATGCTGAGATGAAGTCTCTTTTCAGCTCTCATTCCCCTCACACTAGGATAGCAGTTGGCCACAGTTGCAGTGGAGGGAGAGCAGCAAAGTCAGGTTGATGGGTTTGGTACAGGGCGTTACCCAGCCCTGACTGACAGTGCCCAGGGTTATTCAGGGCAGGGGTGCCTCAGGTCTCCTTGCAAGCTCTCACCAACCACACACGCCTTCCCCACACCTCATCCCCAGCCATGAGTGTCGCTCTGAGCCCACTGTTTAATACACTAACAGGAATAGGGTTAGAGAGCTGAAAACAGAGTTCCTGCAGGCTCAGACAAGTCAGGACCACATCTCCAGGCCTTTCATTCTCTGCCTGCTTGCCCAGGTGAGGGATGGGGCTGGCAGTGCCCCACTGTGACTTCTGGCAGGGCTGGTGCTGCCATGTGCTCATCCTGGCTGGCACAGGGACACAGCAGAGCTCTCGGGTTCCCCAGGGGGAGGGATGGTCTGCACTCAGCTGCAGAAAGGCCAGGCCTCTCACCCCAGAGAGCTCCCCATGGCACAGCCCCTGCAGTGGGTGTGTGCTGGGGTCACAGCAGGCCTGGCTGGCGTGGAGATCTCATCTCCTTCTCAAGCTATCTGCACCTCTCAACAACTTCATTTCTCACCGTGTCTTTGGAAGATGAAGCGTGTTGGAGTTAGGAAGGATTGAGAGCCAGCTTCTTCCAAGTGCAAGATCTGTTACTGAGCCCTGGCTCTGATGTGGGACTGTGGCTTCTCACCCATGGTTTCAGCAGGATGTCACCTCTGGAGCTCACTCAGGAGGAATGCAGATTCCCAAAGCACCTCCCAGAGACAAGACACAAAGAGAAGATGAAGCTGTGACAATGGTCTAATTTTTCTCAGCTAAAGTTAGGTTTACATCTGTAGGTTTTAATGGGGACAGTTTGTACAGTTTTAGTCAACATGTGTTTTCTAGCTGGTATGCTCAGGCCTAGTATCTATGCCATACTGCAATTAGCCTAACCACATGGCTAGGATCACTGTCTTCATCATTTTGGACTGACTATCCAGAATCCATGTAAGTGATGATATTTTCCTGTTAGCACAGGTATCACAATTCTGAGCTGTAAAGACAAATTTCACAGCACCCCAAGAAACAAGAATACATGTGCATGCTTCTGGGGGAAAAACACTCGAGGATGTTTTCCTATTTCCAGATGGAAGAGGATGAAAAAATAACCAAACTTGGAGAGTGCACAAATATTGGAGGTTAATGACAAGCTCAGAGACTTTTTCCCATCTGGTCCAGGAGGAACTGGAGGCTCTTAGCCCATTGCTTGGGGAAGACAACACACAATCAGCCCTTTCTGCAACTGGGTGATTTACAGGGAAAACAAAAACAAACAAAAAAAGTAGTATATTAACAGCAAGTGGTATTTGCTATACATCATTTGCTCCCTATACAGAACAAATCCCACATGGTTGGGGAAAAGGATATGAAATAACCAGTGTCCCTTGTCCACATTCATGTATGTCCTCAGGACACAATCTGGTGTGTAAAGACAGTAACCAACTTGTTCTTGCAGATTCAGAGTTGGGATACCAACACAGGATGGGTTTGTTCCCTCCAGGTCTTAGGGCAGGTCCATCTGGCAGGCAGTGCAGTGCCTCACAAATATCTCACAAGTGTATGCATAACATGCCATCAGAGTTCAATGAAATAAATTGGAAGGAGACAAAGTAATTTTCAGAATACAATTCGCAGGATGCACAGGATGATTTACAGAAGCTAGAGGCTTCAAGCTGACAGGAAAATAGCTCCTCACAAATTACTGATCGTTCAGGTCAGTCAATTGAGAGAAATATAGGTTGGTCAAGAATCGCTACCAAGGTGTGATTTGTATGCAGAAAGGCTGCTGCTCATCGCAACATCTCTCTTGTAAAATATGGACCATGAATATGTATGTTCCCTAGAACAACAGAGTAGCTTGTTTCCCTGCTTTCTATAGATTTGCAAGCCAGTATTTTACAGACTGAAAAGGCCAAAAATTCTGAAGAATGAGTATTTCCCTTCCTCTGATGAACAAATCACTTACAACAGTGCCCCTTTTCTGCTCAAGTTATCAGAAATGGTACATGGTATAGCTTGCTCTTGACTTTTCTTTCTTAAGGTTGTCAAAACATTCCTAGAAGTCACAGTAAACAAAAGTTTCGATATATTGGTACAGCAAGAAACTGTACCAATGAAAACACATCCTCTGACAGCCACCAGATGCAAATTTACAACCTCTGTCGTAGAAAACCATGCCTGAAGAATGAATCTAGTTTAAACTTGGATCTGAGCTTCTCAGTCCTCTTTTTAATAATTATTGTCTTGGACCATCATCATTGAAAGCCCATGGTAGCAAATACAGGACATCAGGAAAGGTATTCTGGATTTCTGAGAAGCATTTGGCATTTTCTGTAATTCCAACACAGAATGGTCTTACTAACCTGTACATCCACCATCCAAGACTGTGCCTTTACTCTGGAGCTGCATTTATCTTACTTTTGAGACATTACCTTGATAATACAAACCATTTTTCCCTTTTCAGATTAGCAGCTGGAATATCATTTTTTGGCATTATTTATAGTGCATCATATGCTCATATCCTTTCAAATTTATAGACAACACTTCAGTTCGAAATGAAGAAAAACAAAGAAACAGCTGCAATCTTCACTGGTTAACGTTTATTCAGTATTTTCTGAAATAAGCAAGAATTTAAGACGCCCATAAGTGATCAAATACAGCCACAAAAACCCCATACTGATCCTAAATAAGAAGTACTATGAGAAATACACAATATTTCATGAAACAATACTGTACATCAACAACCTTTAGGAAACAAACAACTCAAACCATATGCTTAGTTTACTCACAATATAAAAAACTTTAACCTTTAAAGAAAAATATAGATTCAGTCCAATTGTAGGATCCAATCCCATACCCAGTGAAGTCAATGGAAATTCTCTCATTGATTTCAATGTTTAAAGGATCATGCCCTTACTTTGCCTCAAGAGGCACTTTAATTATTATACAAGGCCTAGCCTGAATAACTGTTACAAAAATGTCAAACATCAACTCAAGAGTATGTTTTAGCAACTTTCAGGAAATAATGGAGAAATAGGTTATCTATCCATGCATGGAATAAGGCAAAAGCTAATTCATTCAGATTAGGAATAATAATTTTTACTAGTTTCTTTTTCACAACACAAACATTTTAGACTTTTTTAATTAATGGATATATTATATATCATATTATGCTTCACATTTTTCCTACCTCTACTGAGAAAGCTGGCACTGACATTTCATAAAGAACTCCTCATTAATTATAGTTTTCTGTTCTGTAACAACCACAAGAAACTCATCTGGGTTTAGTAATAGTGTCTACCAAGAAAAAAGCACACACTATCATAAGCTTATAGTTTATAGAGCTCAAGGTACATTAAAATGTAAATAATGAAGTTCACAAATTCTGTTTTAAAATATTTTTCCAAACTAAAAGCTGCAGAAAATTGGTTCTTAAATATTCTACAGAAAATTCTGAAGCATCTAATGGTTTAAATTACTTATGCTTTCTTCTTAAAAATATTTAAATTAGGTTAGTAGCCCATCCTTTTGAAAAATAATCCAAAAAAGATACACTAGATTACAAATCTTTTGTCTTAATCAGTGTAACCAAAGGTTTGTCATCTGGGCTGTAATCTTCATAAGCAATGGGAGTTGCATCATACATTGCGGGTCGGGATTTCTTGCCAAACCTGGAAATAAAAAAAACCTTTTGGTGACAAACAGAAATACGAATGAGATCATAGCAACAATGCAGTGAGTTATGGCCTGTGATCAGAAACAAAGTCAGACAAACTCTATATAACAAAAGAAATCACAAGAAAATGAGGCAAAAATGGTCAAGTATTTTTTCTTATTGACCTGATGCAGAGAAAACAGTAAAGAAAGCACAGAAACAGATTTATGTAGTCATCTACACTAAGGATTTTTATGCACTTAGGTACTATATTAAGCCTATATTAATTTATGTTGTGCACACTGGAAAGTGAAATTCAGAAGATTCAGGTTTTGAGGATAATATTTAGCTGAAACCAAAATTAACTTGATTTTCTTCCAAGACTTTTATGCATGATTTTATGCAAGACTTTTTATGTTAATTATTTCCAATTTCATTCTTGCCTGTTTTCAGTGATTTAGAATTGCTGACAAAACTGAAATGGTTGAAAGCATTATGATAAATATGCTGAAAATTTCATTTTTCAAAGTACTTCAGCTGTCAATAAGGCCACACTAGATTCATTTCCATGCATGAATGCCAGTCTTCTTTTATAGATTATTTTAATAAATACAGAGAGGTCATATTTGCTCATCCCAAACACAATGGATAAATCTGATTTTCTACAAATGAGATAAAATTTCAAGAACTGAATGAAAGAATCAAGTCATGGTCTTACTAAATCAGAGGCAGCACTGATTTCTGAATTACCCTTCTTCACCATCACTCAAGGGTTAAAGGAAATAGAGCTTTGCAGAGTTACAAATAATGGTGAACATCCTCCAGAAACTTGAGTTAAAGTCTACCTGCTCTTTCTGACAGTAGAGAGCACATGGCTTCTTGCACACAGTGCAGCAGGACAAAATCTGTTTTCTCGTTTAGGTCAGGGTTGACATGTGCCCCTAATTAGAAAAGGCTGAGAAAAGAGCACAGCACGTGTTCAAGTTGTTTATGGTTTGGTTGAGCCATGGAGCTGCTCAAACACATTGCCTTGATCAGGTGGTTCAGAAGTCAGTCACTGCCCAAAGCAGCAAACAGAGTTCTCACCAGCCTCAGAGGTTTATATTAAAGACAGAAGTGTTAAATGGGAACTCTGTTCAGTGGGTGTGTGTCTGGCAGGACTACACTGCAGTGCTATGCTATCTGATGGCATAAAGGAGCACACAAAGCAATTATCAATGCAATCTGCAAGACGCAACAATTCAAGGGCTAATCAAAAGGGAAAAGATGCAGGTTCCTGCTACAGAGTGTGCTGGATCAATTAACTGCCTGCTTACAACAAAAGCACATACAAACCAGTGAATAAAAATTTTTTCCAGGGCAACAAAACACAAGGTTATTCATCTAACAAAGAATATACACTGTGTGGAGAAATCTCGATCCTGGGAAGCACTGAGTGTGGAAAAAGACTGGAGGGACATGATGGATAATCATTTTAATGTTGGTTTCAATGCCATACTGTGAACAATTATGTGCCTGGGTTGGTAAACAGTGTAGCAGTTTTTTTGAAAGTACATTTATTTACTTTGAAATTATTATTAAAATATTTGAAAGTACATTTTGAAAGTACATTTCTTAGATACAGCAATTCTGAAAATTCAGACATCTTTATATATATAGGTTTAAGAATTTATGCAAAAATAACTATAAAACTTTTCCTCCTTTTCCTAGATTTAAATGACCAAAACACTGGGTTTTTATCTTTCTGAACCCAAATATATGCAACAATCTATACAATAAACCTCCATGAATTACCTGACTTGGCAGCTCCGTCTTGGATTTTTATAAGGCACCACATTCTTGGAGGCACCAAAAATTATTTGGAATAAAAACATTTATTTTCATTTCCATTAAGTAGGAATACATTTTCCAAGACAGGGAAACCCTTAATTAACAATAATGTAATTTCTAACTACATAATATGGATTTGAAAAATCATCATTAATCTATCCCAGTCTAGGAACTTTTTTTGAAGCTGGAACACTTTGAAGAGCTCCTACCCAAAGCTGTGATGTGATTAACTGAGCCTGTGGGAATGCCTCACCCATTTCAGATAATTTGATGACTTCAACAGTGGTGCAATTTAACCTGCTTAATTTTCACTGAAACAGAACTGGAGCATTCACAAAATGACTTGTCAGCAATCACCAACCAATATGCACACATTTCTCCATGTCAGTGCACAGGAACATGTTTTTGTTTTAAGAGCATTTTAATGGTAACACACATGAATACTCCATTGGAATTTGAAGTGATCTTGACAAACTGAAAAAAATGGGAAAAAGAAATGCCGAAAATGAAAGTTCCACTCTATTAAGAGAGATGTCAAACAGAGGAAACCATACTGGCTAGCAAGCAAAATGACAAAGGATCTTGGGATGAGGAAAAGGTCTAACAGGTCACAGAAGTATGTCATTTGTCACTAGAAAAAAACAAAAACAAACAAACAAAAAACCCACCACCCCCAAGTTTCTTTTTCAGATGTATGAACAGGAATGCCATAAATAAGATGCAGGAGGTGATTATTCAGTTTATTTGGTGCACATAAATCTTCAGACAGAAGTCTACTTCCAGCTTTAGGGACTTTCCTTCAAAAAAAGAAAAAAGAGAAAGACAATCTGGAATGTGTCCCAGGAAGATAATAAAGAAGCTGACATGATCTGGGAGGAGATACAGAAAGAATGGGTTAGTTAAAGCTAGGAAAGAAAAAAGTTGTTTTGCTTTGTTTGTTTTAATCATAGAAAAGAAGGGAGGGAGGGCTCAGCACCTGATATACAAGTGATATGAACAGTGATAAATCATCCTTCATGACAGTCTGAAGAGCAGTAAGAAAGAAGCAGCCTAGTTAATAGCAAAGGAAATCCAGGTTACATTTTAGGAAAGCCCTTTCTAAACCTACTCAACTCCTTTGGAAGTTTTAAAACACAGTTGTTGGCAGGAAGCTAGGTATTTTTAATGCCATATTAGTGCCATGGCTTACACTGGAGTTCTCAAATCCCTTCCACTTCTACTTTTGTATTATTCGGACACTCAATGCCCTGCTTTGCAAGTGCTCCATTAAATTTCAAAGTAAAAAAATTACTGTCTCTAGGAAAGCAAGTAAGAAAGCACAAGAATGAGTCATATCAAGAAATTATCAGTAAATAATCTGGTAAATTAGTCAAAAAATCAATCTGCCTTTCCTATCTGATCATATTACTTGTGTAACTTAGTACTTGTGTAGTTAAAGAATCTTTATATCCCTAACAGAAGATCTGACAGGCTAAGAACTCTGCATCTGTCCCACTTCAGTTATGCCAAATAAAGTCAGAATAACTCTGTCTGTTTTCAATGAGTTGTGCTGTATTGTCACACTTCAGATGAGACCAGTGAGCAGTGCTGGTGTTTTCCCAGCAGAGCAGCCCTTTCACTCTGCCAACAGCACTCCAAAGCACTGTGCCTGAACTGGAATCACACATCAGAACAGACTCCTAGGAAATCCCCATGCCCAGCACAAACCTGGCGTGTCGGATGGAAGCGATTGCACTACTGAATTCACTGTCAATGCTCCTACAGTTGTAAAACTCTTCATAGGCTGGCCTGGAAGAGCCCTGGTACTCGATGCGGCTGATGCGGCAGATGCCCACGATCAGGATGATCAGCATCAGCACAAAGGCCACGCACAGGGCCCCGATGATGATGTAGAGGGAGTGACGAGGCATATTTGTGAGACTCTCTGCCATGTGCCCAGACTTCCATTGCAGACCTGACAATAAGAAATAAAAGCTTATCATTAGTTAATAATTCACATCCATCCTGCTGAATAGAACTACTTTCTGACATTAATTTTCAATATTTCTGACTCTTGAAGCCATGGAGATAGGTAATTTGAACTTTCCCAGGCTCTGTTACCAATACACCACCTTGCCTAACATGCCACAAATTTGAATAGCACTATGTTGAATCTTCACCAACTTTTTTTTGTTGATTTTTAAGGTCATATAGGAACACCTATCTAGTTTGACCTCCTGTATAGCCCAAGTAACAGAAAATTATCGAGTTATTCTTGGATTATGCTGTTTTATACTACAGGCTCTCTAAAGGCAGGCAGGTTTTATGTAAAATTTCTGGTAATCCACCAGTCCTCTGTGCAGTTTGTTCTAATAGTGAAGCCTTCCACTAAAATGTGTTAACATGTATTAAATACACCTGGTTTTTAAGTTGAAACACAGGCTTTCTTGTGCTTTTCTCCACCAGACTACAGCATTTCAAGGACAAAAAGGACATCCCGTAAGGTCTTAGAGTAGAGAGCCCACAGGATTCTTTTCCTGAGCATAATTTCCCTGAGATTCTCAAAGCAGACCTTAAAGTAAAGCCAATCTGGAAGAAGCTTCTTGTATTTATGTATTCCATCTCCTCTGTATAAATATTCTTAATCCCCAAACTATATCTATGCAAACCAGATTTTCTATCAATTGCCTATGTCCTCACACCTGTTTCTGTCTAGCATGGGTCAGAATATTTCTAATTAACCTGTACTTCCCTCCAGGGTTCATTTTTGGCAGTCTTTTAAGCCAATGGTCTCATATTATTTCAAAACAGGAACAGATTTGAATCATACTGACTACAGAAATGTAACACTCTGCAAAAGTTATTTCTAGTAGGTGCCTGTTCCTGTTTCAAATATACTTCTGCTTTGCACTGATTTAGAAACTCCCTTTACTTAATCCCAAACAGTCTGGGAACAGGGCTACCAAGCATATGCTTTGGGAGGTTAAGATAGTCACAGAAGCCACCTCTCAAGGATGCTGAAGATGGCAGATAATTCAAGCACCTGAGTTGAAATCTCCAGTTTGGTGGCATCTGTGGATAAAATCTCCATCTATGGTAGAAATACAAGGAATGTACAAGGACAAGAAAAAAAGAAATCCATTTTAGAGGGAGGTGGTGAGAAAGCCCAAAGCTGTAACATGTGGGATTCAGCTGGGCAGAGTTTGGAGAAATGGCTGCTCTTTGTCACAATAGTGAAGGTTATCCCAGAGTGAGGCACCTCCCAGCTCAAGGTGCTCAGACTTTGTCCACAAATGTGAGCTGACTTTAAGGACTGGCTGTTTGTTTCTCTTGTCTTCTTCAGAGGTCAGTAAAGTTTGGATCAGCCTGAATCATTCAATGATTTAATGTTTCTAAAGTGCTGTTACTGCAGTTTGCCCAGTCAGGATATGAGGGAGGGAATACAGCTGTGCTCTGTGCAGTTTGGGATGGGCTTCTATTTCTGTCCTGCAGCACATTTGTCACACGCAGTGGTTTCTGTCAGGCTGTCAGACTAAGCTGAATTCAGATCTAATGTGTGCAGATATATGGCAGGGCACTTCTGATTTAGAGTCTGTGTCTTCCATCTCTGGATGACAAAGATGAGAAAAATTTCTTCCTTTTTTCCTCACCGTATCAAAATACAAAGATCAACAGTTTATAGTCCAACGATTAGAAACAGCATATGACAGCTTGAAATCACTGTTGAGTATCTTCAGTTGTTATATTAATGTTTATAAAATTAAATAAGATTTCAACACCACAGTCTGTACTAGAAATTCTTCATAATGTTAGTTTTCAAGTAACCACATGATTTGGCATACCTCAGTAGCTACCTTAATAATTACAAAAATGGCAAAGGTAATGATATTAACTAATAAACAGGAGACATTAGAGAATTCATATGAGACATTTGTAAGCATTTTACAGTGAATGCCCCATCAACTTTTTAGGCAAATACATTTCATTTTGAAAGGAAGAATATCCACTTTATAATTAAGACCAATTTAATCCTATTTAATTGGAATTTCTAATACTGGTAAGGACCATAAGATGATATAATAAATATCACAATTCATCCAGGCAACATACATCTTGTCTAGTTCGTTGTATATACAGCACTTGGAATATAAAAAAAAAACAGTCTGACAAGAAGATAACCCTGAAATCCTGTTAAGATAGTCACTTCAAGCAGCTAAACCAGCTGGTGGAAAAGTGAGAAACTATAAATAGGGTGGTTCTACAAAAAAGATTAAGTACCAAGAGCCTCCTTCATGGCAAAGTAACAGAAAATCACAAAATATAAAATGTGATCTATTTAGTCAAATGACTCCCAAACACCAGTTTCTTGATAAACCTGGTTTTGTGTCTTTTTCTAGCATTCAGAGGGCTGGTTCACTACAAAGTCAGTATGCAGTGTTTAAATTTAATTTCCATCACATTATTAACCATTACGTACAAACTGCTGAAAGAATATAATAAATATGACAAGAACCGGAAAGATGAACAGAAGCAGATTTACTAAAAGATTCAAACTTTAGAGCTCAAAGAAATCCACTGCACCACTGTCTCAACTCCAGTGGGTTCAGAAGTGCTGCACCTGTTTATAAAAGAGCTGGATATAGCCTTTCTAGATATGATTAGAATCAAGTTCCCATCAGCTTGTCAATTCACAGCTCAGGGAAAGACAGTGAGTACAAAGGTCTTCACATGCCTACATGGGCCTGTAGGAGAAAAATCTGCAGATCAAAATACTTTTATATTCCTTCTGCAAAGTGATTTCTTCAAAACTCAATCCCTCTTTGTTTGTATAATCCTTTATATACATGTTAAAATCTGACTTCTTTAGGAAAGCTTACCCAGCTTTGCACATAAGGCACAGCACTGGTTAGAGAGGCTGTATGTCCATGGTTATGTGTTTTGGGGTAGCTTTATCTGTTATGGTGTCCTGTAAAAACACACACTTTTACTTTGATGATGTCACAGAGTGACTTTAATAGCAAGGGAACATCAGACATTGGCTGGAGTGAAGCTTACTGAAAAAAAGACTGCTAAATCTCAAATTTTAAACATATTTGTTCTTTAAAATGTATCTTTTTGTGGCTATAAGATTGTTTTTCCTGTTTTCATTCAAGACCAGTTCAAACCAGAATTTTTTACACTGCATTTTTATATCTCCTCTATTATTTTTATTATTATATACATGTACTCTATTAGCTACTGTCATGCGTTGGATAAAAAACTCAGTAATTTCAGCAGTTGAAAACAATTTCCATGAACAAGGCAAGGTTGAATATTTCTGGTTGAGAATCAGTCTTGCAATGTTACTAATGCCAGTTAACATTAAGGTAATTCTCTGCTTTCTGTCATATCAGTCACAAGATAAAAGAACTTGCATCTTCCCTAACAGGGAAAAAAGAAATGATGGAGTAGCTGGACAGTAGAAGAGGCTCCTTCCACCCTCTCTTCTGCTTCTCTCCTCTTCCCATATGTTTACATGCACTTCACTGTGTATCTGTGGTACAAACAGCCCAAACTCTGAGTACCCAGAGCATGACAGCCAGAGCACTCCAGAACATGCACACTGAATTCCTGTAGCACATCTGCAGGCTCAGAAAGCACGCAAGCCTTTCTATCCCCTTGGCATTCCATAACATAACCAAAATGTAATTGTTCCTTCATCAAGGGACTCCAGGAAATGCATTTCCAGGATGATTACTGCTTTCTCCAAGAACTAAACCCATCTATCTGTCAGCCAACCACTTAATAGCAAAAGGCAGGCAGAGTTAGACTGCTTTGTTGATCAACTTGGACATGCATGTTGCAGGTGCCACCAACATCAGCTTTGTCCAGAAAAGCTCATTTGAGCATATTTTAGCATCAGCATTATGGCACACAGACAGCACAGTGTTGTGCTCCCAATGTCTGCTGGCTCTGCACCACCCAGGGAAGTGTATGTGCCATTCATAGAGACAACAAAAAAGGCAGGCTGTCACCATCTCTGGGCTAGGCTGGCAATGGTCTTCTGCAGTCTTGGCTTTTACCTGAAAGCTCTGAAACTGAATGTACTGAGTTAAAGTAAGGACTAACATCAAGAACACCAAGAGTAGAATAAATTGTAAAAAGCAGTCAATAAGTTTAAGTAAAATAGATAAAAAATAGAAGGTTGTCATGCTCCTTGTGTAAATGAGATATAGAAAACATTTTTAATCCAGCCTTTGTTTTATTAATCTATCACCTACCCCTGCAACCTTAACTTGCTAACAAACCTGTGTATCTGTATAATGACCCAAAGGGATCTATGACCACAGTACCCAAGCATTCAAGCAATTAAATACACAGCTGAATTCCATAGCAAAGATATCATCTCCAGCTCAAGAACAAAACATCAGGGAAATACAAAGCAGGTCTGTGAACAGCAGAATGAATGAAGCCTAATTTCCATTTTAACTCTTCCACAGTTGGGCCTTATGCTTTCTGCCTCTCCTGGACTCTTCACTGTGCCATAAGGATGCCCTTACAGTGAAGCTTCTCTCTAAACTGAGAAACAAGATCACACTGAAGCTGTTTCTTCCAACCAGTGGAACCTCTCTAAAGTCTTACTGAATGCTTTAGAAATATTTTGTCTTGGAGTCCTTCTTCTTTCTAACAAATTTGGTGGAAATTAGCCTATGGCTGGAAAAGTTATTCCTGAAAAAGTTGGTAAATGCATGCATACAGAAGTCACAGCACAGCTACATAGAAATTCCTTAGGTAAGCAAGTTCCAAGGTTGTTTTGCTGAAACATCATTATAGCTGCATGTGCTCAGAAGTCAATATAAGGACCGTGCTTACAGTGCTATGGAACTCACTTAAGCCAAAGTGTGCAGGGAGGCTGTGAAGCATGAGCACAATTAAAAGGCAAACTGAGTGCCCAGCTCTGAGACAAAATCTCTGACAATCTAGTCTGACACATCTCAAAGTAGGATGCCCAGAAACAGAAGGTTTTAACTGTCACGACCACTTTTGAAATGCTACAGGCAAAAATAAAATTAATTTAACATGATATTATTCATTTACCTATGATTCAGAGTATTTGTGCAGGTAGGTATTTAGAGATACACAGAAATTTCTTTAATATAACTTAGAATTTTTTAAAATGTTTAGAGAACCACAAAACTTACGTATTTCACAGTTTGCACCAACCCATCCATGAGGACAATGGCAGGTGTAACCACCAGGCTGATCTATACAAGTTCCAGCATGGTGACATGGGTTGCTGTCACAGTCATTTACATCAATTTCACATTCTTCACCTGACATACGGAAAAAAATAAAACAAAACCAAAACCAAAGTTATGTATGGCAAGCGCCTGATGTAGCAAGTACATCCTCAGTCATTTAACTTCTCTCTTGCTGCAAAACACCTTAAAGTGCAATAGATCTTTATTCTCAGAACATCAAAAAGATTCCAAGAAGGAAGTACTATCCTCATTCAAACAAGTGAATACAAAGCCTGAGGACTAAGGGACTTGACTAACCTCACCCGGACTGTCTCATTTCTCTCATATAATTTCCATCCCAAGAAAATGTGATATAACAGATCATCATGTATATTCTGATATGCTGTACAATAATGTAAATAATTAGTGCCTGAGAAACTGACACTGTACGATGAAAAGCTAATTCTTTTCCAAATAATGCCCTTTAATTAGAACAGATCAAAAAGCACAATTTGATCTATAAATCGGCTATGAATGGGTTTAACTATTACTCTCACAATGGATATTACCTTACATGACTAACAGAACATCAGGTTGTAAATTATCTTGATATCAGATATTTGGATTACACCAATCACATCATTCTAAGTACAAGGCCAAAAGATTAAATGAGTTTCTTACCAGTACTCTGAAAGTGTAAATTGATTCATAACAAGCACTTTAGGGCTTTTAGCAATTCCATATGAAGATAATGGAATAAAGTGTTTCTTGAGCACACAGTAACTAAGGTCACTGTTAAAATATTTTCCAGTTTCAACAGTGTCCAATTAATGTATTGGGTTACCTAGAAATCTTCAAAAAATGCTATTTTTAAAATGCAATCTAGTCTCAAGTAGTAAGGTCATAAGCTGTGCTAAATTGCTGTTAGCTTAGAGAAGTCTTTTTAGTAACAGGCTTTCTTTTTTTGCTACAAAGTTCAAAGCAGATGTAAGTAATATCAAAAATTTTTCATTCTCACTAAACTGATCACAATACAGCAAAGCCCAAATTAATTCCTTTCTTGAAGAAATACAGTCTTGGTATTTGTCTTCCTCTAGACAAGGTGAACAATGACAACTGTGACGTTCTGTGTAACACACAAACCACTTGCCTGCATATCCAGGTGCACAAATACATGTAGCATTTAGACCTTCACTGTCACAAGTGCCACCATTCTGGCAGTTGATGTTAACACAAGGATCTTTGTATAATTCACAGTGCCTTCCTGAAAAGCAAAAATCAGTAATTGCCATTGACATGATTGATAGTGGCAGCATGGAATCCGTACATGTGACAACTTGACTTCGCTGGGATGAGTGTGCAGACTCCAAACCTGTCCTTCTGGGCTAATGATGTCATAACACTAAAGCCATGTGTTTTATGCTGGCTAAACTTTTTATGCACATGCCACCTCTCTGCTCTTCCCACAGGCTGTGGGCTAGGAAAGGCAGGGCAATTTCTGCTTAGAAGAACTATTGGATGTCTATGAAAAACCATATAATGAAGAATAAACTGATCAGTTATCTAAAGTTCTTCAGCAACATGTCAACAATAATTGTCTTGATAAGAATTTTATGCAATAACTTACTTAGTAACATACATAAGCATTCTGATGCCTCTCATTACCTGTAATAAAAAAAATTTATTCGTATGTATAGTTAAAAATAAGTAATTGGATGGCTCTACTTCATGCCCAGTGTAGGCCTTGTGAATACAGCATGTTTGCCTTGCAGAAGAGAGTGCAAGCTATACCTGGCATACAAAACACATAACAAAGCATATTCCCACCTAGGGATGGGCAGAGAGACTGTAATGCCACTGCTACACGCATCATTTTCTTGGAGGTTACTGTTCAGATAAACCATATTTATATATATATATTTTATATGTATACACACACACACACACATACATACACATACTCACTACTGACCTGCCAATATAATTTTGCTGACATTTGCAGGGTTAGCAGCAAAAAGGCAGAGCACTCTAGCTGAGCATCCTGTGGCTGAGGAGCAGCAGAAGCAGCAGTCCATAGGTACCTGCTGGCACAAGCTGCAGCCCTGCCCAGCCCTGAGAGCTCTTGTCTGTCTGCCAGCCCGGGGGTGTGGAGGCAGAAGGGCCACTGCAGATGGGCAGCTCTGGGGTGTTGGTGCCAAGACTGAGGCCTCTGATGGCCCACATCACATCTTGAGCTGGGTACTTCGGGTCTATTCACTGGTGCCACTGAACACCTCAAGTACTGGAATGATGGGAGCTCAGTGATCAGCTAAAGCTGCTTACAGGACTGGGTGCCCTGCTCTCGTTTACAGCACAAGGTGCTGTGCACACAGTGCTTCCAGTTGCACCCACAGGTCGGGTAAATAGAGAAGATGAACGTTATGGTGAACATTATGCTTAAGTGCTGCTTAAACTGTCATGAAAAGCTGAGGGTCATTTCCTCACTAGACCTCTAAAATGATAAATTCTGTATCTATAGTCAAAGAGCAGTGCAATCACCAGTGTGAAACACATATTTAGCCTCAAGCAGCTGTTAAATGAGTGTTACTTATCAGCACAGATAAGGACTGATATGCTTAATGAGAAAATGCTAGAGCAATGTTCCTTAAAACGTAGTAATTCTGTGTAGAATACACATATATTTTATTTACTTATTTGTAATCCTAATAGCATATAAAATTACATTCAAAATGTTCTCACAGCATGATTCAACATAGAATACACTTAAAAAGCATCATTTTAGCCCTCCCCAGAAGGACTTGTCACAGACCACTGATATGTGTTAATTTGTTTACAGCTGAAATCTACTGTGAGAGAAAAGATTCTGTATGGCCAAACAAACACTCTTCTCATCTATTTTATAAATTACTTAAGAAATGCCAAAGATGGATTCCATTTGAACAGATATCTAAGAATAGCTGCAGTTAACATGGAAAAGCAGTCACAGACCTATACTCTCTCTAGGCTTTACAGTCATTTAAATGAACAATCAAGATAAAACATTTATTTCTACTCCTTTGTGTTAATCTATTTCAAATACTAATCTTTTATTATTATGTTTTTAGCTCATGTCACCGAAGAAAATAAAAAAATAATTTGAAAGCTCTCCATGTACAGGCACCAACAACAACTGCTGAAAAAGTCTATTTAACAGTTATGAGGGGTTTTTAAATCTCATCACTTTCTAACATATCTTAAAAACAGCAGAAAAAACTATACCTGAGAAGAACAGAGAAAATCCGTTTGTGCCCAGACCAGGACATGCATTCCTCACAGAGGAGCTAAATCTGAACTATTCATTCAAATAAAGGTTAAGGCATCAGGATCAATACTGAAGGTTGTGTCTGTTAATTTTACATGATGGATATATTTATTCTCAGTGCAGGATATGGTATCTGTCTGTTTGTAACAGAACCTACCATAAAAAATGCAGAGAACAATTGCAAACGCCAGCCTACCTTCATACTCAGCAAGGCACACACACTCGTAGCTGTTGACGAGGTCTCTGCAGGTGGCTCCATTCTGGCAGGGTGCAGAGAGGCATTCATTATATTCCTCCTCACAGTAAAGGCCATGGTAACCTAAATCACATGAAGAGGAAATGAAAATAGTTATGAAACTATACTCTGCAGTAAAAATTAACAATTGGGCACCTATAGACCGTGGGGAGATGGTTGCTAATTTAAATATACTGTACAAACTGATACATGTTAAGACACTGATTTTAAAGGCGTCTGTTCCCCAGGTGAAAATTATCAAGAAAATATAGGAAGCACAATGTTCTGAGAGAATTCCCAGCTCCTGTGAAAAACCACAATGAGGTGTAAGGATGGAGGCTGGTGGCAGAGGCCAGAATCAGCAATGTGAATACCCACACTCTGATTGTTAAAAGAAATACAGGAATATTGACTATCTCCCAGCTCTTTTGGATGCTTGCATCAAAGCTACTTTTCATCAGAGAGGTGATAATTGCATAACAGTAGTTAGAATGATAACATGTTTTAGCTTGAATGCTGTACAATATCAAAGCACTGTAGAAGCATTAAGGTACTTCCATCTTTACAGTATTCCCAAGCCATAGGCAGGTATTATGGGCTGATTAGGCAAACACAGAAAGCAGAAGCAGAGAAAAGCTACACGGCCTGTTAACAGCCAGTGAGTCATTTGTATTATGAAATAAGAAAGAAGGAGTTAATCCACTTGAAAACAGCACCTTTTTCACTACTTAGTGTGCCACACAATCATTAGTCTTAAAAGTAGTTGAAATTACAGAGGTAGTGTAGTCTGTGATATAACACCATGCACAGGGACAGTGCTCATGTGCTTCTAAAAGCTTGATTTCCTCATTACATAAAAAAAAGCATTAGATGAATGAACGTACAATGAATAAATATGCAATGGGCATGAATACAGATGCCAGGAAAAAGGCCTAAAATACAAAGTGTAGATTCTGCAGTGTGATTTTACTTCTTAAAGTAATCTTTAGTTAGTAGCAAAACTCATATGTATGAAAAGAGGTTATCTTTCATGAACAATGAACTAAAGAGAGGGGCATATTCTCATCTTATAAGTGGCAACCTATATTCAGTATCCTGGTCTGAATTTTCCCCCAAATTCTCACAGAATCATAGAAAATATGAAAAATGCTGCCTTCAGACACCATTTGCATTAACCCTCTCCCTTCCTATTATGGATCATTCAAAACAAAATTTTATGAAGATACAACTGTTAGTACTACTCAAGATATGTAGACATTACCATCCATTATGATTCTCAAAAAATTGTCCTTTCATAGGAAATAGACTAGTAAGTTATTAAGAAACATTTCAGAATCACTTTCTCCACAGCCAGGCAATACAGAATTAATTACGCTAAATGTTATGGGTTTTCTTGCTAGCCTACAATGAAGTTTATCTAGCTTATAAGTCTATGAAAGATCTTTATGTAATGAGATACAAATCACCAAGATCAGACAGGAGAATCAGAAAGAAAAACAGATGGGAATACCCAGTGTTTAACACCCAGTGTAATTAGATATTCTCAGAAAAAATGTTTTCTGCTTCTCACCTTTCCAAGAGAACAAAGAGAATTTGTGACTAAATAATTGCCTGGTTTTCGAAATCAATATAAACTGTGGTATCACCTCCTCAGGCTGCAGCCAGCCCATGATGCCAGACACTACACATAGCCAGGGAAAGCAGTTTCCTCTCTCCACGAGAGGGCAGGTCTCACCCACACAGGATTTCACCCTCATCATCCTCACTTGGGGGCAGTAGCTTCCTTCAGCTGGAACTGCTGGGATGGAGAACGTTCTGCTGTGGGACCACCTGAGGGCAAGGCATGCTTCTTCTCAGGGAGATAAGAGGCACCTTGTCATTCTAACTGAGCATTTCTCCTTGTATTACTGCTTTTAAATTATACTGATAAATAAGCCCTGTAGTACACTGAATTCATACATATATCTTCAAAAAGACTACATAAATAGTTTCTGTATTTTTGTTGAAGAATATAGATTGAAACAGGAGAATTTTTCATAAATAACTTCAGAGTAATGGATTCTAGTGTAGTTGCTTCTTCTCTTTCTAGTAGTGTTACGATTCTGCTGCTTTTATGTTCGCAGCCGATGCCAAATGGAGCTCTTTGCATCTTTAGTGGTGTGCAACATTTCTGTGGTCATATTCAGAAAGAAAGAAAAAATGCCTACATTAACAGCATTTCTCCAGCTACTGTGTCCTGAACAGGATTAAAAAAAAAACCACAGGAGGCATTGCAGCTTCAAAAAAAGGCAACTTTCCCAGGTCACTTCAAATTGGAAAAGCATTCAGTAATAGAATCTTCATGAACTCAAGCAGAACTTGAAAGTGAAGGTCCAGTTCTGATATTCTCTCTTCAGAGGCTGAGGAATGGACAGGGAACCCAAAAAAAATACTAAAATGGAGATGTCCCTATTTTACCTCTTTTCCCTCTACGTGATCATCCCTCTGCTACTGGTCTTTACAAAAGCAGAAACAGATCTGCTGCAATGCTCCTTTTGATCCCTAAATTCTTTTTCCTCTTTCTTAAGCAACAGGAAGGGTGCCTTGAAGAGGGTAGGTCATTTTCCTGATGCTTTCTGGCATGGCCTCCAGTTACATGCTGAACTGCACTGTCTCTGCACGTGGCTGTTAAAAACGGCAGAAGGAGAAAACAGAAAAGGGAGCCCACAATCTGTGTCACATGAGCTGATGAGAAGACACAGGCTTTGTCAAAGCCTTCAAGAGCAAAAGATACAGCAGAGCAGTCTCTCAAGAATATCTGCACTATCAGGTTAATAAAAGAAAGAGGCAGAAGCTTACTCTCCCTTTTGAAATCAATAAAGAACAAAGCCGAAAGCTTTTTAGCCTTTTTAGACACTAATTCCTCAATAGTGATTCCCTGGGCTTATCCATACTTAATATTTCATCCAATCAAGGCAGCAGAATATAAATCTCACCTTTATGGGAAGGCCTAATGGGGTACAATGCAAAACAGCTCTACTTTGCAGGGAACAGCATCAGTTCATATATACAACTGTTCACTAATACAGAGTTGCATGTTATATAGCAAGAAATAAATGTGTTCAGTTCAAGTCTGAGCTTATACAGCAATTAAATAAGAGAAAGAGAGAAGAATGCTCCAGATGGCAAGAAGGAATGGTAGGAAGCCATGCTCACCAGCCATGGCCAGATTGCATGGAAGGTTATCTTAATGTAGAAGTGGAAACAAGACAAGGAAACAGAATCAATAATGGGCTCAGAGACAGTCAGGAACTGGAATTAACCTAAAGTCACTTCTTTCAGAGCTCACATATCCTGCCCCAGTTACAAACTGTGGGAAGGGAAAAGACAGAGAAAAGAAAAATTGCAGCTGCTGCAGATAAATGTGGCTCTGGCCTCTGCAAAGGCACTAAAATAAACCTATGCTCCTAGAACTATCTATTAAGCTGCATGAGCAGTAAAATCAAGGGAACATACTCCAGGGTACTACTTCTACAGTTGCAGCCACTTTTTATGCCCTGCAGCACTTTTTATGAAACTCCTCTTTACTTTTTTTTACCGAATGTCCTATATATACCATCCTATATATTTACATAGAGGGCAAGTGGTAATGCCTGTACATGTGCTTTGCAGTTTCAAAATCCAAATCCAAAACTTTGCTGAGATATTAAGCCATGCAATTTCTAGCCACATTTCTCCACTTCAGAGTAGACAAAATTAAAAATATGATATTAAATATTTGCATTTGAAATTTATAATGGTAGCTATATTAAAACAATTACATATAAAGAGTAAAAACTTTTAAGAGGAGGAAGAAACTGCTTTGGGATGCAGGGACTAAAGAAACATTCTACAGACAGACACAAAAAGGTCCCACTAGTTTCACCAATCAGACTCTAGATGAGAGCTCCAACAAATGAACACAAGAACTTTTCTTAGAATTAGTTCTTTAATATGAGGTAAGAAGTAAAACAGGACACACACCCTGAATCTCATGTTCAAATATTAAGTTTTTCTTTGTTACCTGTAAAGGGCAAGGTGGTAACTATTAATAATTGGGGTGTGTAAGCATATAAATAAAGATTTAAGGTAAGGTTTCGTGTGCAATTGTAAAATCACACACACAGGACAAAGTAGGTATGGTTGCATAGGCTTGGAAATTCCACAGAGTCCCTCAGCTGACATTTGAAGCATGTACAACTTGGATGTAACTTACACACTTTTCCTTCCACTCTGGAAATAGGAACATTCAAAAATATTAGACTGCTTTCCAAGTTAGCTTATATGAATCAGCTTTCCTGTACAAGCTTTTAGATGTAAGCCGACAATAAAGCTAATACACACAAAAAAAATTAGTAGTAAATGTCTGGTTGTTCTTGTTCTGCAAATTGTGCAGCTATGCAAGTATAACCACTATCATTTATCATTCTTCAAATCTGTATACTGGCCAAAACACCAGGGAAGCCAAGCTGCCTACCAAGCAAGGAGATTTGCACAGACCTTGGGCTAATTGGAACTATTTAAAATTCCTCTCTTGTTTCATTTTTAAGGCAGAAGTAACACAGATGAAAATCCAACTGACACTGTAAGACAGTGCATAAAGGAAGGACAACATTCAGATCACACATATAAGCAAAACTATTAGGCACTTTGTTTCTGCATTAGAAAATTATATCCTCTGTAAAATACTTAGGGGGGGAAAAGAAAGGAATACGGCATCCTAGAGCTGAACACAAAATTCAAGTGACACATTCCATTACAAAGTTTTTAAAACTGTTTTTCAGACATGCCAGATAATCAATATAGAAGAGAATTCTAAAATGTCATTTAACAACCTTTCCATTAAAATACCTAAAAAAAATAAAGTGTAGGAATTCAGGAATATGTCTGAAAGCCTCCTGTACACAGAAGACAGTGGTCTAGGAGCTGGCATGCTGATGCTGAGAGCCTGCAAGTGAGAAAGTCTCAGGGTCACAAGGCAGGGACCATTTCTTTCCTGGTAATACCTTTATTATTAACCCTTGATAATGCTACTAAACTGTATACAAATTTTATTCATTCACTTTACAAGTAACATAACAGATACTGTCAAGGTCTCTTGTGGCAAAATTGTAAACAGAATCCAGCTTTTTAATATCCCAGAGACATAACTCACCCACTCTTTTAGAAAACTGCCTTTTGATAGAGATACCAAAAATGTATTAGGCTGTGATTTGTAGTCATTACTTTATTTTGGGTTTTTTTCAGGAATTGCAACCAAGGAGTCCTCAAATTTAATTGCTCTTACCTGCCTCGCACGCAATAATTACCCAAACCAATGGCAAAGTGTATGCTACAGTGCCTCCTACATGCTGATCTACACAGAAGTTTACTGCCATTTATCTATTACTCCTTTAACTCATGGGAAAATATCTGAAGATAATTATTCAAATTCTGCTGCTATGACTTAATAAAAGATCAGGCATTAAAAGGCATAAAAGAAGGAAAAAAATTATTCTTTCTATCCCTATCTTGCTGCTAATTAGGTGCAGTTCTTAAATGATCTTCTGAAATAAGTTCCCTGAGTTTTTAAACTATTGACAGATAAATGATGAGCTCACTTCATTTGGCCTCTAGTTCCACCTCCATGTGAAGCAGGTAATGTTATTTTTAAAAGTGAAGATTACAGCAGCCTACAAAATGTACAGAAAAAATAAATAGTTTTTTAATGTCATACATGGACACAAGAGTTCAGCTAAGTAAGTGCCATATATGGTCCTGGATGCAACCTCTAAGGCTTCTCATCTCTAACTTTTAAAAGCATACATATTATTCAAATAAAAATAAGTTTCCATAACATGAGAGGTCTAAGACTACCTTTAAGTCCTGAGAGAGACAGAATAATTTTGAAAAAAATTATGGAATTCTAATCAGGTATAGGTGAAAAAGTTCTGGAAACTGACCAAGAATATTTGACTACCTTTTCTTTGTTTGAACCACAGGCAAAGAAACTGTTGAAGAAGACTAAACTTTCCCAGATTTCTTGGAAAGAGGAATGTCTAGTTTTTCCTCCTATAAATGACAAATGCGGTCAACAAATTTATTATAAGGTAACTTTACTATGGTATTGTCTGCATTTCACTTTCATATTTTTCTCCTTTATAAAAGAGTATGTAATTTAACTAGAAATCTGTCAACTCCAACAACAAATTTCCATTAGCTTCTGGTAATTTCTGAGCACCTCCCAAAAATTTTCTGACGGTCCCTTTTGTGTCTCTAAACAGCAGATAAATTCTGACACCACCTAAGAATGCTGAATTAGTAGATTTCATTACAAAATCCCCATATCCACAAATATCCACAAATAGATGGGCAGGATAGATGCACATCCTGCGAGCTGGGATGGAAGAGATGAAGAGCTCTGACTGGTTTCTCACAAAACAAGAAAAAGCAGCAGAGAGGATATTCCTCTGGAAGGAATGTAGAACAATGTGAATGTCACAGCAGAGCTACTAACTATCAAATATCACTCCTTAGTTTATCCCTCATACACTGAAGTTTGTTTCATCCTTAATTTCTTCAGTTTTCAAGTTTATAGCTCTATAGGAAGAGACCATAAAAAAACAAGGTGCCAAAATTACTTAAGTGAAAACAAAGATTGGGGACTCTGTAAGTGTTTAAGCAGCAGCAGATGTGTAGCACTGGTTATCAGACATTCTAACTGATACTTCACCTATTAATTATCACTGCTTAAAGGGATAAAGGGCACCCCAATATTCTGTTACATTGGTAGAACGATCAAAAAAATCTGGAGCTAAGCCAATTGCTATGCAGACCCCATGACTGCCAGGCTGTGCTGCCAAACAGTTCTCAGCTGAGTTTCCTCACTCAACTCACCTGAGCAGCACCACTGGATCTTCTCCAGAGAGACAATTTATGTAAATATGGATGGCAGAGCTAAACCCTTTGGACTAACCAATACTTTTCCTTCTCTACCTTTGTTCAGCCACCTTGTCTGTTTTTCTCCTTCCCTACTGATCAGTGTCACATTTTCCATTCTCTCTACCAAATGTTGTAATTGCAACAGTGCTGATGCCTCTCCTTAAAAAGATTTATCCTGCAGACTATGGTTTTGTAACACAGCTGGAGAGTGCAGTCCAACCATATGGATCTCAGCGGGTATTTCAGTGCTCACTCTGCAGTTTTTTGTTTTCTAACTGCAATGTGTAGATTCCTATCATTACTCTAAACATATAGAACATCTGCTCAATCTGTTTTATAGACTGAAAAGAAGAAAAAGAAGTCACTTTAAGCCACATATGGAACCTACATATAAAAATATTAGAAGATTTACAGAGCATGTAACTGTTGGTACAAACCAGGGATACAGAGGCATCTGTAGCTGGTTCCAACGCTGCGGCAAATGCCGTGTGCACACGGATTCAGAGCACAGAAGTCAATCAGCTGAGCACATGTAGGTCCTGTAAATCCAGGACTACAGCTGCAGGAGAAGGCAAGTCTGTCTGCATAACAGGTTCCATTGTTCTGGCAGGGAGAGGATGCACAAGGGTCTATTTTGTCCTCACAAGTGGTTCCTAAAAACCCTAAAAGAAATAAATAGGTTTAAAAAGTAAGCATGCTGATATGCACAGGATTTTAATAATTAAAGCATATTAAAGGTAAGCCATTGAGAGATATATATTCCTTTTTAAATTCTATGAATATTATAAAAATACAGACTTCTTACATAAAAAACTAATTTTGCCCATTAACATTCTATGAAAAGAGATGCTTCAGCTAAAATCATACTATAAATGATTAAGGCATTGAATTGTGAAAATATTTGCTGAAACTGACAATGCTTATCTGCTTTCTGAGTGAAATATCTGGCTTGAAAAGCAGAAGAGATTTTCTAAGGATCAGGAGCTGGCTAGCCTAGAAAAAAGAAAAAAGCCAAAACTGACCTATTTTTCCTAACAGTTAATGTGTACATTAAATGTACATTTGTTACCTCTTAAACACAACATGGGTTCATTGAGTTTCAATAATTTAAAGAATATCTTTTACAAGAACAGACTTCTCATTAGCAGGAGAGACAATGATTTATTGAAGCAACATCATGCCAAAAACAGACATAAGGGTATTCTTGCAAGGGAACTTTTAATCAGATGTAGAGAAGAATAATGTTTTAATAAATTGCAGTAACTACAGCTTGTATCTATACATACACATACATCATGCATGCAGTAACACAATGCATGGTTATTGTATCCTAAAGCAAGTCAGAAAAGCATATTCAAATTCTAGAACCCTTCCAAATAAAAGAGAAAACTGTCCTTTCCATTCAATTATATCCTTTTTCATAAGTATTTGGTCCATATGTACAGATCATCACTTTTCAGGCTTAAAATTCCATTGAATATCTTAGATTGTAAAAAAGCTCTTAACATTACAGTAGAATATTAAACAAAGGTGAGTAATCCACACAGAGCATACCACACAGTTCTACTCACAGAATTAACAACATTTATATTAATGGAACTAAGAAAAATTGGGAAGCCACAATTGCTCTGTGGGTTCCAGACAAAGTAGGATTTTTTTTGTCACAATTGGCAGCAGGATTTTAGGAGTATCTTCAAAATATTAGGTGCTGGACAAATGACTTTGAATGCCACATCTCTTTAGATGTCTATAAGTCTTACATCAGAAGTATGGAATGAAAAACATGGAAAAAAATTCCAATTTCACACAAAAAAAAGAAAAAACCAAAACAAACCAAAAAACCCCACCAAAACAAACAAACAAACAAAAAACTAGAAAGANAAAAGAAAAGAAAAGAAAAGAAAAGAAAAGAAAAGAAAAGAAAAGAAAAGAAAAGAAAAGAAAAGAAAAGAAAAGAAAAGAAAAGAAAAGAAAAGAAAAGAAAAGAAAAGAAAAGAAAAGAAAAGAAAAGAAAAGAAAAGAAAAGAAAAGAAAAGAAAAGAAAAGAAAAGAAAAGAAAAGAAAAGAAAAGAAAAGAAAAGAAAAGAAAAGAAAAGAAAAGAAAAGAAAAGAAAAGAAAAGAAAAGAAAAGAAAAGAAAAGAAAAGAAAAGAAAAGAAAAGAAAAGAAAAGAAAAGAAAAGAAAAGAAAAGAAAAGAAAAGAAAAGAAAAGAAAAGAAAAGAAAAGAAAAGAAAAGAAAAGAAAAGAAAAGAAAAGAAAAGAAAAGAAAAGAAAAGCCTACAGATTGGACTTCTAAGTTTTGTCATACAAACTCTGCAGCAGACCAGAGAGAAAATCAGGTCTGGCAGGGCACAGATGATGAACAGGCAAGAGCCTTCTGTCCTCGCCATTTTGCTGTCCTATGGCTCCAGCTGCTTCATGGGCTTTGTCAGGACCACTTGCTCAGCAACGCTGAACAGACAGAGCCTAAAAACAAATACTGGGAATCCTACACTAGAGGTCCCTCCTGTAGATGATAACTAACCATCAGAAACTGCAAAGAACAGAAACCCCAAGAGCAAGGATGTCATTCCACCAATGGTTGACTGACAAATTAAGAAAGCCTGTACTGTTGTAATAAAATCTTAGTGAGATTTAAAAGAATTTGCAAGGACTTTTATCAGGAGGAGATCAGCCAATGAGTCCAGTGAAATCTCTCAAGTAACTCTGAAACCAGATTAAAAAGGATCAAGGAGATCTGAGGTCACACAATGACACTAATGCTGCTTCACTACAACCTTTGCAGTAATTTTCCCTCCAAAGAAGAGGTTACTGGCAGATGGCTAATGTTTCAAGCAACAAAGCACTTCAGGAACATATGCAGGTTTAAAATACACCAAAACATGTTGCCCTTGTGCTATCTTTGCACTGTGAAATATGTTTAGGTGATTCTGGAAATTCAAATCTCAAGCATGAGTCAAATATCTGAGAATACTCGAAGCAGAATATATGGAAATCTATTATTCTGGCATTTCTGAATGCACATTTAAATCCATATCAGTACAATTGCTGAAAACATGCAATGCAAGTGATAACTATAAAAATCAAATTCAGAGGTGTATTGGCTGAAAATAGAATGAAATTCTGGAGGAAAAAAAGCAGCATTGTTTATCTGCAGACAAATATCCCCTGAACTGCTCTTCAACCAGCTAACATGGACCCAACCCTGCACGTAAGTCATTGCTGGTATAAAAGGAACATGACTAGTGGAAATTCAAAAGATCTGAATACAAAATTTACCAAGGAATAACGCAGAAGGTAAAGGGGAAAGGCAATAATAGAAAATATTTATACTGATAAAAACCATACTACAATGTTTGTGCATACATGGATCAAGCCATTTGACTAGCTGTCAAGAAGAATAGCAGTCTTAAGTTAGGTGATATGCTTTATAAATTGCTACAGACCTCCACGGCAGTGATAGAAACTAGATCAGAAATGTTTTCAGAGACAGAAAAGCTTCAGATAAAAGCCAGATTTCTCATCACAGTGGGATTTTAATTACTTGGCTACTGAAAGCAGAAGAGTCAAGTGCAAGTCAAGAAAGTTAAACATTTTCTTAAGACACCGCAGAACTGCCTTTTATACAGCCTGTAGAACAACTAACTTGTCTGAATGTTACATTAGACCCAATTCCAAGCAGTACAAGTATGAAAAATAACGTCTGTGAATTGCTAGGGCTCAGCATTAAAAAACCTTTAACTCTGAAATACAGGGATAAGTACTAAAAGAAATACAAGCAATCTATTATTTTCCCTATAGAAATTTGTCTTGTGAGGAAATAGAAATAACTGCTATTTCATTAGAATTCTGTAAAGAGAAAAAAGTTACTAATCAGAAGGATCAAGAAATCATTAAAATGTTGTAAGGTTTTGACTGAAATTCACTCTAGCTAAGTCTTTCTGGATAAAGATGAATAGAGGCTAAACCCATTCAAGCATTAAGAAGTCTATTAAAAATAAGAGAAGTTTGGGAAGGTGCCAGATAAACATATTAGATTAGTGGAAATTACCAGAAACTAAACAGCCTTAAAATTTTAATTAACAACAAAACGTTCTTTAAGTAAATTAAACTCTCATATGGTAATACAAAGAATTCTGCATTCTGATCACCAGTAACCTTGGGAAATCTTCCGTATGCAACAGCTGTGTGACCCAGCTTCCTGGAATCAAGATCATAAATAGGTTTATTCTATGTAAACCTAAAGAAGTAAGAATGACATCTGCAAGATGTACTAGAGAAAAAGGCTTTTATATGAACAGTGAAGGAGAGAAAACCTAGAAAACCTTGAAACTTAAACTATTCTAAGTCTCGGTAAATAACTTCTGTTCTCCCAGTCAATTAAGATTCATGGTGACAATGTGCATTTTCTAGCTGCTACTGCAAATCAACTCATATGCATCACAACTTAGCATCTTCTATAGCTGTCAAACTCTATTTTCTAAACTACAGAAACCATAATAAGAGCATTCATAAATTTATTGCTTTCCAGTATTTTCAGAAATACCTGCAGATATTTCAGGACACTTTTGCTCAGCAAAAGTTTGTGTTGCCAGCAGCAGTTACCTGCAGCTACTCAAATCAAACTGTCAACAGTAAAATAAAATCAATCCTAAAATGTAAATTTCAAGTAAACTGTATGTTAAACTCTTTATCACAGCATTGTTTTCTCTCTGTCTTCTTCTGTTCTAGAGGATGGCTATGACATACACTATTGCTGATGACCATTTTCAAAAATATATTAACCCAAATTAAATATTTCTGCCCCTTTCGTCCAAAGTGGTGACCTCCACGTAGAGTGTGTAGGAACAGACCAAAAACCTAGGGCAGTTTTATAGGGTTGGCCAGCTGAATCCAAGATATTTCTATTAAAGATTAATGTTTTCCTATAATACTGAAGGGAGTTCATCTGTTCTTATCAGGACATTAAACTTGCATGGAACAGAACTTCAGAAGCAGCTTGCAACAGAAGTTCACTTCTTTATTATAACTGATCCGATCTGCTCTTTGCCCATTACTATCTGGCTTTGTTCTAAACCATAGTACACTACTAAATTATTTCAATATTATTGTATGAGTGAAATTAACAAAGGTTCTTCAAATCTTTAAAATATGTAAAACAAATATATACACAAGTACCACATTTCATTCTATCTAATTTTACAAAATTTGTGTCTTGAAAAAACACATTTCCTCACCACACAATCAGGCAATTTCCATACAGTTGTGTTGGTTTGGTTTTTTTTTTATTTTAACTTTTAACAAAGATTTCTGTGAATTTGATAACTACATAAGTAAGGATAACTAGTTTCAACACCTCTAAAACTTTTGTTGATTTATTTAATAATATCTGTTCATTAATTTAATGTAATGATATTTATTTCTTCTAACCAGGGGTTTTTTATATTTCCAATTATTATTCGTATATTTAGTTCCACTTCAGGGTATTTTAGAGATACACATAACTTCTCAGAAGCTTAAAGAAAATGAAGTAACCAAATTTGTAAATTGATGAGCAGTACCCCAACCAGTTTTAATAAAATCTACTGATGTTACTGTCAATACAATAGTCTGTTACATACTACAATAAGAGGAAGCAAATGAGAGGAAATATTTAAGAGTGATAAGGGTGGAATGATTTTGAATATAAATTTCAAACATTCTTTTCAGGTTGACATGTTTACTATGTATAGGGGTTTAGAGTGCCTAGAAGTTCCTCTGCATGACCATTTGAAGGTAATATTTATTAAAGGTATGCTCATTGACATAAAATTAATAAAACAATCAAAGATCCCTACCCAATTGTAAGCAAGTACAAGACCCAAGCATTATTTTGGCAGTAACAGTGTCAAAATTTTAAACAAATTCTTTGGTCTTTAGTATTGCTTAAGCTTCTTTACTACAAATTCAAGTATAAAATCCAATTTTCTCTTTAGTACAGCTGATACAGCTTCAGATAAGAGTTTATTTTCTGACATTTTTTGGATATTAAACCTTACAGTGCATCCCACAAAAAATGGAATCTGTAAGCATATTGAAATTTTCTTTACTAAAGAACTCTTAAGACAGTAAAATTGTCTAAAGAATCATCGTGAACTGCTCACATCTGAGACAGGCTGCTTTTTCAGTGCCTCAGATCTGGCCTTCTGTCAGTTCTCATGTGCTTTTTCATGAACCACAGATCTCATTTGTAAAAGAAATGCACAATCTCAAGATCATTCCTCATTGTTTCCATCTCATTCCTTTATCTGCCATCCTTTTCTTTTCCTTGTGTGATACTTGCCATATTTTCTTATCTTTTTCTGCAAGCCACATTATAGCTGCAGTCTGTAGTTCCTACACAAACATAAGCTCCTTGGCTACCTTTCCCCACGGTGCTGAATTAGCACTACAGAAAGAAAAGCCTTTTCTCAACAAGCAATTACTATTAAGCACAGCAGAATAGCAGCAGAGTAAGAGACCTCACTTAAATTAGAAAATTCAGGGTTGGTAGGCAAATTTGCAAGTTACTGCATCTGCAATTTTCAATTCACTACTCTTTGTTGTATTTACAAAAAATTACTGAATCTCTTCAAAACCCAAACAAAAGCTCCCAAATTATGCCTCTGTGAGAGGATAACACCTCAAAGGACATAAGAATGATCAAGGGACAGTCATTAGTAAACTTAGACAATACATTTTGTTAAATCAACTCTTTCTTTCCTTCCACAAGATACCTGAATTCTTCAGCTCATTGGCATTAGACCTTCCAGAACAAAATGAAAAAGCAACACCTTATTACTTAACATGCCCCTGAGGCTACTGCAGAGCAATAGCTGGGCCCTTGCAGACAGGCAGTGCCACTTCTGTGCCAACACTCGCCCTCATCACGGGGACAGCCCAGCTGTTAAGGGAAACGCTCTTTCAACCACCAGCAACTATTAGGGAGTCAGAGAAACTCTCGGATTGCTCTTGAGGCTGATACAAGAAGAGCAACCATGCACACAAGATGTCATTTGTTCCTGCTAACCTAAGAATGATTTTCTCATGTCCAAGGAACTAATATAAAACTAGTGTTTCTAAGAGAAATAATCCTGGCAAATCCAGAAAGTGATTTCCAAAACATTCTATCCCCTCCAAAGGCTTTTTCTACATTGGAAATAATGCAGGCCAATGTACAACACCTGATTTTAACAGGAGTTATAAGTGTATTTCACTAAACCTTTTTTCTTTTGTTGCCCTAGCACTCCTGAAAACATTTATACCATGTGAGCATGTCAGACATAAAAATGAACAACCAGATTAACAGCTTTTCCCCCAATTCCATCTTTGGTCTACAACACAGCTGTTCTCTGAAACATAATACTGGAGACTAGAACCCATAACTGCACAGAAAGTTTCAGAAAGGTGACCAAAAAAGCATGTTTCCCTGTCAACAAAGTCTAGGAGCAGACAGGTTCTTCTTGAAGACACTCAGAAACTAGTTTGTTTTTTTATTTCATATAGAAGGGTCAAAAATCCCATTGTGTCTTTAAGGCAAGTGCAGAAACCATACAAAACCTCAAGACTCCAAGCAGAAAAGAGGAACAAGCTTCTAACACATAACAAAAACAGAAGTGCCAACAAACAAAATGACCAGAATACTAAGATGATGATACCAATGTACTCAGACCCAAAAAGAGCAATGTATACAGCCTAAACTCTAAGATGGCACAATCCTACTTAAAGCAGAGCACAGAACAGAAACAACTGGAAACTTATCAAACACAAACACGGACCAGTGGAAAAGAAAGGAGCCGGAGATAAATATTCAGGGAACAAAGCAGGCAACAAGACTGAGGAATCAAGTATCTTAACACAGAGATATCCAAACGCGAGCAAACAGAGAAGAGGCGCCAGTGACTTGGTTCTCCCGCAGCAAAAAGCTGCTGCCGGTGGGAATTCCGCACCCCAAGCAGCGGCACAACGGGAACCTCTCCGTCAGGCTCCTTGGGGAGAGGGCTCCGGAGGGAGGTGGAGGGGAGGTTTCCCTCTCCTGTGCTGCCCAGGGCACAGGGGCCCAGCGTGGGGCCCTGGCACTGGCAGCAGGTGCCTTTTTAGGAGCAGCGCTGCTGCCGGCGGCCGCGCCAGGGCCGCGGGCCAGGCCGAGCTGGCAGCCGGCCCCGCTCCCCTCACAGCTGATTGCCGCTGGCACGGGCTCCCCGAGCCCAGAGCAGCCACGGCCCCGCACGGTGCCCGAGGCAGGCTGGCATTGGCAGGGCACTGACAGCTGCCTCTGGCACCACAGCACAGCAGCCACCCAGGGGCCTCAGCCCATCGGTGACCGACCCTGTCCCCCTGGGCAGCAGGAGAGCAGCTGAGGTACGATCAGCATATTCATTAACAGGTCATCAGCACCGACCGACTAATGAGCCACACACAAACACATATGGCAGATATAAAACAACAAAATATCCCAGTAGCTGCTTTGCACAACATCATTGGAAAGATAATTTCCTGCACTGCATCCTTAAAGATTCTTGAACAGATTTCTTAAGAAAATCTCAAGTAAATTATTGACCAAGTCTAACATCTAGTATTTTTCTCCTGAATTTCACTACTATTTATAAGGGAAACAACTTTAAAAAATTGTCCACTTGCAGGACCTGCACAGCTGTCAGTATGTCAGAGTCTGTGTTTCAACACAGCTGTCAAAGCACAATATTCTAGAAAAGCAAGGAATCAGCCTCAAGAAACTACAAATAATCTTCATTATTAAGCAAATAGATATTACCAGAGCAGTTATCAAAGATTTGCACCCTTAGAGCAAGCACTAAGGTGCTGGCAGAACAAAACCAACCTCCACAGATCAAGGAAGGACAGAAGTATAATTAGTTCAAAGTTCTAATCTTAATTATAAATAACTAATAGGAGGCTTCATAATTGAAAGCTTCCACTCATGATAATTTTTTCATGCGCAATTTAGGGATCTGTCATTGCAGCCAGCACAGTGTTACAAAAGTACACTCTGGCATTGAAGTGTCCTTGTTTCACATTTACAAGGGTTACCAGTGAGAATTAGGAGAAGCTTTCATGTCAAGAAAGGAATATGTCCAAATGGATAGGAGAATTAATTAAAACTTTGAGGGATTGAAATAATTCCTTTAGTTTTTACTTTTGCATACATTTTAACCAACTGGCCCTTGTGCAGAAATGTGCAAATACTACAAGAGTGGCATCTTTTTCTCAAACATTTCTCATCAAGTGCTGCAGCCTGATTTCTATTACAGAATGAAAGAAAATTTCTGCACCACATATCCACTGGAACACTCAACTCAACTTCATATCCTATTGCTGATTATACCAAGATTTCTCATCTGGTTTTCTTTCCTGATTACAATTACAAGCTAAGGCACAATTTTAAAAACATTTAAATATACATATCTACATGTCAATGTAACTGAAAATTTAAAGTACACCCCACAAAACAGCACTTTGTATGAGGTACTAGAGAGGTGTTTGCTGTTTACCTTCTGGGCACTGACAGCTGAATCCATTGAGGTGGGATGAGCAGGTCCCTCCATTCTGGCATGGCTGCTGGAGGCAATGATCAATCTCTGACTGGCACAGCTCTCCAGTGTAACCTACAAAACAGCTCACAATATTCAGAAGATGGAGCAAAAACGAGGGTTTACCACTATTTGCGTTGCTTGGCCATCCAAATAGTACTGCTGTTTTTCTTGAATCAAATTAACCAATATAAGCAACAGAATACAAGACAATCTTCTAATTTCGTATAAAATGAGATTTCTAATTAAAACGTATATTTCACTGGAGAAACACAAAAAGTAGCAGAATTCTAGAGACTACATCCGTTGTATTTTACCAACAGCAATATTCTGCCATCACTAGGGAAATGGCAATAGGTGCTGGGTCCTCAACAGTACCCATATAACCAAAAAAATAAAATAATTTTGGAATGGTTTTCAAATGCAACTTGAATCTCAAGTCAATAATCTTTAGCAATCTTTAAAAAGAACTTGAAACTATGAACTATTTGTGCATATGCTGAATGACTGTCATTTGCTCCTACTTCTGGGCTTCAAAAGGAGTGTTTATTTTAAGTGGGAGCTGTGAAGAACTGCTCAGCACAGTTGCAAACTCTTCCAAATAAGCTTCTGTAAGTTCACAAGCTACAGATTGTGTGTACTGTACTATTTGACCATAAGTTTGCTTTGTTCCATATGTCTGATGTCTATAACACAGCCCTAAAAAATGAACAAATTTAAAATACAATCTGAATTATTCTACACTCCACACTTAAATTTCTTAGCAAATACCACACATTTCCCTTTTCCAATTTATATTTACCTCCAAGAAAGTATCTTAGATGCATGACTGAAGAAAAAACTACATGCTACACATAGACATATCTTATTTTTTTACAAGAAAGTCTACAAAAAATTATAAATATCTTCCAGAAAGAGCATGTTTAACTGAAGGGCTGGTGTTAAAGGCTAGTATGCTATGATCAGATGAACGCTGCTATGAACAGGTATAGAAGAGAAAGACCCCAAGGTGAGACAGAGGGCATACCTGGACAGCATTTAGCTGATGCAGAGGAGAAAAAAGAAAAAGAAGGTGGAAAAAACCACCAATCAAACAATAGGGGGGAAAATTCCCATGGTCTTGCTAAATAATTATTTTTAATGCAATCAAAATTAAAATTTATATGTCTTTTGGGCAGAGTAATACCCATACCTGTTTAAATTTTGATGTCACCACAAAATAGCTGTCAACACAGATTATTATATTTAGAGTTTCTACAGCACTACCACATCTGTAAGCCTTTCTGTGTACCCTCCACTTTTATATGCTATAGAGAGCTAAATTACAAAACTGTTCTCTGCAATGCAAAACCTGGAAAAAGAAACTGCTGTACATTGTAAAATGATTCTATTTAATCACCTAAACTGGAGGAAAAAAAGGAGGTTGAAAGCCAGAAATGTGATCTCATATGGCAGGTCCTCTTGACTGGGTTGAGGCACTTGGAGGGAGGGATGTCAGCTTCACTCTGGAAAACTAGTGATTTTCTGTAATTCTAACTGGTCTCAAATTCACAGAAATTTTACAAAACCAACAATAAAGTATTATAGAAGACTGCCTCCACTGACTTCTTTCATCTATAGGCTTCACAGCTTTTTTAGTTTGCACATTCAGCTGATCATTTTCATGAATTGTAACACAGTATTGAATGTGCTTAAGTCATTTAAACATTCTTCCAACTTTGAATTGTTACCAAGTTTGTGAATTCAACATGTATCCAAAAGAATGTGTCAAGAAGGCTGAAATGATTGTGCTGCTCTGAATCTTGCTGCAAGAATTGGACTTCCTGCAATTGTCATTATAGGTTGCAGGAAAACTCATCAGAGATAATATCTTATGACAGATTTATAAAAATAAATATGGCCTATCTTATTATCACCTATAGTGCATGCTTTGTCCATCTGAGAGTATGACTCAGGAATAGCATCCCAAATATGTTGCAGGGACTAGAAATGCAGGGGGAGAGGAAAAAGCAGTTTTTTAGTGAGATACACATTAAGAATTGTTACACTTCTGCATTTTATGCTGATATTTAACTTCATAACATTTTCTTCTGTCAGAATTTGGGAAACATGATCATGTTCACATACAAATGTTTCTGAAACTTGCATATGGAGACATATAAGATAATGAAACTCTTATCTAAAATTTTCTTTAATATTTTTCATATAAAATTAATATTTTTTAGAAATTCAAAGTTAAATGAAAGCAGTTAGTTTTCCAGACTGTTTTTTAGTGTGTGGACACAAATTTTGGTGGATAAAATAATTATGAGTAGAAACACAAACCACTGAAGTTCACAATGACTGAGCCATTTGAATGACATTAGACATTCATTATTAAAAATTTAAGAAGAATTATTTCATAAAAACAGAAAGCTAAACCTAAGCTTATGTGTGGTGGTCACAGAACACTTCTGAAAGAAAAACTGATAAAGAAAAAGCTGATGTAAACTAAATTTTGCTCCTGTGCTTTTAGTAGTTAAAAGTTCCATTAGTTATTATTATTATTAGTTCCCTCATAGGGTTAAGGTTCAGATGTGTGCTTTCAATGGCATTTTTCACTGATGAAGAATCATCCACTGCCCTTTTGTTGTTGCATTTTCTGTCTGTTCTAGTATCTGAAGTTGCACAGTTCACTGCTCAGCAAAAAATACACACTGAATGTCAAGCAAAGCTGCATTACTCAAGGCATAACTCAAAACCTACCAGGCAGGCAGCTGCAGCTGAAATCGTTCCTGTCGTGTTTCTGGGCTACATCTGTGCAGGTTGCATTGTTCTGGCAAGGCTGGCTCTGACAGGCATCAAATTCTTCACACAGGGAACCCTTATATGCATCTTCACACTCACAAAAAAATGTTGCCTGAAAACAAAGAGGATTTGTACTTCACAGTAAATGTTCAAAGATTATGTTTTCATTTAATACACTTCCAAGCAAGGATGGTTTGGTTTTCCCATTCATAACAACAGTAGTTGCCATAAATACATCAACTGAACAAAGTTACTCTTTGAAATACTAAACCTACACTAATTCTTCAGCTCAAATTTTTAATGATGTCAGGTCATTTCATCTGGACAAGGAGGCTGGGATCAGATCTATAATATTTAAATCATACATTTTTTCTTCCATTCCAGAAATTAGATTTATAGGCTGAAATAGCTGTCAGAATCAGTAATGTGCAGATTTACTGCAACAAAATCCTTCTACAGATATGCACTCTTTATGTGACTGGCTCCCAGAAGCTCACTTCAGTGGTACTTCAGCAGTTACACCCCCTTGCAGTTCTGTTAAAATATCTTCTGAATGTATTTATTACCTTTTCCAAACTTTGCTGCTTAATAAAAATCAAGACCACTACACCTGTTTGAGGTTTAAGGTACCCCCAGGAGGCATGATATGGCACATTTTTGTTGGAAATAAAATAATTAAAATCCGGTTTTAAAAAATCTGTATGTCACTAAGATTGTCAAGGAAGTCTCCAAGAAAAGAAGCAAGGAAAACTCTCTCCTCTGTGGTATGCATTTAGATTACATCTGAATCTTTGTTCATTAAACACTAGATGGCAACATCACTCACTCTCATCTGTTTCACAGCCAGATCTTTAGTGCTGGAACTCAGCTGTCCCATGCACAAACATTGGAATGCAAAGTGCAGAACACACATGGAACTAGAAACAAAGAGATGGAGGCTTCTATTTTTACTTAGTTTTGCTTCATGTGAATAAACAGCTGTGACTTAAGTAGAAAATAATCATCTCCACATAAATAAAAAACTTCACTCGGTAAACTCCAGATTTCACTCTTCCTTACAAATATCACACTGGTAGAGTTATACAAGAATAAATGTGATACGTCTTCAAAACCCAAAATGATGAGTATGTTATTTATCAGGAGTGCCAGAAGCCACTCTTAAATGTACAGTCTACATATGTTCTGGAATTTACCCTAGCCTCTTCACAAAACAGCCCTGAATATCTGACACATCACCAATGACAGGTTTCCAAACAAGGCTGTAGTTCAACAGAAAGCAAAGACAGGCAAGAAAATAGAGTCAAAATTATTATACTTGCACAGCACAGTAACTATCTTTAAAGATAATTCACATGAGCTGTCTACAGAGACACAAGCAGCATGGCTCTGCCTGCACCAAAAGCTCATCATTACAACGTGTGTATTAACACATTTAAACAGTGCAACAATCAGTCATTGCTCCAATAATAATGGTGAAATAGGAAGTAAAAAAAGAATCAGATAATATATCTCTCCAAGAGTTTGATACAGGGATCAATTTACCATAAAGAATAGTTAACAAAATGGGGTTTGAAAGCTGCAAAAGAAGAGCATTGTAACACTTCAACCTGGAATGTCTAATGACAGGTAACAGTTCTGAGATGCTGACAAGTTATTCTATGGAGGTCTATCATCACTTACCCCAAATGATACTACCTTTTTTTCCTGAATAGGTAACATGTATTAGTATATTTGAGGAAAACTGACTCAAGAGCAGCTCCACACTGCCACAATGCTAGAATTAATGTCACTGTCACTAAGAACTCCAAAATTATGTATTATCAATCAAGAGATCATCTGTGTATTTTACTTGATTAAGTGCAAATTTATCATGTAATTTTGAATGACAATAAAATAAATTTTTAAAATAATTTGCTGTTATCCAATCTGTACCATACTATAAATATGGTTGGAATATAGTACTTTTTTGCTATTTTAATTAACCATAGTAATAAATATTTTTTTTTACTATAGCAAAGAAGATGATCAAGAACAAAACTAATGTCTACTCTCTCTTACTGAGAAAGACATTCAGTATTTATTACAATTCACAGTGAGTTGCTATAATATTTGAGCAAAGTGTTGTATGGTAATTACATACTTTGGAGCATACTGTACTTAGGAAAGTAAGTCCATATTCAGGGCAGCATTCCTTCAGGTATCCATGAGGGATTTTATAATCTCCCTTTTTACAGATTATTATCAAATGGATCTATCCCAAAGCTTCCAGCCCACACAGAAGACATGGAAACCATTGCTATTCAATTCAATTCATTATTTCTCAGTGCAAGCAGAGGCCAGATATTTTTTTGTAAATCTCATGGGTTCTAAATCTAGCAATAAAATTTCCTATTTACACAGTCATCCCATCCATATTTTATACTGGAGAGCCAAAGTTATAGAATACAGCAGTCTGTGAGAGAAACAACCCCTTATGTAAGCAAAATTGTGGCACTCAAAATGAATGGATGGCCCAAGTTCACTTCAAAATCTTACACGAAATGAGAAATTCACACCAGACAAATCTCTCTCCTTTGGGTTAACACCAAAACCTCTCTCTTCCATTACCTGCTAACTGTTTTGAGGACAACTCATCCTGTTATAAAGCTGAGTTTATGAATGTGAGAGTGGTATTTATATTGTGATGATGCCAAGACCAGTGCTATACTTCTGACACATTCCTGCTTCCCTTGTGGACATGTGGCAAGCGTGGCAGCAAAACAGGTATAAAGTTCATACAAAGGAATGAAAAGGCATCTCTTGGGCTCAGCAACACCTCACTTCACAGAACTTCACTCAAAGTGATTAATTTTATGTTCCTGTTAAAAGCAATAGTAATTGAAAAGAAAACTTTGCATTTAAACTTTGCTTTTCATAATTACACTCTAGAAAAAGCATCTAGCTGAGTAGAAATCAAGTTATATATCAGCAAGGAATGAGTAAAAACTGGCCAAGACTCCCAGTTTAGACCAGAATTCATTTGTTTATATTTATATGCACTCTATACATAACAGTATCCCCCTGTGCTTATATCACTGCAGATTGTTAATTACATTTAAATTTCCCAACAAGCAGATGTGTTCCTACATTCTTTTACATTCTACTAGATTTGAAATAAAACTATGAAGTACATAAAACCCCAAAGACAACCATTAATCTTCTTGGCACTGAAAGCAATGACTACAGCCAGCAGAGCTGAGCTTGCTCACGGCATTAGGCCTTTTATGCATTCTTCTAAGAAGTTGCTTTGCATCCTGCAAGAGTAGATTGTGCAAAACAGAATGAATTATGGATAAAAACAAACAGCAAATCACAAAGGGCATGTTTTAAATCTAAAGAAAATTAAAGTTTATGTTCTGCAAAAAGAAGTGCATCGTGGGAAACAGACACAATGGCTGTCATGTCAAGTATGTAATTTTGGCAGCTGCTTGCTCTATCGTTAGGGAAATCATCACGATATTTTAAAGTACATCTCACATAATTTGAGTTAAAAAATGGCAAAAGCATTTTACTTAATGAAATATGCACTTTCTATTTTTAACTTATATTGGGCATGGATCAGCTTCTTGTCTGAAGTTCTCTAATGCACCTAATAGGCTAAAGAGCAAGGAAAGCTCACGGATTTGAAAACACAATACAGACAAAAAGACAAGATGGCAATTTGATTCCCCCTGGAGTAGGAAGCTGGATATAAATTACCAACATTTTGGTGTTTTAGCAAGCTACCCCAGCCCAGCAGGCACCTGGCACAGGTTTGATGGCATTTGAGAGGATCACTGGTAGCATTCCTCATTTGTTCCAGTTCTAGAAAATTCAGGAGCAGTTTGATACAGCAAAAATAGAAGCAATTGCATTTCTGAAGCTAAAATNTTTTTTTTTTTTTAATATTTAGACATATTGAGGATCCTAATTCTTGATGTCTGACTGCCATTAATTGATAGATACTCCTTAGAAGTGGATTTTCACATGGTTTCTGTGTCCCACAGCTTCAGCCACAGGATCTTGGTCAACTATAGTCTTGTGCATGTTACACCAAAAACACTGCCTTAAGAAATTTTCCTGTTATTAGAATCAGAGAAAGAATAGTGGAAAGATATGAACAGTCCTAAATTTTTCTATTCACTTGCCAGAGAAAACAACAGCCTGCACATACACAAGGCGGGGCTCTCTCATCACTCACTGTTCTAGTTTTAATATACAAAGCTTCCAATGTCAAGATTACAGGTAGGAACCTACAGATACTGGTTTATCTTTTTTTGAGTTTAATAATTGCTTCTCTTTCTCGTTGTGAAGGCAATCTGTCTGTCTTTTTTAAAGAAAGTTTTACTTTATTTGCCACATCTTAAAAGATTAATAACACGTGGATTATTAGAGGTCATATACACTTTTCCCTTAATACAGAAAAGCATTAATTCTTCTGCATAGATATAGGAAGCAATTTATTTTTATTTTGTAACATGACATGCAACCAGAGAAAGAAATTAGAGTCATAAAATTGGACAAACAACATGAATATACACAAAAGGAGGCAATCTATCAAAAGCTTTAACTCTCAAATTGACAAAAATTGAAAAGACAACATTTTGATATGCTATTATACATAGTAAATGTGAACATGTAAGTCAAATTCAAAATACTGGATTTATAAAATAAAAATGATAAATACAATAAAGCACAAAACCTAAACTGGACTATGAAACAGAACGCTATCTCTGAATGAATAATTTATTTGAATACCAGCCAGCTGGTATAGTAAAGTAGCATTTATTTCTAAATTCATCTTGCAATAATTATGTTCACACATTACCTCAAGCATTTTATAAAATTCATTTTTGAGAAATAAAACAGATAATTATTCCAGATGTTAGTACTGCCATGTATGTATAGATTACTGTGGCAATTTAATTATTGTTGTTGCAATTCAAAACACCATTTTCTATCAAACATACTTATTGAGAATTTAAATCAGAAAATGGTAGCAGATGAGCTAAAAGTGAATTCACTCAATATGCCAAATTTTTTGTGCTCACAGCAGGCTCACAGCTGTTAATATTTACTCTACAGTTACTACTGCTTTTATCTTCCAAATGAATATTAATAAAACCACAGATTAACTGTGCCTATTTTTGCTGTAAATGACTTTTAATCCATGAAATAAAAAACATGTATAGAAGGTAACAGAGTATACAGTATCTAAATCACAAAAGCCCAGTCTGGTTTTGTAAAAGCAGAATACAGACTGCAAATATGACAGATTTGATTCTTATTTTTTTATGTTGCTAGATCACACAAAATCCCCAGTGTCCAGTGGAATTGCCATCATAATCCCTCAATGCAGTATTATGTAAAGGATAAAGCTGTACAGGGAACCTTGCAACCACTACCAAGTTACTCCATTGTGTTTCTTCCCATAATTATGGTCAGGTAATTCCATTGCACTGGTCAGTCTATTCTGAGTGAGCAATTATTAAGATATGGAGAGAGAAGTACTAGATTAAAGCAGACCTAAAACCTAAGACAAGCTTGAAAACTTAACAAATCTGAGCATGTTGGTCTGGAGACTGGAGATCCCAACTGCCTACACAGTGGTCCTCCTTTTTAGAGAAACTTCCTTCTCCAGTGACAGGAAGATGCAGTACGAATTCCCTTATATCTGATTTGAACAATTGTTTTTATTGCCAGGGCAGGGTGTGAATCTCTGCATGTCGCTTCTGTTATTTTCTTACTTTAAGTGCTTGATTTTCAGGTATAGCAGATAAATACTGTTGTTATTTAGTAACACCTGTGAGCTTTTGAAGCCTGTTACACAGCTGCAAGGTATAAACACCAAGGACAATCTGGCCTGTGTTTAAATTATCATGGAATTGCCACACTAGAGGAATGTCTTTATAAGCTGACCTTACCTCATCTGGCTTGGTGATGCATTTCCCTTTTCCTGAACACTGGAAGTTGTCTGAATGGCTTCCCACAGGCATGCAGGTACTCACTTTCACCACCACAGTCAAACGTAGAGCCACAATGCACTTGGTAACGGAATCATTCAAAAAACCTTAAAAAAAAAAAAAAAAAAAGAAATTATTTTTGCTATTTGACAAAATAGGTTGATACTGTTAATGCTCTGCAGCTAGACAAACAAAACAGATTTAAAATAAACTGTCAACTAAGAACAAAATTACTCATACTTAATACATACCTCTCTGAATGCAATGCATGTAAATACAAATTAAAATACAATTTGGAGACAAATCTCATTATATTGATTATAAAAAGGAAGGCAAAAAGGAAGGCAGGATGGTGAAACAGATCTACTTCCAGAACTCAAACCTACACTTTCTAGGTTTCAAAATTAAATGCTTTTGCCTGCTACTTTTTGAAAAGTTAAAAAATATATTTCTTTAATTTCTTTAATGACAAAGAACATTAAAATAAAATTTTGTGGAGAAATATGTTTAAATGAATTCATAAAAGTTACTTTCATAGCTAAAAAGCACCCAGATTCATTACATTGGTAAAAGATGGAGAAGCCCTTTGGCTCTGTTTTTTATGAAGTTTGCAAGAATATGCTTATATCACTTGACAGCATTTCTTTGTGTATTTGCAATGCAAGTATTATTGAATGTCTAATCTGATCTCTCTATAACGTGATGTAGCAGGCAGAGATGATGTAAACATGGAAATAGGAATACTGAACAAGGAACAGGAAGATTCATGAATCTCTGACTAGCACCTGTAATTGCATGGAATGAAAATTTATGTGTTGGTAGCTATTAAAACACACTGGAGCATAACAACATCCCTATCACACATATTCCTAACAGATTTATCTGAAAAATAAAAGAAGGACAACAAGAAAGATAAAATGGAGCACATGCACAGCCCATGACATATGGGATGAAGTCAGAGTTCATGTCAAAACACACAGCCCCTGCTCCTGAACTTCACTTGTGCTTGAGCTGCCTTGCTCCAGCACAGTGATTAGACTCCTGCACCACAGCCCTTCCATGTGTGGCATCACTTCATTGTTTTGTTTCGGGAGAATAAATGTGCACTGAGATGAAAATGTGGGTTTGGTATAGTGTATGTTCTGTATGCAGAATTTAGGCATAAAAAACCACCAAAGATCCTTCCATAGACTGTCAAACCTTGACTTCACTATCCTTCATGTAGTCAGACTCCAAAGGGTCTAAAACTGTAGTACTGGAATGGAACATTGCAGGCATAGAACCATTCTATGATTCTCCTTTTCTTTAGAAAATATAGAGAGAATTTATGCAAATTTAAGCAAAAATATATGTTTTTAAAAAAACAAATATCTTTAATTTTAAAAAAACCAACACTAAATAGATGCAGTGTCTGACATAGAATGATTTTTCATAGATTTTCCTCTTCCAACTGCAAAATCCATTTACAGCCTAAACCTCTAAGGAACTTCAAGGATGTACTCCAGCTTCTTACATTATAGACTGGAGATATCACAACATTTAGTCAAGAGTAAAAAAAACAGTAGAACAAAATATTTTTAATGAACAGGAAAAAATAAAAGTTTCATGAAACAGAACTTCAAGTGAATTCTCTTTCAGAACAGCTGCTAAGCATTACTTATATTTTGCATATAGAAGTGTCAAGCATGACTAATTCTACAAATTCCACATGAAATCATATGGAAGACTTGCATTCTTTGTTCTTCATTTTTAGATTTCACTTTTAAAATGCTGCATTCCTTCAGCTATTAGTTGTCTATGATCCCTAAATCCTACCTTCAAACAGGAAAATCTCATGTCCAACACAGACGTCATTGGCTTGAGTTCAGCCTCTACAAGTTAGCTGAATATTCTAAAGGATCAGATTAAAAACAAATAAACAAACAAAAAACCCCATGTATTTGGTATAGTTCCAAATGCCTAATGGTCTGTTTTGGCTAGTGAAGATTATTGTAATCTGATGACCTCTTCAAAGCCAGCCAATTTATTCTGGCTTCAATACATACCCCATTTTTACCCATCTGTTCAAAGATGCAGCCAGAATTTTTCTTTAACAATTGAATGCAATTGTCACTGGCAGTCATGCAATTATATGTGAATGCTTGGAAGAATGCGGTATTTAGAAAATGTCTTTGGGTTCACATTTCCTTGTCTGAAGCAGATTGTTACATATTCTTCAGGACAGTTCCCTAAAGAAATATTAAATCAACCTTCTTTGTACTTTGAATCTTGTTACTATTTTGGTATCAAAAGCCCTTAGGCAAACCACTGAAAAAATCATTATTCTCTCTGGAATGCCACACATTTTCCTGCAATTTCTAATTATTTCACCTAATTTGTAAATACTAGAAAAATACTAACATGGGTATTTATTTTCACTCTATAGAAGTTGCATACAGCTTTCTGAGATCTCTAGGTTTTAAGGCTAAAAGAAGCTTGTCTGACCATCTAAATATAACACCCTCCTTAACTCAGGTCATAGCACTTCAATTAATTCTTTACCCAATTCTCATAATAGCAATTGAACTAGAGTGAGTTTTAAGTTCTATTTTTAACTTCTAGATGGGAGAATAATTTCAGAACCACATTTACAGCTACTTTCACCTCAGGTCTGGAGAAAAATATTTCAGCAGTTTATAGCAAAATGCAGTTTTGTTCAGTTCAACCTTGCTGGTTTTCTAAAGCCAGTTAAAACATAACGGCATCAAAGCATTTCTATTTGCAGAATTCAGGGTTGAGTTATTTACAGTAATACTATGGAAACAATTCTTAAGCCTAATAAATCATAATGTGATGTGAATAGTCATTTAGATTGCAGAGGAGACATTTCCAAGCTTTGTGCACGCACATTTGACAGTCTGCCTGCACCATTTCCTTGGCAGAATGCATGGTAAAATACTCTACAGCTCATTCCACCCTGGCAGTTCCACACACATATGTCTGGGAGCACTCATATCAAGAAAGTTAAGAATAAAAAATAAGAATAAAATCAATCTAAAAGATGACAGGTGTCATCATTATGTCCAGATACTTTCAGAAGATCATATCATGCCATTCAGATTAATTGAGTGTGTGCTTTCTAGACTAAACAAAGTGGTTTACTTCCTTCATAAGCCTCATTTCTGAGCAATACCTTCCCTCTAAGCACAGCAGTCTGAGGTCGGTGAGCTGGTCCACAGTGGACAGCCAAAACAGAGAAGACTGAAGCTAACAGACCACCAGGAACAGTATCATAATACACATAATGTTAGCAAAAGGCAAAACACTTCACTAGAAATCATTCAGAAACTCTTAGCATGTACCCAACACGCTCTGACACACACCAAGGCCTTTTGCATTTGGCTCAAATGTATTTCTTTGCATTCTACACAGTGAATGTATGTATTCTGAAGATATTCATCTTTGGTTCAAACAATAGATTATCCTTTTAGTTCCAGTTCACAGAAGTGTAGGTCTTGGAGTTCACCTAAAGGTTTCTTGGATGAGTGAGAATGACTGCCAAGGGGATTGGGCACTCACTCACAACAAAGTATCAGTTCTCAAGTTTTCAACTTATTTTTAGCCTAGTTTCCCAAGGAAATGAGACAGCAGTGGGATGTCTATCAGTTTCCATCTGTTCTCTTTTTCTCTCTCAACACTTTCCCACACCAAAAGCTTTTGGGGTCAGTAGCCAACTTCAACATTTTGCAAAGCTATGAAGTTCTCAAAGACACGAAGTGCCTACAGCCTCCCTGCACAGTAAGCAGCCCTGGCACCAAGGGCATTGGTAAGACAAGATGGTAGGAAAACTAAAAAGGGCCCCAGAATAAGGTGATGTAAATTCTCCACCCTATTCCCCATGTAGAGTACACTCAGCTATTCATTATTTGGAAAATGGAAAACTGAGATATAGTTAAATGGAAGAAAAACAGATTGTATCAGTCCTTCAGGACCAAAGCAGTATTTGGTGTGCCTGCACCATATCTTCAGTTCTTGTCATGCAGTGAAGCTATGATAGTTCCAGATCAGATTTCAGCTTCTAGAAACAACACTGCAGCTATCAGAGCATACTGAACATCCTTTATAAGCCTTAGTGGTCCGGGATAGAAGCTACATAAGTACATCTGATAGTTCATCCACAGATGATGGAAACTCATAGAACTAACCTAGAGTGTAAAAGAGTCCAGAGGAGTTTTCTGTTTGACCTCATCTCTCCCACTACAAGGGAAAACTATCCAGCAAGCTAAACAGGAGTAGTCAGTATGCTCAACCTCTTCTTTTATGACCATTGAACTTTGCAAACATAAGAATACTTTAAAGAAAGGAACCTGAATTCTAGCTCTTCCTCCTAAGATGCTTGATGTCCAAATTTCATCCAAAGATTATTTCATGTCCATGTATCATGTGATATAGCTAACATTCAATAGCATGAAAATTACTGTGAAAATAGAGGTCTATCACCACCATGCTTCAGTGCCTTTTTGGATCTAAGCATGAAGTTGGAAATTTATTTTAACTATGTGAACCAATTTCCCTCCATTATGGCACTGCATATCACAGTCTCAATTAGAGTTTCATCTAGCAAATCTAGGCAGGCTCAATCCTTCTTGTTCATATAAGTCATGTTCAACTCATTTTAGAGACCTAACAAATGAAAAAGCATAACAAGATGTTCTCATGCGCTTAATTCTGAAAATTTACCTTTACATGTTGAAGTAGTAGAGGCCTGCTTTTGATTTACAAATGGACAAACATTTATCCCCTCTTCCATGACCCTAATACTCACTAAGGCTTACTAATACCCTCAGGACCCTGACACCAATACTGTTCTACAGAATATGAAAAATGGGTCAGGAGTCCTTTCCTAGTTTGCTTCAGGATGGTTATCATACATAAGAAAAAAGAAGTGAGAAACAGGTAATCAATGCCATTTGCAATCTTTGATGCAGTACATGAGTGCCATCAGCCCCGTAAAGAACATCTGAGATCGCTCTCTAATGATGCTGCTAGGCAACATAGCATCTGGGGATATAAAAATACAGCTGCAATAGCAAGATTGCTATTTTGTCCACAAATAGCACTATTTATAGGTGGAACAACTCTCCCAAATTCTATATGGATCAGCGTGCTTACTGTGCTTTATTCACAGAAGCCTTGGTCAGATACTGCTTCTGAAAGTGTATATAGATTCTAATGAGAATCAGTTCAAGAGCTGCTTCAAATATTTTATTTTTCAAAAGCTCACATGAAACAGCAATTTAAATAATTTTTTTTTTCTTGTGAGGTGACTGAAAACCTTCTCATTGTCTTCTCCAAATTGCATTCATAGTCACAATCAGTTTTTAGATGGATATGCTTTCTTCCTTCACTACCAACAATGAAAACTGGGCTCCTAAAATCAAACATACACTTTCTTCTCAAGCATAACCACTTAAAGGTAAGAGTGCTGCTGCTCAAGTTACATCCTCAGTAACAATACTACAGTTCTACCAGAGGCAGATTGACAGTAATAGAGTTACACTGGTGTAAGAGAAAGCAAAATCTGGGTGTCAGAAAATTATTACCAAAACTCTGGGAAGAAACAGCACATAGCTTGACTTTCAAGCTGGAGCTCAGTTTTGCAGGACTGGTAGTAAAAAATATATTTATGAACTGAGCAAACCAGTTGAATTCACTTAGCATAGAAAAATCCCCTGTTCCACTACATTTCCTCTGTAACAAATACCACTTTCTGAATTTCACTGCTACCTAAACAATTAACCAACTTAATACCTTGACTAGACCAAACCCCATAGCAGAATGATGAAACAGTCAGCTAGCAAGAGTACATTTACTCTTACAAAGCCACTTGCATACACACCTTATTAAGGAGTTGTGGCAGTAGCTTGAAGTATGACCTTCTCCCACAGCTTCAAGGACTCTGCTCAGGGTCCAAAAGTAATGGTGAAAGCCCAGCAAAGGGTAACAAGACTATTCTTCTAAAAGATTTCCTGTATCACAATTTACCAATATACCTTTATTTGCCAGCATTTCAAACATGTTACCAAGCTGGCAGAGAATTATTCTGGGCCCAAATATAGACCATCAGAATCTCTGATTCCACACTTCACAAACACAGTTAAGTGTGGTGGAATACAAAGGGCATAGCTGGGACTGCACTAAGGGAAGCTGCAGAAGATGGGATGGCAAGGTTGGCTAGGATATATCTGTAGTGACTGATTAGGTGAGAGGCTCTATGAGTGGCTATCCTGCTTTTAAATACACGTTACGGTATGTTACACTACTAGCTGAAGATCTCAAAGCCTTTTACACACGTTATTAAATGTGTCTCATAGTGGTACACTGCACAATATACCACTTCTGCACTGGTATCCATACTTCACAGATAAGGTTAAGGAGTCTGTCCAAGATCTTATCATGCAAACAACCATGTGATCAACTTCAAGTAAATGTCTTGATCGTGAATTGCTCACAAAAGTAATATTTGAAGAAAGAGGAATCTTAAAATTAAAGAAACAAACAAAAGGTATCGTGCCAAACATTACAAATTTGAGCAGATAGACCTCCAAAGACAGGTTAGAAAACTAATTTTCCATTGTCACTTGCTAGAAATAGCCGTGAATAAAAATTAATTTTGAATCATTTACTGATTAATTAAAGATTACTCTAAATAGTAAAAATTACTTAAATGCTAGCTTAAAACATAATACAACGTATAAAAATAATAACTAGTCTGATGTTTACATCTACTTATATGTGGAACAAGGTACATGCAACTTGATCATAAAGGACAAGATATTTATTTTATCATACTTATAAAGATACCCTTTCTTATATAGGCCAACAGCATTCTTCAGAATGGTTTGGATTTCCGCTGAATGCTTCATTTTTTCACCTTACAAGGCCATCTTTTAAAAGAAATCATTGAAATTAACACTTCACTGTGCTTTTCTCGCTTTTCTTGTTGCTTGCACTTGGCTGCTGCTGCTATTGTTTACCAAAAGGCCATTTTCTGCAAGGTTAGCTCTTGTGCCCAGAACCCCAGGGAAATGTTCAGTTGAGCACAATGCTCAAATCTGCAGACAATAGGGCCCTTCCAGGCAAATGACACACTTTAAAATGAGAAGCCCACTAACTGGAGCAGTTGTCACCAAACCTCCCCCAGCGAGGCCGCCCTGCACAAAAGGAGCAGAACAGTCATGCACACGGGCAGAGCTCTGCACATCAGCTGGGCACAAGCACGGCCTAAACCCTCCAACCACGGCATGTGCAGGGCTTGGAGGTTTAATTTGGTCCAGAGTGAAAGGGGGTTAGGTCAAACGACTGCACATATGCCATGGACTGGGAGCTCACACAGATGCTCAGCTGACACATGGCAACTTGTTAAAGCTAGAGTAACTTGATTACGTGGCTTTCAGGGCATTCAATTCACACATCTTCCATTATGAAATAAAATTGTCCTATTTAATTTTTTGCGTAAGTGAAAACAATTTCAAGATGCAGAAAACTGCTTTCTTTAGATAGAAATGTGTGCATGTTTTAGAAGTGCATAACAACACAAAACACATTTCAAAGCCCCAGACAGAATTTGCCTCATAATCAGAAATCCTATTGCCAGATAAAAAGAGTTAGAAAAGACCAACTCCTTCCAAAATATCTGTCTAGATTATTTATTTTACACATAGTATTTTTTTTTTCACTGTTTCATATTGCCTATTCAATATAGCTGCACTGGTATTGGTGGTAACTACTTGTTAATGCATGATGAGGTGTTGTAGGGAGACTTCTTAAATAACTGTGCAGGACAGAGTTAGAAAAGAAAATACTTTGTTGCATTTGAAAGGCAGGACAGCATTTTGGATCGGCAAATATTATCCTTCCTGATATAGAACCATATGGCTCTCACACTTATTAAAAAGCAGCAGATACCTTGTGCTTGAGAAGCCAAGCATTAATTTTCCTTTTTAAGCCTAACCTCAAAGAGTTTCATGGAATTCAAGCAAGCTGCCTTAGAGGTGTTGGCATTTGAATGGCATCAGTACTCTTCATCTCACCACAAAGATGATAGAGCACCTATTTTCATGTGAGCTTGTACAGCTACCAATTTTATTTAAGGAAATATTTTTAAAATACTTTGTAAGTAGAGTTGAAAGCAGCTAACTATATTGTATTGATCTAAAAGGCTGGGCATCTTGGAGAAAACAAGATGACATGCCAAGGAATGTCAACTAACAAGTCTAACAAGTTTTTGTTTGCTGTGATGAAAATAAGCATCATAATTTAAAAGTTGTGCTGGAGGATCTTTTTTCTTTTCAGATAAAAATATTAATTCATAATAAATATTAAACTTTCTACCTTATTAATCTGCAAGGTCTTATCTGAGAAATAGCAATTTTGCTTATAAATGTCTTCCTTTGATTTTATAAGCAGACAATAAGCTAAAAAGCTTATCTCATGATATCTCATGATATCTCATGAAAGCTGCTTTTTAAGCAGCATCTTTCCTTTTAAGCAGCTGCTTAAGCAGCACTGTGGAAGTGCTAAATAAAACACGAAGTCTAAAAGCAAGTAATTTCAAACTATTAACAAGCATTTTCTTACTATTACATAAAAACTTTTCTATGATATTACCTATGGGGAACTGGAGGCAAAATACTAATGCCCAACTGTTTGTTTTACTATTTTTCTGAAAAAGCTCCCATCATTACTGCTTCAGCTCTGGGCACACTGAGGCAGAAAAGCAATTTTTCCATTTTATCATGAAAGCTGATAAGAAGCAGATCTTTTTTCAACAGAAATAATATTCTAACAGTCATGATAAAGACCTGAAAACACAACTTCATTTTTTAATGTTAGGAGAAAAAAAGGATATAGGTCGCATGCACACAGAGTCGGCACTGCCAGCCCCACCTTCTACATTATGCCCAAAACTTCCAAATAAACACTTCTTAAGACTAAGTAATAATCCTACAATATGCAGTTTTGTATTGGTATGAAAAGGGAAATGTTATGAAGCTGTGTCTGGGGAGGTTCTGGTCAGATATTAGGAAAAGACTTAACACCCAGAGGGGGTTTGGGCATGGAACAGGCTCCCTATGGAAGTGGTCACAGCACCAAGGCTGACAGAGCTCCAGGAGTTTTTGGACTGTGCTCTCAGGCACAGGGTGGGACTCTTGGGGTGTCTTGTGCAGGGCCAGGAGTTGGACTTGATGATCCTGAAAGGTCCCTTCCAACTCAGGATATTCTATGATTCCATTAATTATTACTCACTCTCCAAACTCATTAAAAAGAAGCTATGGTTGTTTTGTGTCCTAGCTGTTAACTGGACTGGTAAATATGATCTGCTATCTGTACAGCCACACAGGTGTATCAATACCAGTTTTCCAAGCAGACTGGAAACTGTGTGAAATTAGACCTGCTTGACTGCAAGTCTGCCAGCCACAGGTGTATCTTTGGATGCCCCTGAAGCACAGAACTGCTGCCTTAGTAAACAGGTATATTAATTTAGCACCAGGGTGAATTAACTGACTCGTACAGAAGCAGATGGTGCACAATCACTGTAAAACTTCTAAAGTGTGAGCATTTAAAAAAAGGAAATATTTTAATGCTTTTATTATACATTGGGTTTGTTTTTTTCAGTATTTTGACAGCAACCTATGTTCTCAAAATTAATGCTCCAGTTCTCAGTCAGAGTGTGATAGCATGCTTGGATAAAAGAGGTGCATGCAACAAATCATAATGGATTTTTGTGGGAGATGCCATACAAGCTGAGAATGTCCTTCAAAGCCCTGTAAAGGCTTTTTCTATTTTTTAAGGAAAAATGTTAATGCATCATTTTTCTCAAGACAGCTATTATTTAATCAATTCAGTAAATCTTCTGCATTTTCAACAATCTTGCATAGAAAAATATATACAGAATCCAGTATATTATTCCCTGAAAGAGAGAAGTGCACAATGATGGGTAGATTAGATTTCCCCCAAAACACATAACAAGCAGCACCTTCAACTCACCCCAGAGATCCTTAGCTGTAATCTATTAGCATTCATGAGAACTTCTGAAAGACTGCTGCACAAACTGACTGTGCATCAGGGAACTCTTATCTCATTTTTTCAGACTTGTAAAATGTATTCCATCTGATTTCAATTTTTCAAGATATATTGCAATGAAGGATAGGTGTGTGACTCTAACAATGTAGAGTTTTGCAGTTAACTCATTTTTAAATGTTCTAGTACCATTACTGCTAGCATGAATATATGAAGATCCAGAAATAAAACAAATACTGATGAGACATTTTATAAATATCATAAATAGTTTCTGCAGGAATCACTCATTAACTTCAAAGAACATTGAGACAAAGAGTATGAATCTGTAAGTCTAAGTAATGGAAAGCCTGCCTTTTACTTCAATAACGTTTTTAATGTGGAACTCCATCTCTTATTGAAGACATTATTCAATCCCTCCTGCTTCCCTTTCTCACTGTATCTTTGGCCAATATTGATGCCCACCCATGACACTCCACAGAATAGATATTAAAAACATCTCCTGTTCAGAAATGCCCTCCATTAAATACTTTTTTTCTAAATCTTCATTTCAAAAGAAACATGGTTTCTGCAAACCGTGAGCAGAGGCAAACAGCTCACCTGGCTTGTCCTTCAGACCCAGCCACCTTGAAACCACCTCTGTCTAGCAGTAACCTGGCATTAAAAGCCACCAGCACCTTGGGATGTGCCATGTGCTTCATCCTACTCCTAATCCACACAACTCACTTTCTCACTTCAAAGCCTGAACTATATTGGGGTTTTTTTTTCCCCCACTAATAAATACACTCTCTAATAAAACATAGCAAATGATTTTAGAAGACTGGCACATGTGTAGTAGCAAATCTCACAGAGAAACTCTAAAATTCCTCTGGGCAAAGCATGGAAGGAAGGTGTTAGAGAAGGTCCAAGCCAGTCTTCTGCTGGCCACAGCTGGGTAAATGCTGTAAGTGAACCACATAATTATGCTGCATAATCACAGCAGCATCACTCTGTCCCTGCACTGCAAGAGACTGTTCGCAGATGCAGCAGCCATTTTACAAACCCCATTACAGCACACAGAGTGCTTTTTTTGGGTTAGTTGTGCTCCATTCTTGCCTTCATTCTCACACAGTGCAGGTACTGTCTCTGGGGTGAACAGCTCTGTGCTGGCAGGGTCTATTTTTAGACCTCAGAAACAGCATTCTTCCCAACCTCTAGATACTGCCCTGAACCACATGATCAGCAAATCAGCACATTACTGATGACTTCTGAGTCTTTTCAATCTTGTCTGAACACCTTTAAACTTGTGTCACCACAAGGTAACACAAAACAAATAATATTTCACTAAAAGTTTTATCTTTGACATAAATAACTTACTCAGAAGGATTTGCAAGAGGCAATTAAAGTACCTTGCTGAGTAAGAAAACTTGGAAGGAACACAGTGAGAAATGAGTCAAAAAGGATGTAGATCAAAAAGAGACACACACAAAAGTCAAACAAAAAAAAACCCACTCAGATCTTCCCCATTTTTGTTTTACAGTTCTAATTGGAAATTTCTTACAAGATAAAAAATGCCGTTGTACAAAATTCACCAATTAATAGAAGAAACCTTTAAAATCACATTTGAATAAACAGAAAAAGAGTGGGGGAAGGAGAAGGAAATAATATAAAGTAAATGTATCAAGTGATGTGGTCCGCAGCCTTACTGTGTGACTCTGCTTACAGCAGCCTACAGCATCTTGTGGCCTCCTCATATCACTCTAGCTTCAATATCATCAATAAAAGCACTGGCAACATTATTGGGGGTTTTTTAATATAAAATCACTCACTTTAACTTATTGTACCTTAGAATAAGCTTGTCATGTATATCAAGAAACATGTAAATTTGTCTATAAGAAAACATTTATTCAAGTGACTTATTGAAAGCTAAATGATTAAAAAACTTGTGAGACACATTAAATTGACTGACCTCTTCCACTCATCTAGATCAAATCTGAAGTAAAGATCACATTATTTTTCTATAAGCCTTGGCAGAATTATGGATTTCAGTTGAGCAAAGGTAAAATTCAGTTTCACACCAAATAACTGAGTTACTTTTTAAGTTTACACCCAAGACTTATACTTCATTGGACAAAAACTGATGATGGGAAGTAAGCAGAATATTTCCATACAACTGAGAAGGAAATTCAGAGGTTCTTTCTTAAACTAAAAAATTCATGCCTTAGTTTCAGCTGCTGGAAAATTTTACAAAGAATTTCACTCTCAGGAAATTAAAAAGAAAGACCAAAGAAGTTATCAAAAACCACATGGAAGTAAAGCAAGAGTCTCAGAAACTGTACTGTACTCCATGAAATAAACCATTTTTATGAACTCAACCTCGTGTTATATTCATCAAAGAAAAGGTACATTTTCACCTCATGTTACCCAGCACACAATAAAAAATTCAAAGAATTCCAGTGACAGGAATTCAGCTATAGAGATGAGTAGGACACAACAAACTATGAAAGAGTAACACAATACATATTTTAGTTATCTAAATTAATAACCTGTGCTGTATGGCTTGTACAGCCAAGTGGAGCCTTCACAGAGCAACTTGGGACCTCTACTTAGGAGCTTAGAGCAAGCTGTGCCTTTAGGCATCTTCACTACTGCATAGAAGTTACAAATTATCCTGTCTTCAGGATACTTTTATCATATATTAAAAGCAAATGCAAAAATTTATTCCAGAGACATGAAGGGATGGCTTTAACTCTGATAAATTAAATGCAAAACTAGATTAAAAGCGGAAAAAAAGCCTAAAACTAAGTAGCTTGGAAGGAATAATAATATTAAAAGAAAGAAAATAGAAAATTATTTGAAGAAAATAAACATGACTAAAAGAAACCACTGATGATAAGAATTAAATTATTCTACTAACAACCCTCAAGCAGTATCTTTGGAAAGCGATAGCTGAAAAAGAAGAGAACAAGGTATCACTTCGGTATTTGGGGATTTTATGTATTAGCTACACACTTGGAATTTGTCCCAGTATTTCTACATCAGAATGCTTTTAATTTTACATTCATTAGCATGGTAAATTTCCAAATAATAATTGTGGCAGCTTATAGTTCCTTAAAAAATATACAGCATTTCAGGCAGATAACAATAAGTGCTGTTATTACAATGACTTCGGTTTCATGTCATTGGTGCAATAAAAAAATCTGCCCAGAAATCTCAGTTTAGATCTATTGTGTCTATGCATATAAATGGCATTAAATCTGTATTATTTCCCATACCCTTAAAAATAATATACCAGCCTATTTTCATTATACTCCTTCCATAAAGATGTTTAACATTTAATTGCCAAGTGAAACAAATGGTGTATTTCTAAGGTTGCACATTCAGAGACAACACTAGAAAATAAAAAAGTAGTGCAATTAAACACTGTTAAAATATAATAGGAAATCTGATCTTCTAATATACTTTTTCAATTTTCCTGTCTACAGGCTAAAGCTTCTTCACAAAGCATCCCATGACACAATACCTGACAAAGAAACACCTCAAGCATTCGATTATATACTGCGGTATCTACTAAAAACTTATTAAAATAGAACATATCAAATAACTTGCACCATCTCAAGGTATCAGACAAAAATTACTGTAGAGATGTTAAAGTGAATGGAGCCAACTGTGTAAGAATTTACTGTAGCCCTTGTCTGGTTTGAATGAACCAATGTCTGAAACAGTCTCAATATCACATCAGGATCTTTCAGCACTTAAAGGAATTAGTCCTTTGTTCCTCTAAATGCTGAGTAAACCCTCAGCTGTCACCTAGAGGTGATGGACAGAAAGTCAGCCTGTTACTCACCAATAAAGTAGTTGTTTCCTAATGCGAGCATTTCTTCAGAAAGCACAAGTCCACCCAGTGCCTGGAGAAGAGTGACACTTCTGCCATCAATAAGTGAACACTGTTTAAATCCAGTGCTTGTGACCTTCCATAGCAGGATGAGAGAAGCAGTAGCATCTTGCCTTATTCTAAGAAAAGAAATTATGAGAATATTTACACTGAGGGAAATCGGTGTTACTAGGAAGTACATCACTGTAGAACTGAAGCTAAACAAAGATAGGAAACTTAAATCTAGCAAGTATTGAGTCAGGATAATACTGAATGTTTTTAGCATGTCCACAAAACTTAAAAATGCTTCAATTGTAATATTTTCATAATAGCTTATGTAATAGCAGATTAAATCATACAGAGTTCCAATTTCTGATACTTGAAGGTCACCATCTTAATGCCCAAGAAGAATTTTAGATAAATACCACATAATAGTAAAGGATCCTTAAAAAGGATCCTTATTCAGTCTGTATTTATGCCTTTTTGAATAGTACTGCCATCCTATAATCTACAGTGCCATCATTTTCTGCAGCTGAAGTACATCCAGCCCTGTTGTTTCCTGAACATTCAATGTTTGCTCAATACCAGGAGACAGATCCTGGTAGAAATCCTTATTTGTGTGACACACCAGACTGAAGACTCAGGACAGTTTATTCCTGTAAATCAAATGAGTCGTGTAATGCTCCCAAGGTCACTGAACCCATGGTGCCTTCCTGAATATTGACAGATTGCATATAGAGTCTACTACTGCATCCACACTGTCAGCTGCATTAGGGAGCACTGTACACTATACCAGCCTTTGTCCTCACAGGGCACTTTTTTTCCTCCTCACCTCCATAAAGAAACAATAAAAATCTCCCATATTTCTGGCAAGGTCCCAAATTTTAGCATTAATTTCCTGTGAAGGAATCCCGAATGAGTTTGAACAATCCTCCAGAAATTTAAACACAACCGCATCCAACTGCTAAAACTGGTAATTCTCTCTGGCTGAAAAGAGACCTCCAAATACCAAGATATGAAGCTCGGTTCCACAATTTCCAGTACTGAAATTGTTTCAATCCTGCTAAAAGCACAAGGCAGTGTAATTTGAAACAAGTGACCAGGGATAAACACTTCAAAACAAGAAAAGAAAAGCTTTGTAGTCATGGGTAGCAGAAGTTGAAAAAATGTTGCAATGAGGCATCATAAGAAGCAAATTTTTTACAGTATTTTGCACCCTCTGTAAGAACAACCCCAACTGCTTACTCCAAAAGCTGACTTTTGGAGTCACACATGACTCCAAAAGTCAGACTTTCACAGTTCTGAAAGTCATACTTTCAGAACAGAATAGCAACAAATTTCACAGTTTAGGCCTCATCTGACAATCAAAACAAAATCAACCTATTAAACAGAAATAATTTTCCTTTCACAGATAGCCATTGAACCAGATATGTTACTTGGGCCTTTAAGATAGTAAATTAAATGAAATAAAAATAGATCTTGACTTGCACTAATCTACCCAGGTATAAAACACTACTAAATATACACAGTGTAAAAGTGATCAAAACTGACTGTGTACTCTGCAACCTCCTTTAAAACGGGGTTTCTCCTTCAAGGCTCTTTAAATAGAGTTTTAGAATCTACAAATGCTGGCTTTTTCCTGATTACAAGAAAAGACACTTGTTTGCTTTCAGATTCCAGCCAGCCAGGGCATCCACACTCCCAGATCCCTTCCTGACTTAGGCTTAAGGCTCATGAATGAGCACAATTCCAAGCCCGTGGGAAGGGTGGGAAGGGTGGGACGGCCCCCACGTTTAACAGTTACTGCTCCAAACTGTCTGCAGCTTGTCTGCCTGCATCACTTTGTTTTTTCCTGTGAGCATGGCCTTTTATAACAGAAACATGGGATTCTGAAAGATAAGATGACAGTATGAGAAAAGTAGGCTATTTTGGGAAAATGTAAGTCCAAAATTGCAGCAAAGCTGTGAGCCAGAGAACTACGTTGGCAGATTTTTTTTTTTTTAAATAAAATTTCCAATAAGAAAATGCCTCATCCCAGCTGACAGAATCAGATCTTTCTAGGAAGTCAGGTTTTGTTAATTAAATGTAACAAAGCAAGTATTTGATCCAAAAAGCATGTATTTGAAAAGTGAATAACAGAATAAATACAAATTTTTGAGCAACATGTCTTTTACGACATACACAAAGATTTCACAGTTGATGATGACACCCAAAGCAATAATCCAGAAATAAAATACAAATGCACACAATACATGCATTTATATGGTCAACAGTAACACTTTCTATAAACAAGTTCATCTTCAGATTAAAGGGGGGAAAACTGTTCACTGCATGAAGTAGAAAGGAAATGTCATATCTTCTCCAAACTGACATCTTCAGCATATCTGCCCTAATTTCTAATGCGTTATGATAGCCCAGAGACAGGTTACATGCTTACATCTTCTAAAACATTAAATATGTGGAAGAAATTATGCCAAACAAAGAGCTGTCATGGCTCTGCCACATGCTTGAAGTCTGTCTGAATTCTCTCATCGTCTTTTAGTCATTTGACAAATCTGCCTATCTGAAAAACTGTTGTCTAAAATATCGTCAAATGAAAATAAAAGTGCGTTTATATTTCATCACATATAAGAATATTCTCACTTTATTGATGTATTCTGTGGAACTTCAAAGGAGATAAGCCGGCCTCCAGCAGAAGTATTGGAACTGGCATTTCCACAAGCCACATCTGGGGTTATCTGAAAATAAAAATAGCCTTATTTAACAATAAACCATAAAATCTGACAAAAGAAAACATGAAAGATTTTTTTTTACAAGTGACACTAATAGTCCAGCAGTCATCTTCTAAAAATCCTCAGAAACATTCACTAAAACCTTTATGCTGCCAACAAAGGTGCTGAAAATTCACATAACCATCCTTTCAGGGTTTTGTTTTAACAAAAAATTCCTGCACGGAAGTGTGAACTTCTAAAAGCATCGTCCTTTAAAAGTGAACATAAAGATGAACAGGATTTTGGTCTTTTGGAATAATAAATAAAGCTCTAACATTTGCCACATCCAAGAAATAGTGCATCATTAATTTATGCAGTCCTGAAGGATTTATAGTAACTAATACAGACATTGCCTTTCTACTAAACTGAAATATGTTTTTTTCCAAACACAGGTTTCCTTTAAAAAACAATCTCCCATTTGCCCATTATTACTCTTTCCAAGTAAAAGATGCTTGGACAAACAGTGCTTTCAGATGAAAAAAAATTGATCACAGTGAGAGCGAAAGGATGAATTTGCCAAATCTAGTGATGTTTACCAGGCACAGAGATCAGTTACTTTAACTAGGTCCAGGCACCATACAAGGTGTCATGCAACACAGGAATTACAGACAGGCTCCCTATTTATTCAGATCTTCAGAAGCAGTAATTTCCTAAAGACAGACAGTTTGAAAATTATTAGTGTTTCCAAGGTTATATTTATTTCCAATAAGTAATATTTTATGTCTATCATTTAATATCATCAGAAGTTTTAAAAAATTTTCATGTATCTTCATCAATTTTCCTATGAAATGTCACACTGGAAAAAAAACCAGTTTAATCTTGAAATTTCTAGGCAGTTAGCAATGTTATTCTTTCAGCCATAGAGAATGTTTGCAAACTTTTTTCATCAACTTTACTGAAAATGCAAAAATACAACCTGACACACTTCCATGAATTAATTTTACATCAAAGCAAAAGCCAGAATAAAATTTGTAAATTTAAATACAATTCAAATTCACATTTTAAATATTACATTAATGTAATGAAACACATGTAAATACATTAACAACAGAAGTCCAGAATATGATGAAAGTAATAATTTTTAGGACACTCAGAATTTTATTTGATTCAGTCAAGACAAATGCTCAGTATTCACATTTCCCAAATGAATGACTTCCCAGTGCCTAGATTACTCAATTCATTGTTGAATTCCCTGGTGCATATAATATGAATACATATAGTTTATGAAAATAAAGTAAGATGCAATTTTATTGTATTTGTTCAAATGAATTTTAAAAAAAGATAATATATCCATTACAATTTTAAATCTCAGAAGTCAAAACTGTGGATGACCCAAGAGTCAAAGTACAATGCATCCAAAATCAGTTTGGCCAATACTCTTCCTTTTGTATTTGCCAACATTTAAACTTTTGTTTTCTTTGAGAATCTATATGCCTACTGGAACAAAGGGGAAAAAGAAATCAGTACCTGTATTCTCACACAGTCTTTCACTATATCTAAAATACACTCACTTTTACAGTACTTCTATAGTTTTACAATTTCATGCATCTATTACCTTGGAACACAAGGAGGAAAATTCTAATTTAAGCATTTCATTTACCTTACTATTTAATATTAGAAGTTTTTAAAGTAAAAGGTATTGATGTCTTTGCAACTGGAATTAAAAAAAAAGAAACACAGAAGCAAGAGCTGAACAAAGTGGCTGCAGAACAAGAGCTGAGATTTAACCTTCACAAAATGGGAATAAAAACCTCAAACAAATAAAAAAATACTTAAACTTGCAAACATATCAGAATTTAGGATTACTCAGCAGGAAAAGTACACATAGGAAATATTGCAATGCTAATCAGAAAAGTGAAAGGCAAAATGCATGATTTAGACTCTTCTATTAAGAGATCTGTAATATTCGATGTATTTGTCTAGGAACTCCATTTGTAACTGGCTCTGACTTCCTGCTCTAAGAATCTGGTAAAATAACCATCTAAACCAGTAGATGCTAAACCCAGGATTTTACAACACCTGAAATTTGAAATTTTTCATATATTAATGACCCTGATATTTGGATCAGACAAAAAACACAGGAAGTAGAAACTCTCTTAAGGAAAAAAATGGTCTCAGCAGTGTCCTATTTCAGTCAAGTACTGTGGAGACAAAAAATGACAGCTTTGACACTTGAATTAAGAAACAAATTGCAGTTTTTTCACTGCTGTGGGAAATTTGTATATAGATTTTTAAGTGTGTCTCTTTCATGTCTTAACAGACCACTCTGCAAAACTGAAGAATGAGGGCAAAGACAACCAATATATTACAACAATAAAGGACACTCAGCAGATGAACAATCTGTAATTTTCACTCTCAAAACAAACAGGCTACTACAACTGGTAGGAGATATTTAAAAACTGAAGTCACTGGGAAATATACTTTAATGATTTTCAGAAGAGAAAATAGAGATCATCCCTAGTTTAAAGTAAAAAATACAAATAGAGTAGCTATCTAATGTCGTTTAAAGACAATCAAATGAAAACATAACATAACTGCAATGACATCAAACGCTTCTCCTGAAGCATTTAATAGTACAGAAACTTTAAGACAGCAAGAAGGTTCTTGGGAAACAGACTTATAAACATTTACACAAATGATGCAGCTACTTTAAAAATAGTCACCACAGAAAACAAAACCTTCACATACCTTCCAGAGTCTAAAGTATGTATAGGAGCTGGTTACAAAGATAAATTCCTGTGTCAACAGAGAATACATCCAACACTGTTCTTCAATACCTTATTTAGAGTTTAAAGTTATTAAATATCAAATTGTTTACAGGTAATGCAGAATTCCTCTTTACATAATTGTTCCATAAGTTATCATCTCAATCATGGGGTTTTTTTTCTTAAAGGATAACATAATATATAAAAACTATATTTCTGCTTCAAATGCTTGAAGACTTTACATAGGTAAAAGAGCAGTATCTTTTGAGAAAGCAAGAGTGAAATCTTGAGAAGAGTTCTTACACCTATGATCTCTACCTGGGCCTTAACAAGACCACAGTGGTTTTGTTAGATTTCCTTACCAGGCCATAGCAGTGGTACAGAACACATAGCAAAGAAAATCTGGGCTGGTACCTAAGAAGAGAGCAACAGACTGTTCTTCCATATTACAACTTTTCTGAAGAAATTAAATCGCTTGAGTTAGACAGATAATCTCCTGCCTTACAAAACCAGAATAATGAGATATACACTTAATTCAACAACTGCTGAAATACATACATAAATCCCAAGGCAAGATTTTTACATGAGAAAGTGCCTTTATTACTTTGCTAAGTGTACTAGACTTTAATTCAATAAGGCTAAGAAGAGAGCATACAGACTCTAAGTCTACATTTATGCAGCCTCTCAGTGCTGAAACTAGTTATCTGAAGATAGCTATTGTATATGACATTTCAGAGTAGATTTCTTGAAAAGTTGAGCAGACATTTGTGATTCTACAAGGCCTTATCAACACAGGCAGACTAATCCTGATAGTGCAAAATACAGCCATTCAGCTGCCATGGTACGTTTGCATTTCTTTTGTACTTCAACCCCAAGTTCATAGAATGGCAGAAGACTTTTACTTCTTGCAAAATATGCCACACTTTCCTCAAATTTAAAAGTGCTCTGTAAGTGGAATGGCCGAATTCATATGAGTCTTAGAAAGTCCTCACTACCTTATTAACAGGGTATTAATCAATATTTCTGAAAACCAACAGACAGTTCCAAACAGTGGAGGAGGTTGCCCAAGTACCTTGTGGACTTTCCATCCTTTGAGTTATTTACGTCTCAGCTGAATAAAGTCCTGAGCAACCTGCTCTAGCTGACCCTGTTTGGAGCAGAGGCTTGGACTAGACAAAATCCAGAGATGCCTTGAACCTCACCTACACTGTGATGCTGTGAGTGGAAATTCACCCCATGAGCCAGCTGCCTATTAAGTCTTTCCTGTTAATTGTCATTGTAATTTCAGCGACACCACAGCTTTCACTAAACCCCACTACAGCATACAGTGAAAGTGCTTCTTTTGAAAATATCCCCAAATTTAACACAAATAAGTATGTGTGCATGTGTCTGCACACTCAGGCACACACAGATACCTGTGACTCAGGTACTTTCCTGCTGTTCTGAGAATGTTCTCTTTGGTTAATCTCTTTCTTTTTTCCATCTCAAAAAGCTGTTCTCCCGTTTTTACCTCTTAGTGGGATAACAGACGACTCTGCATGGTCTTGCAGCCAGAGCAAAGTGGGGCAAATTAGTCTAGAATTAAACAGAATATATGAATGCACACATAATTCTTGAACTAAATAAAAAGGATGGATACAAACTCATCCTACAGCAAAGGGCAGTGCTTAAAAGTAAAAAACCAAAAATTTTAAACATGTTTGAAAAGACATTATGTTAGGGAAAGAGTGAAAAATGAGTTATTTGAGAAAAGCAAGGCTGTGTTCTCACATGGTACCCCATGAAAACTGGCATGGTCATTAGGAAAGAAAACCTTTTGGTTCTTCAGTGGGACAGAAACTGTCACAACAAATGCAGTTTGAGGAATGGTCTTGTAAATGCTAGTTCTTTCAGATGTTCTACTAAGGGATATCATATTAAATTTCAGTTCAATAAAGCAAGTTTGGCTCTTCTGAACATATAACTACTTTTCTATCAGAATAGGGCCTGCAGGAGTTATTCTCTTCTGACCCTGTATGTGTGTCAAGATGTATCCCTTATTTTCCAAGAAATATAATATGTTTGGCAGTCTTCCTTATGCAAGGGAAAAATAATATATGAAAGACATAAAACAGATCCTGACTATAAATCTTGAACAACCATCGGCAAATAAAAAGTGAAAAGAGAAGTAGGGAAATAAAAGGCAACATATTAGAACCATAAGAGAGGGATCTAGTGCTATCTACTTAATGTCTAGATGCCAAGGAACAAACAGGATCATTTCTAGCACAGAAACTGAATTCAGAACAAAACTGTAAAAGAAAAAACGAAAGCAGTTCCAGTACCCTTGCCCTGTAGCACAGAAAAACTAACACTTCTGAAAAACTGAGTGTCATTTAGCTTAACCTCCACATCACTGCACTTGTTTCTACCCTCAGTTTCAGATGGGACAATGCTTGAAAGAAAACCAGAACAGAAACAAAATCAAGGTTTACTTCTAACATAACTCACCAGTGGGAGAAAAAAGCGAAAGTGTTTAGAGTAGCAGTGCCTCTCTGAAGAAGAGCAAGGGGAGACTGACAGACTGCATCCAAAAACAGTATCAAATGAAGAAGGCTTATTGTAGCACTGACTCTGCTGTAAGGGAGGCCACACATCCACTCAGTGAATTCTATTGCTGGCAGTCTGTTTCTTTGCTCATCTGAGCAAGAGTCACTTTGCAGAGTCAGCAACCACAGCACCAAGAGGATCTAGCACATTCCAGTGCATGGCAGTCCTCTAGATAACATTTTTAAAAATTTGTTTTTCTGTCACAGACTATCAATACCAACATTACACTAAGAGGCAGATGCATCAGCAGGCACAGGAGGCTCTCTTACACAATGGCAGATAGATTACCTAGATTATCATTTAGCCAGCTGTCTTCTTGCGTCAAGCCATCCACCACAATCACTTTCAACTTCATAAAATCTGACATTCGGTCTGTACTGGTTTGAGTTGGGATGGAGTAAATTTTCTTCACATGAGTTTGCCTGGTGCTCTGTTTTGGACTTGTGATGAACACTGGGTTGATAACAGGGATATTTTAGTTATCACTAAAGTATTCACACAGCATCAAGGCCTTTTTTTCCTAGACTGCACTACCAGCAAGTAGGCTGGGGGTGCTGAGGGAACACAGTGGGACAGCTGATCCCAGCCAACCAAAGGAACATCCCACACCCTCAAAGGTTATGCTCAGCAATAAAACTGGGGCTGGGGGAGGGGGGAAGTTGGCCAGAGCTGCTGTTGCTCAGAGACTGTCTGGGCATCAGTTACTTGGTGAGTAACTGGGGCTTTTTTACTTGTTTTGTTCAGGTTTTTCCTTTGTATTTTCTATTTCTCCTGTTTATAATTACTGAACTGTCTTCATCTCCCCATGAGTTTTCCCACTTTCACCCTTCCAATTCTTTCACTCATCTGACTGGATGGGGCAGTGAGCAAGTGGCTGTGTGGGGCTTAGCTGCTTATCCTCTGCTTAGATCACAGCACAGTCATTCAATAAAGATTACTTCCATGAACAATTAATAGTCATTTATTATTCCAGAGTATATGAAGATGTTCTGAAAAGAAAGGTAAACACTTTGTAAACAAGTTCATAGAACAAAAATTCCACATAGTCAAATCTTTGCACGCAGTGTATGAGCTCAGGTCACTGGAAAATAAGTTGGGACATAAACTTCAACCTAAGACTGTCAAGTCAGCTGTAGATATTTCTACACCAAAACACCGAAAGGCAGTAAACACATCAGGCTTTCTCTTTTTCTCTCTCTTTTTCCCTCATACTCTCTAGGATGATTCCTGAAGGAGTAGTTAAATGAATCAAGATACTTTTCAAAAACAGCTCTGGATAACCAAAAAATCCTGAGCCCACCCACCAATACAGCTTCAGAAGAGCAGGCCTTCAATATCTTGATGTAATTGCACTACCAGAATTTCTGTCTTAAAGAGCCTTGATTTTAGAAAAACTAGTATTCATTACTATCTATTAAACACAATTTAGTAATGGAATATAATAAACTGAGGCTTTTATAAACTTCACATAATTTATTTAAGCATATTGAGCTTTAAGAGACATTGAGGGTTTTATTTAGAAAATAAATCTAATAAAGGGCAGCACCTATCCAGAGATGTTTACATCAAGTTGTCTATGAAAATGGCATTTGTATATAAACAAACAGTTCCATAAACTAATAATGTAGAGGTGTTAGTGAAGTTACAGATTTATCCTAGAAGAAAGCTAATATTCGTCTACAAAACTCTGTGTTTCCTTCATTCTCCTTATGTGTTTGTAGAATATCTTTTTCTAAAAGCAAAAGAAAAATTACAGAGATTTCCAAAACAAATCTCATATACAGGTAGTAGAGCTGTCCTAAGTGTCACCAAAATTACACACATTCCAGTACTTTAACTGCAATCATAAGAGGGAATGCCAAGAAAATAAGGTAAGAAAAGGGCAAGCATATATACTCCAACTTTCACCCATTTCCACGTCAAAGATTTTCCTAGGATGTCATTGCTAAGGATCAAGTTTCTATTCTATATTTAGCAATCTCAAATGGATCTCTGCTCTGCTTTTGTTCAGATTCTGTTCTGTTCCTCCTGCACCCATACCATACATTGACAAAAAAAATGCACAAACATTTAGCAACACATTAAGTAGTCAAGACTCAAAGGTTCCTGTTTCAAGAATATGCTTATGGAGTAATTCTGCCACTGCTGCAGAGCAGGAACACTCTCAGGATCTTCCACCTGACTCAGCCACCTGACTTCTTTTAAAGGCTTGCAATTTACTAACTAAGGACACACATAAAACAAATGCTGTCCCCACTGCAAGAGGAATTAGAAGTTTATTGTAGCCTCTAATCATTAGTTCCAAACCCTTGAATCTGAGCACAAAATTGCAGTATAAATAGAAGGTTAGACGAGGACTCACATGCTCAGCATTCTAATTTCTGGCTGCGCACCTGGCAAACCACTTCACTGCTCTGTGCTTCAGCATCTCAATTTTTAAAATGGGAATAATACAGCTGATTTCCTCTGAAAAGAATTTCAGGTCTATTATGAAAAGCTGTATGTAAGAGTATGGTACTGCTATTCTTACAGTTGATTTTGTACACTGAAACCTTTGTTAAAACCATTAACTGAGTAGGATTAATGAGATGGTTTCTTTTTCCCCCCATTACTGGCTAATACAAATCTCTTATACAGTTAAACACAAAAGATGATTGAACTGCGGAATTGTGGATTGTTAGCTGGATCTCTCTTACAATGGGAACCAGTTGCCCAAGTAGGAAAAAGAATTCTCTTTCAACAGATGAGCCCAAAGATAAAGTCGTATTATACTAAAGAAAATCAACAGAGAGAAAATATTCTTCTCTATGATCTATGGTTTTAGTCCTTAGTCTGCATATCAGGAAAAGATTAATTTCTTATATGAAGGTCACTCTAAGAAATGAAACTGCATCCATCTGTATGTTGCCTGCTGGTACAGACACTACTGAGACAGTTCATTCCAGCAAGCAGTGTTAAATGTGTCCCTGGCATCCAAGGAATACAGAAAACATGTCCAACTGTAAGCACACATCATGTCTCTCCTCAACAGCCTTCTTCTCTCAGGTGTTCATTCTTTGCGTTCCCAAAACTTCCCAGAAAAGCTTTCATGGAAACTTCACCCTTGCAAGATAATGAGAGCTTTCACTTGGAAAGAGTATTGCAAAACTTCTCTCTGAGACAAAAAGGTCTGAAGAACATTAATTTACGTCCAGTATCAGTATAGAGTACTTTGGAAAGCAGACTGTCTTGGAAGACTTAAGAAAAAAACAAACAACAACATAATATCAGTATTTGTTGCCCTCTGAATCTCAACAAAGATGAAAACAGTACATTTTTCCAATACAAAACCTACAGCTACTTTATTCTCTTCCTTTTAAGAGAGCAAAGAAGGATCAAGTTTTGCAAAGTTCTTACAGCTATGAGGAAAGGTAGTGGTTTTGTTATTAACACTTTTTACTTTTGAAACCTCCACCAAAGAGGCTTTGGAACACAGACCTTCAGGCAAATCAGCTCTCTGCAGTTAATAGATCAGGTACAAATCAGCAACTGAAATCTCTTTGTTTCAGATAATAATCTCTCATGCCATGACTTCCAAGGAACAAGGAAGAAGGTCATTATGCCACACTGCAGAGCTTGTCAAAAATGCAAGACCTATCACTGTATATTAAAAACATATCAACAAAAGCAATTTTGTAATAGGGTAGCAAGTAATTTCCATACTAGTGTTAGTCATGCAATAGCAATTGATAACCCATCTGTATTTCTCAGGTAACAGAAGACATGCAGAAGGGTGAATTTCAGCTACTGAAATACCCACCTGTCAATTACTTGTTTGACTTAAATTCTTACTTAATCTACCTAAAATACAAACCAGGCAGAAATGTTCCTTATACAACACCAGATCATGGATTGAGGAAGACACACCAGGGAAATCTGGTACAGGGAAGAGCATGCCCTTAATTGATCAGGACATATGGACCAGCCATGCAGAGATGAGACTGCATTTAAACTAAATAATAACAGTAGATCATTGTTTTTTTCTGCTTCAGTGCTCTCTCCAAACTCCATCCTTGATGCCTGACATATGTTCTACTGTAAAATAAAAGATATGGGAGATATAATTCCAGGAAACAAAGCTTTGTGCTCCAGACGCTCCCCACCAGGACTCCCACTGAAATGGAATACAGCCCTACAAATACTTATACCTCAGCTAAAGTCATAGAGTCGTAACACACCAAACATGTATTTTACATTCTACTTTCAGAAAACTGATTTAAATAAATTTTAAAGTAAAAACATCAACAAATTTGTTTGGGCTAGCAAAGAGTGATGAAAAATATACTTGTTCCAAGAATTAAACTCCTGCCTGCTCAGTTTCTCATTATGTAGTATATTAAAACACCTCAGGAGAATCAAATTTGTTGAAACATTTCAAAAAAGGTACAACTGACATTCTACCTATTTATTCCTGAATAAATGGAAATAAAATTAGACTACAAAGCCTTTCTCAATAAGAAGATGTCACAAAAATTCTAATTCTTTGCCTACAGAAATTAAAATATCTTTTCAGCAACAAGTTTCATTACTCCTAGCACTTGGTAAAAAGCTGATCATTACTTTAATAGTAACTTAATTAAGTCTGATAACTTTTTAAAATTTTTGCAGATACTTGAGTCCATGCAAACCATTTAAGCATTGAAAATAGGGCAGTGTACAACACAGTAGAAAGGACTTCTCTTAAGGATCATATGTTGCCCAGCTGTAGTTCTATCAGATATCATTAGGTTTTGACAGAGATTTGTTTGTAAGAGTCACGACAAATGTTAAAAATTTAACCATTTAAAAATCTCCCCCACTGTCACTGCATCCCTCGAGTTGTGTCCCGTGTAATGTATTAACTACCACTTTAAATCCTCAAGCAACTATGTTTTCTTAATAATACAGGAATATGTGTTTTTTCAAAGGAAAATGTGATTATAACTGCAAATACTAAAAAATATATTAAAGGAATTGCTTTAACCTTTAGATTTTCCTGAACTTATTTGATGTTTGGAGATATGGAGATATTCCAATTGACTGGAAAAAAAATATTATCCCATTTCCAAGTATCTAATACAACACATTAGCCAACTTAAGTTCATTATTCAGAACATAGATCAAACAGGTTTTTGTTTTAATTTTACCAGCATATTAACTCAGGGCAGAGATCACACCTTCAGCCTTCTCATGAGGACATCATGAAACCATGCACACGACAACCCGATAGTAACATTTTAAAGATTTTTTGTCAGTGAGTTTTCGCTCAGACAGGACACTCTCACCTCTATTTCATCCCATTTGAGATCCACAACTCTCTGTCCTGCCTTTGGCTGCCAGGTAGGTAACGTCACCGTGGCTCTTGAGCGGGGCAGTGCAATGTCAGGCTCCAGGGTGGCCAAGGTGGGGCTGCTGTGCCGGGGTGAGGTGGCCTCTGGCCCTTCGGAGGCTGCCAGGCTGTGCACGGAGTGTTCACAGTTTGTCCCCTCAAAGCCTTCGCTGCAGAGGCAGAGGTAGCCATCCCCGCGGCTGCTGCAGTTACCATGGTGACAGGGGTTGCTGGCACAAGGATCTGAAACAAACTGGAAAAAACGGATCATATAGGTCAATTACTGATTATAAAGGATTTATTTCTGAGTTTTAAAAACACCATAAAACAGGATTCTTTCCCCCTACTGCATTTATCTTCTGAACATATTTATGAACCAAACTCATCTTTGATGTATCTCCAAGGAGGTGAATTCAAAGGATTCAAGAAGAATACAAATTAATCTATACTAACTACTTTCCTCAGACCATTTATGCTAATTCACTGTTGCCACATTCAAGCAAAGAGATAAACACAAGAAAGGAATGTGGCCACCGTTCATTATCAGAAAGGAATTTTCAAAAACAGACTTAAAAGAGTAATCTAGTCAGGGGAAACATCAGATACACTGGAATTTAGGGGAGTAACAGAAATGGGAAAGGACCCAGAACTCGTACAGATCAGCAGGTCATGAAGGAGCTCTGTGTGGTCAGAGCTAACCACATCACACAATCCTATTTGTGGACACAACTTCCATTGTAAAAGAGCTGGGCCTTTTACCTACACTTCATTTTGTGGACAGCAGTTTCAGAATCCAATTCATTTGGGTGCTGAAAGCTTTCTAACAGGAGTTAGAAAGCAGGGGCAAAACTGTGCCTGTTTTTAAAACATCATTTGTAGTAGCATAGGACAAGACTAAGCTCAGTGATGTAGGAAAAATGCTGTCTGAGGCTTGCATGCCTTTGATTTCTATCTTGAATTTACCTACAGCTATTTTGTAGTTTCTTTCAGGTTAAATGTCTTCCCTTCTCTGTGTTTAATTTTACATCCATAATGTATTTACAGAATACATCTACAAACTCTTCAAATTTCATCTCCTGGAAAAATTAGCCATACTTGCCCAGTTTCCTTGGGGAGGACAAGCCCTTCCCTCCAGACATGTGTTCAATTTTGCACCTGAGACTCCCAAAGTTTAGCACTGCCTTTTGCAAAAGCACCAATACTTTGGCTTGTCCTGGAAACAGCTTCCTAGATAATGCTTAAGAAATTCTTCCCTTAATGAGAGCTAAAGCTTGCTGCTGCCTCACTGTCATCAACCAAGACCATCAGGCAGCTTCCTTCACTTCTCTTCACATCAACGGGAAAACACATCACCAATACAAGACATTTCCTCATTTTTAAATGTAAATTTCACCCAAGTGCTTCAGCACCAAAGGTTACCCCATTCTTCCCTGTACAATATTCCTGCTCGCCCGTGTATAAGCAATGCTTCTGATTATATTTCTCAGTAAAGCAGCACAGTTATTTATTATTAAACATTTTTTATAATTATCTCAAGAATCTCATGAACCTTATATATCATTAACTGTTCCATATAGGTAAAACCTTATAAAATAAGGGCCTTGTTAGCCTTGTAAAATCATGGCTCAGTCCTGCTACTTTGGCTAAGCAGAAAAGGACTATGGGAAAGTGACTCAGCTGAATGGGAGGTAGAAAAACAAGTTATAAAACCATTACATGCTCACATCGTGGTTTATGGTGGTTGGATGACTTATATTTGTTATTCTTAAATGCAATGTAACTGACAATGGCATAACTGCTTAAAAAGGTCTGGTTTTTGCAATAAAGCAGCTCTCCTTTGCACCTGGCTGGGGACTCCGTGTTGCTCTACTTCGTACAATTAATGTCAAAAACAAATGTGTCAACACCAGGAATTTTACCTTCCCATTAGTCCAAAGTCCTGGTGTCAGGGACACCAAATCCTAATAAAAAACTTCCTTATATAAAACAGTACTATTATTGACCTCAGCTGGAATTCTTTCTTTGGCTCAAACCTTTGCATACCCCGGACTCTGCAACATTTTTGGACAGAAAACAGAGCAAATATTATTATGAAAGTTAATTTTGGAGACGGCCAATGATGAATGTCAGCTTTCTCCCTGACTGATGTAGAAGGCTTAGAGGCCATAGAGGACAGTCCAAAATACATGGTCTATTAATCTATCTTGTGGTTTGGAATGTTATTTACTTTGCATGGGGACATATACATATCTCATACATTAGACATCAGGGTCAAGCTCTGACTCTTCTTCATTTTTAATACTCAATTACATGACAAGTTTATATATATACTTGATATATCATGGAAGTACAGATTTTTATGTTCAGAAGGGCTTATCTCCTTAAAAACTCTTTCCCCTGCAAATCAAAAGAATACCTGAGTTCTCAAAGAACAAATTCCAAATATCTTCTCCACAAAATAATAATTAAGTGACAGAAAAGAACAATTTTCAGGAAGGAACTAGTTCTGTTCTATGGTTTGTCAGTTACATTTTAAGCTTGCTGCACGGCCAAGTGCCAGAGATATTCATAGAAATTTCCTTTTCCTTTGGGAGTATTGAAGATAAAATGCGTTGACATATGAACAAAGTGCAGTTCAAAAACTGTTTGCAATTGTTTTTTCATATTCTAGTTTCTTGAACTAGATCTGAGTTTCAAAGAACTGCAGATATCCAATGGTTGTATAAGCTCTTTACTCATGCTTTCACAACAAATCCAAATTCCCATTAAGCCTATTTTTGTGTTAGTAATTCAATTGTTCTTGTCACACCTAAAATGTTAAGGTTATTATTTGCAAACCTAGTAACAAGAAAGAAAAAATAACGTTTTCAATCACAACAAGCACTTCCCCCATTACCGAATGCATCCATTCACTTCCCAAGCACAATAATAAAAAATGCTGTGTGGTCTGTACTATTTGATGCAAACTGATTTGAGCTTGTTTGACTGGAAATAGATGTGTTTAATTAATTATTAAGTCCTGCTCAGTGCTGCCCATGCCACGCACCAAAGAATACCTTGTGCTTTAGGAACCACCCCTATCCTTTCAGACATAGTGGAAGTGAAACTAATTAAAATGGTTTAGATTAGATGAAAAATTTTTAAAAAAAGATTAATAGATGTTGAACATCAGCCATGAACTTCCTTAGAACTTAATTTTATGAAGCACTTCATAGGATTTTATCATCATGCTCATTCCTTAGTTACTAGTAATTCAAAAGCTCATTTGTCTTTCAATAAGCCTAGCAAAAGAAATCAGTGCCCTTTATGCATAGGTTTTCTGTTGAACTAAAGAGTCCATTTCAATTATCAGATAAAAAGAGATAAACAAATACAACTGATTAATTTGTATTGATTGTGATGTTTCTGTGGTTTCTCTGGTCCTCACCAAAGTGGCAGCAATGGTCAGCCAAGCGATCTGAGAAACATTTTGACACAGTGAACAGCACGGCTACATCAGATTTAAAAGCTAGCAAAATTTCAGGGCTTAACCTTCAAAAAACTATTGAAGCTCAGGGGAAAGAAAAACAAAAACTTGCTCTCAGAACTAAGAGCTGAACATAAGTATACTGTGAGTACACATTTACTAGCCCCTTTTTTAGCCACTCCTTGTGAAGTTCACAGTATATTCAGAGACCATTGCACAGAGAAAAGAAGGCAGCAAGCAACAGGAACCCATACAGTCCATGAATAAATATTAAACCAGTATGATCACTACTAAAAAATCCAGGGTACAGAATTTAGGTACAGAATTTCCATAGTCATTATTAAGAAAGTATATTTTGTATTTAGGTCTCTTGTTTTCACCTTCATTTTTTCATTTATTAGTCTGTTTTTATAACACATTCCTTGACTAAATAGGCACAGCCAGCCATTGCAGCTGACAGAGCCAAGCTAAAAAGCATAAAATGTATTTGCATGCAATTACTATTCCATATGCCTGGACAACTGCAATCCTTGGAATATTTTTCCAATAGAATCCTAAGACAGATGCATACCAAGGTGCCCTTCATACCATAGTTAATTTTCCAGAGGCAGACTGAATATGGTATAAAACTGAGCTTGGTTAAGAATCACACTCACAAACATGGATCATTTGCCAGCCAGTCCAATTGTTTCCTAAGGTTTCAGTTCAAGATAAAACACAGCAGTATGCAAATCTGCAAGATCTTTCTGCCAGTACTATTTGCGGTGACACCAATTTGTCAGTTGGTGCTCATTCACCTTCTCTTCAAAGTGGCTCTACTTGTTCTACCTGGAGACAGTCCAGGTAGATCCTCCAGAGAGCTTCAAAAAATAGGATAGTGAGTCTAAAGCCAAGGCTACAGAGGAGCTCCTAAACACTGTGCCAAGCCTGTCTTCCACCTGCAACTCTCCTCTTAGATGTGTTAGTACAAAACTAACTTTCGGATCAGTTTTTATTGCTGTTGCCTACAGCCACAGACAACATTATACCTGCTTGCAACTTCAGTAAAATATGGAAAAAAGTCCCTAGTAAAGCCAATCCTCATATTAAGAATTTTAAATTCATTCTACATAGTAAATGTTAACCTGTAAACAAAGCCAAGCTGCCAGAATGATGTTAAAGGCTGATATTTTGCATGTGTGTCCAGGAGCACTCACTACCTCTGAAACAGCCTACAGATAGTAAAAACTGACATAGTCCAAGGTTTTTGACTCTTCCATGGCTCCCTGAGACCATTTTTCCAGTGACAGGGTAAATGGTTGTGGTTCTCAAATATGGAGAATGGTTGAGACTTAGGTCTTCATGTGTTCTGGTAAAAAAAGATCTTAGGAGAAATTTAAATCAATAAAAGTAAAACTGGTTTTGCACCTACATTGCTGAAGAAATCTCCCAATATAAAAGCAAACAACTTCTCTCTCAGATGAGATCATGGGAAGATCCACCACATATCACCAGGATCAGACATGCCAATTTCAAGATATGCATGGTACATTAAAAATTATCAACAACTGAATACTTTAGAAAGAAAATAATTAAAACCTACAGTTTAAGCCATTATTTGCTTTTAATAACGTAGGGGACAAAAAGATATTTCCTTTTAAGCACATCTGAAATATCATCTTGTTTTGCATATGCATAAATTCATGAAAAAGAGACAAAAACAGATTTAAATCTTTTACATAACAATAAAGATTATCTAAAAATGTAATCTCTTTGAAAAAATTGTTTAACATTGTTTAAACCATTATTAAAACTTATTCTAATTCAGTCCTTCACACAGTGAAGTTATAAATTCCATTCCATCTCACATTAAATATTACGGCTAACTACAAAATGAAAAGCAAGAAGAAAAGATTAATTTAAAATTTAAAAAAATCCCTGATGTTCCAAATAGTATCTGCAGGAAAAGCACTGAGATGAGTATATCAAATAAATGTATTTTCTTCTGTTTTGAGAAAAGACTGTCTTGAAAGTCAGTCTGACTCAAGCAATGTATCTGGGTTCAATTTCTGGCTCTCCCAGAGACATCCTGGGTGAGCTGAGAACAGTCAGACTCCATTTCTGCCTCTTTCCAACTATAAAATAGGGATTACACTTCCTTTCTCACACTCCTTGTGTTGTCTGGTTTGAAAGCAATTTTTTTTCAGGATGGGAACAACAGAGACACAGGTAATAGGAACTCTCAAGAAGCACTGAAATACAAATAAATACAATCAAGAAATATATCCCTGTAGAGCAAGGCTAAATCTGTAATCTGGGGCTATTCAGGTTTGTTTCTTAGTCTTCCTCTCTTTTTTTTTTGCTTCTTTCTGTGGCCATTTTGATTTCTTCTGAACACTTCTTTGCTCCAATGAACAGAAGTGTTTACAGAATTATTCAGCCAACTCTAAAGTTAATAAAAAATCCTAAGTTATATTAACTCTTCTAACTAACCCATAATAGACAGGAAAAGCATCCTAATATTGCATCTTTAGACACTACTCTTCTTCAAAGCAAGATTTGCTTCAAAACAGATGTGCTGAAGAATACTTTAATTTTTCAACTGTGACTGAACATAACAGAAATAAAAGTGGCTGAAGCACTCTCAATCAGTAGAGTCAGGATAAATGAGAGCTTTTTGTCACATGAGGATGTAAAAATAGAACACGATCAGCACCACGATCACACAGGCATCAGCACCTGAAATGGCTGCTCCCTAAAAGCCGCCTGCAATGTCCTTTGTGTGTGAATTTAAGGACACTCTTCATAAATAATTCTTCTACTACATGCCCCAGGACACAGTGAAACACTGCCTGACAGAGTGCAGTGACCACAGTGATCAGAGCCAGTCCATACAGGAATTGGAATGTCACAATTTGTAAGAAGGAAGAAGTGCCATCATGCTGGTGTTTCATACTAGGAGCTGCCCATGGGCAATGAACTACACCAGTCTGAGCCCTGAGCACCAGCGATTCAATAGAATGGGCAACCACAAAGTAATAAGAAGTGCTTTATACAGAGGTCCTGGAAGCCAGAACAATCAGGGCTTTCTTCCCCATCCCTCAAAAACGAGTAATCAGGACAATAAAAAATTCTCAATTACATAAAACACGAATATGGCAGCTATGTCAGCTTCAATCATTAGGAACTAACTACAACCTGCGAGACAGAATTGGGATTAATCAAGAATTAGAAGGTCAAGGCCAAGAACTGTATCATAGTGAAAATACAATGTAAGCAACTTCTTTCTAGAAGTAAACATTTACCCTTCTCATTTAGCAATTCAACCTAACACCCCACCCATGAGGAAAGCCTTCAATAAATCTAACAAAGTGTAACCTTTATCAGATATTTCAGAATATGATTCTTTGAAACACCATTAACAATGAGAACTTTGGATTTCTTCCAAGCTGCAATTCTCATTCCATGAGTTTTGAATATTCAGAGTAATGAAACTGCCAGTGAATGTAATAAATGGATATAAAACCTTTTTTTCACTTCAGTGAAGCAGGAAAAAAATGCCTAAAGAAATTGTCTGTTTAATTGCGAACCAAAGCATGGCTGCCCAAATCTATTTGAAAAACCAGAAAACATAAGGCAGAATTTGAACAGCATGACAGATTTTAAAAACAGAGCTCCAGCAAATGGCTGATTTACCCTTGTGTAGTAAGTTAACAAACACCAACTGCTTTGCTCAACCTATCCCCAGGCACATTCTTACCCCAAGGTATCCTGAAGTAACTGCAAAGTAAATTGAGATCACTTTCCTTGTCCCTCAGTGAAAGGAAAATATCTGCTTCACACTAAACACAGAGAACTGTCAGATGTCAGCACGTACAGAAACAATTATTGACAAGCACTTCACTTTTTTTTCTCCACTTTTCTCATCAGATTATTTTAATTGGGTTTTTTTAAATATATATTTGCCTTTCTCCTGTTGTAAAACGACTTTCAAATCATCCGATATTTGTCTAAATACAGCAGATTTTTTTTGCACTACATTCCAAGTAGACCAGCTAAGCAAGTTTACTGTGTTTTTCAGTAACACCCAAAACTCAGCAAAGACGCTTTTTCAAAAAACCAAAATGAAGTCAGGATATCTATCCCAAAGATGGGTCCACTACTTAAGAGAAAGGATCTAAGAAGTACCAATAGATCTCTGAAGATAGGCATTGGTGTTTTCTACCAAAGAATCATCTTTTAACCCTCAGTAAGGGCTGGCACCCTGCTAAAATTGTTAATTGGGACCCTGGTGGCACTCTCATTAATGGTGGCAAACTAGGGGGTAATTGTAAAGGCAAAAAATTACATTTGTTACAGTGGCACAATACACTTGTTTGTTTAGATCTTATGCTATTATTTTATTATTAAAAAGTCACACCGTGATAGAATTATCAATAGTATCTTTATTCTTAATATTGTTTTCTCTTTTTAGAAGTAATTTTTCTTGAGCAACAGTAGGGTGCACAAAATATTTTTATGATAGGACATTATGATATGTAATGATATGAGAATTCATAACATTTCTTATTTCCACACTGAACTAGGGCAAAGCTGAAATTAAGTAAACATGCTCCCAATATAATATTATTCTAGTAGACATTAATTGACCTAAAAAATGACAAGTAGAATTCTATAAAAAACCACACAAGCAAGTTTCTAACTCACATGCAAAAGATTTTTAAAAAATTTTTGGAAAAAAGGTTTATTAATTCTAATAAATAAAAGTTTGAGATTAACCAAATGGGTAACAGGCCAATCCAAAGTTAATATAATTTCAAAATCTTAAGAGTTCTGCCATGAATATTTTGAGTTATGATGAGATCAGGACTAGCACAGGCAGAAATACAGTCCACCTATATTAATGAAAACATTAAAAAAATCCCAAATGATCTGCTGCTTGAATTTTCAAAATTACCTAGAGATATTACTTATCCTACTCAAAGTAAGATGACCCTGAATTCCTCTAAATTTGAGCTGTTTTAGAAACAGTAGAGTGCTATAATCTCTCTACAGGAAAGTTGAGTTTGACGCGTCTGTCCACCCTTACAAACATTGAACAGATATTTTGATAGTTTCCTAGAAATCTAAAAAATAAGTTAAAATTTTACTTGCATTGCACAAACAAGCACCCAGAGAGAGGATCAAGCCTATGTAGATGCTCTAAGTGACAAAAAGTGCAGTGTAAGCTGCACTGGGTGATCTACAAGACAGAGCATCCTTCCAAAGTTCAGCAACACAAAAGCAACAGCATTCTCATTTTCCTTAGGATCAACATCAATCAACCCCAAGACACAAATTCACAGAAAATAAGACTTCATTAGTTCAAGTACTCATGGCATTTCTTGATTTCCAAGTCTGAGGCTTCAGACATTTTCTAGGTGAGATACAGCAAAATAGACACCCTGTTCTTGTAAGAACAAGAGAAGAACTGAATAACACAGTGAGTTGTGCGTAAAACTATGCAGTTGAACCATCAGTGCATGAAATCCTGAAAAGCTCAGCAGATGAGACAATTGGCTACTCTCATAGCTTTTTGCCCACAAGAGGCTGTGAAAACAGGAAAAAGATAAACACATCCATAAGGTACCTAGGAGATGTGACATAACCAGCAGTTCACTGATGTCATATTTTCCAAATCAAGTTTGAAAAAGACAATTAAAATTTGGGGAGTTTGAAAGGAAGCAGTTCTTTATTGTTTCAAGCCACAACACATGAGAAAGGAGACATTTTAGCAGCTGAGGTATTTGGCAATCAATAACACAGCAAATGCTTATGCACTGAGTCAAATAGATGAGCATTAGATGGGTCTTCCAGTGCTTTCAAACAACCAACACGCCTGCACTGCATCCAGTACTACTGACAGCACAGTAAATCACAGCTATCTGGTCTGCTGGTTTTTTGCTTATTTCTCATACTTAAACATCCTGTCAGATCTAAAGTTAAAATATTGTCTAGTTGGAGAAATACTGAAAGAAAGATTAAAAAAATTGCAAACACACAAACACATTTTCTCAGTACACACTCTCAGGTTTTCTGTGTCAGGTTTTGTTATTCCCCACGATTTCTCTTTCAAAAACTCTTTCCTTTATATATTAATATATACTTGACTTTAATCCTTTGGACTCGTGATTCGAATTCCAAGTCCCAGCTACAATTTTATATGGTTTTTAGGGGTTATATCAACTACGAAATACACTTAATTGATACACTTAGTACACCTGAACAACTCTGTGTATCTGACATTTGCAGGAATGTCAGATCTGATATCTGCAGAGAGCAGGTGAAAAGAGATGCCAGTGTGAAGTAGCTGACTTCAGCTCTCTCGTTGTTACAGCAGACAAGATTCAAAGCCTTCCTTTCTGGATTAGAAACCTAACAGTTTTCTGGTGAAAAGTGATTTTCAATTTTAAGACAGGGCTGGAGGCATATTTATCTCATAACAAAGCACCTGCCCACACATAAGGAGAGATGTCCAAAGAGTCTCAAATCAACATCCACTTCCTCATCCCTGAAAAACTTACCATTTTACTGCAAAAAATAATTGGATTAAATATTTGAACAATGTTAGGATGGAGATAGAAGCCCAAAATTTCTCTGCTCCTCCTTGCTTAAACACCATCACTCACTCATGTTGGCACTCACTGCCATTGTCACTGCCCGTCTGTGAAAGCACTTTCAACTACAACATTGTATCTCACATTTTATGACAGCCTGGATGAACTCAGTTATGTCATGGCACCTAACACTCAGTAACTTGTTAAGGTATGAAAACAGCAGTGTATGCCTGAACCTTGAGAATAAGCCAGTCTTCAGATGCATAAAATAGGTCTTTATAGTCAGTGGTGAGAGGCAGTGCTTCTTTTAGCCTCATGTGAAATAGCAGTTTTTCCCAGTCAGTAGAAATTTCTTTTTGGGGTTATTTTTTAAAAACCAAATTTATCTTGAGAAGGTCCAAAGGACCTTCTACAATCGTATTAAAATAAACTGGATTATCATTTTTCCCATGCCATCCAGTAAAAATTGCTCAGGGTTTTGCCTTGCTAGTCTATGCCAGCACAATTTTTCTCATGTCAGGTTTTGATTATTTTCTTTTAATTTCAGCTACTCAATCACTCTCAGACCTTCTGGTTATATGCACAGACTTTTATTTTCTTTAGTGTAGAGGAATGTGTTTCCTGATAGGACAACCCAAAAATCTCTATGTCTAGGGAAATAGCCTCCCTCTCTGGGACAGCTGTATGCAAACTCAGGTCTCCCAAAACAAGTTGTAAGGAGCCTGTCATTATAAATAGGGGAACTGCCTCTCCATGTGTTCACTATCACAACAGAGATGTCAAGAGGAAACTTGTTTGTTGTAACATGTTCTTACTGGTGTCTCCAAGATGCCATGCATAGTCATTGTTCAACATGATGGAAGAACGGTAGTGAGTCAGGGTTCAGCCCAGCAACAAACTCATATTCTGTCATTTTAAATCTGCCCTAAAGATCACAGCTTTTACCAAATGCATTACAATATTAATGAACAGTTCCTGAGAGAAATGACAGGATTTGTGCCCCTTCTAGATAAGAAAGGGCACAAATGAAGGGGCCCTATCCCTGTAGGGCATAAATCATTATAGGGCTGCTTCTGCCTAAGACTCTCTTTCAGTTGGTATGAACACTGGAATCTATGAAATCAGACACAATACTCTACAGCCCATTTTTCTAGCACTGTAGGGCTGTGACCTAAATAAGCTCTCCTATGAATTTTGTTCTGAGGTCATATATCAAAAGAATTTATAGCTGCCATCAAACTACATTGTGTGCATGCTGTCATTTTGCTATCCACTATAAACTCTAGAAACAAGAGCACGTTTTAAAAAATACCATTCTACAACTTCTGTCACTTAAATTTCTCTTGTGATGGTTTACCCTCATGAATAAGTCTGTATCCAGACAAGTTGAAATCTATGTCACAGGTCATTCCTCATATTATTTACTTCTCAAAATCCATTATTACTCTCTTTGAATGACTCCAATTCTGCTGTTTTAGCTAATCATACCAATACTAATTTGTCCCTTCATGATTTGATGCTATGAATTAGACTTATAATTTTCTGATGCAACACTTCATAGCATCTAAAAAATCTTTAGGGTAATAACTAAACTGTAGGTCTTCTGTCTGATTAAAATTCAATAATTTTATTATATGACCCTCCACCTTATCCTGTGCTATTTAGCAAATGAGTTGCTCGTCTTCAAATCACTTATGATTTTAGAGACTTCTATCACAATGGGGTTTGAGAAAGAGGTGAACAAGCAAAGTCTGAGGTATTTAGAAGCTGTTTCACACACCTTGTTTTCATTCAGTGTCCCTTTAGGATGTGGAGACAGAGTACTGCACATGTGGGTATACCTTGGATTTATATACTGTATTGCAATAGTTTTCTTCCCTTTTCTCTGGCCCTTTTATCACAGTCATCAAAATATTAAAAGCAATTTTAATTTTAGACCAATTCTCATTTGTTTTGTCACTAAACATAATTTCCTATCTATATGACCCATGACTCTCTACTCACTCTCTTCAAGGCCCGAACTGTCCTGACTGGTTTGGACACAGCCGCTCTGAGGTTTCTGCGTGTCCCCGTTCCCCTGCAAAGCTGAACGATACCCGAGAGCAATGAGCCACAGGAACTGGGAGGCCAAGGACTTCAGCTCTGACCACAGCCATGCTGGGAAGCTTTGTGTGGAACACAAAGGCAACAGCAGCAGAATTGTGTTTCCTGCAGATCACTCCAGCAGCCTTTCATCAGTTAGAGTCCTACATGTAGGCTTACATTATTAATAGTTTTCTGTGTCTTTTTTTTCAAGTTTCCATTAATTCCTATAACAAAACATTCACTTTTGGTGGCAAACATCAGGGTTTTTGAAAGGCACTCTCCTATATCAATTTATGATATAATAGATAGCAAGACACACAAGAATGTCTGAGAGCACTCCAGAGGCAAGGAGATGAGTTTACTGATATTATTTTCCTCAGGATTATGAGGTTTTTAGGGGCTGAAGCACTTATCTCCTTTTGAAACACCTATAAGAACTCAAGTGAGTATTTCTGGCACTGTAAGAGAATTCTAGGTTATTTCTGGGGTTATCACCCAGCATATTGCCTCCACGTCATGCATTAGAGAGCCACTTGGACACTGTCATTCAGAATGCTTAGCTTTGATACAAGTGTTAGTCACAATATTAAAAATGCCACTTCCCCTATTGCAACTGTACTGAAAGATGGTGATTCAGGAAACATTTGAACAGGCAGCCAAACTCCAAGTCTACAAATAGCTGAACAGTCTCTCACTGGGGGCCCACCCAACCCAACACAGAATTCAAATTGTACATTCCATATATTTACATCACAGGATGAGATGGCATCTTTTGAAATATGTCAGGCTTTTTATAAATTATTGAAAATTACACACACACGTCTTGCATTAGCATTTTGTCCTTGACTTTCAGCAAACACATTTATACTACAACAAACAAACTTCTTTAAAAAGATAGGAAAAATAGAAAAAAAAAAAAGTAACAATTTTAAACCACTCCTATGGGCATGCCTTGCAGGAAGCTTCTGGTGATGGACAAAAAAAAGCTCATTAAATCCCTGCTGTATCATATCCTACATATCTTATTCTGTCAGGTTACATGATATTTTAAGGCACTATGCCACTGCCTTTCCCTCTGAGGATAGAAAGTGCAATGGAGTAGATTCCTAATGCTGTATTTGCAAATGGAAGAACACTACCTCATTGTGGTATAAATTGTCATTAGTCTTTATTCTTTCACTGTTAGTTGATTCAAGAATTGTTTTACTTAAGTACTTAAAAGGATAACAAAAATGTGGAGAACAAACAGAAAAGTCAAAAAAATTATTTTCTCTTCATTTGTCTTGCTTCTGGTTTGCTTCTTTATACACAGGAGACTTTTCAGAGTTAAAATACTCTTTCAAGATTCCACTGAAAGTCAAAGAAATTTGAAAACTATGATGTGATTAGGAATTAATCCTGGCAAACCTCTTCCCATTGACTTATCTTTTGCATTATAAAAATGATTTTTTAATTAAAGACCAAATTAAAGTATTTTTCTGGGAAACAAGGGTGGGTTATCTAAATCAAAATAAGAAGTTCTATTACCAAGTAATTTCTTGTTTAATGTATAAAAAGAAGCCAACTCTGAAATACATTAGGAAATAAATACTGGCAGAGAGTCTAGAGCAAGACCAAAAGAAGCTATGAGAGGTTGAGCAGGACACACATAAACTTATTTTGCCAATACATGAGAAAGAAGTATTAATTAATCAAAAATTCTAGTCACAGAATCAGCTTGATTTTTTAATATTTTAAGATCATGATGGGCTCAACATTTTTTTCTCAATTGCAGTAAGAGAGATGAAATAAAGGGAGAGATATGGCTAGTGCTACAGTTTCTTGCCCCCCAAAATAGATTTGTCTTGCAGGGACAGAAGTACACAAGTATTTTACACATGAATATGCAAACATTTAAAAAATAATTCAGCTATATTTGATAGATTTGGTACTGTATCTTTAAACTGAAATCTCCCCGTACAGCTGCATTCTTGAAGCATTCACCTGCAAAATACTTAGAATACTAAAAGCACAACTTTCTGCATTGATGGTCTAAGGAGAAAAAGATGTAAAAAATTTAAATTCCGAGGTGTGAAAAACAAAAATATTATTTATGCATGTGTATCATATAAGCTTTCCATTATTGCTTTTACTTACTAAATAAATATGTAGGAGGAATACAACAATCCATCTATTCCAGGGCACAGCAGAAAGAATTTTTAGAACTACTGAGACCTATATTTTGGAACAGAAACACTCTCATAATAATACAGTCCCATTTCTCTCTTGTTCAGGAAAAATCAAGCTGAGCTCATCTTTGAAAAAAATGTTCTGTGAAATTCTTCAACACAATACTACTGCTTCTTGATCAAATTTTCTGTAAGTTCTCTGTAAATGCTAAAATATAATATAATTGAACTACCATCATGGGAAATCTACTGCATTTACACCCTCAGAGACTGGTCTTGATGATCAAACTTATGTTGGAACTGAGCTTCTAATGAGCAATGGACATTTATGCATAGTTACATCCTTGTGTAAAGAGGTATCAGCTGCAAATTCAAAATAAGATTCAGAGAATCAATAAATATCCTTGAAAATATCATTACCCTGTCTAACAGGTATTAGGAATTAAGATGTCAACACCTCTTGATACCCTCTGTAAGTTCTGATGGATATTCACAGACTGAACTTCTGTAACATTTCATCTGCTTGCTCCAGTTTTACTTCTGTCTCTCTGAGTTCAAATCCTTGAGCACCCTTTCACAGGCACCTCCTACACCTCTTTAATCTCCTGTTTGGAGGACACCATCATCTGTGCACTTGTTTCAGGAGAAACCCTCTCATAGTGGGTCCCTTCCAACTCAGAATAGTCTGTGGTGTACCCTCAAAGGGGCTGTCACTGGGGACTTGGTTAGCTCATCACTTACCTCTGACACTGAAGTCAACTAACACTCAGACACCAAGATTTCAGGCGTGCACTTAAAGGGTGAAAAGGACAGAAAAGGAGCACAGGGGGTGGAAAATCAACATTATGTGAACAAATCCCTTTTCCATTGTGCAGGCTACACTAGGATACTTGGGTTGCAAGTCAGTCTCAAAGCTTTCTCACATTTAGGCAAAGCTTTCTTACATTTAGGCTTGCAAAATCCACTCTCCTCCCCAAAAACCACTAAAAAAAAAGCACTTCTCTCTACTACCTTAGAGACTGCTTTGTTAGTTTACCAAATCCATACAATTTTCCCTCCCTGCTCAAATGATCTGTTGCTAAATTACAAGCTCATGTGGAAGGATCAATATCGCTTGGCAGTAAACAATTCATTATCCTAACACTTCTGCATTTGATTCAGAGAAACTCCAGTCAATTTTTGATAATCAGTCTTCATATGCACCCTCTATCAATACCTCCTTGAATTCCAGGGCCAAATACGCATTGGGGGAGAAAAAAAAAAAAAAAGACAGAAGCACAATACATTTGGTCTCAAAAGAAAAAACTTGTACAATCAGATACACATTAAATCCTCATGGTCTTAACCCCTGAGAGAAATAAGTCCAGATTTGTGAAACACTACTGAAATTACATTTGAAGCCTAAAGGGTGGAGAGATACAGTACATAAAAAGTGACTTTATTCTTGTGGTCTCCTCTGCCAAATCACTGACTTCCTGTGCAGCAAAAAGAAAGAAGAGTAAATGAAACATTGAATTCCTATTTAAATCAGATAATCAGATAAAAAATTTTGCTCATTAGTGCTTTCATCAAGACTGAATTCTATTTCACTATCTGCTTTTGCTATATCAAGTGGAATAAAGGGACAGACCTCTAGAAAGCCTAATACAACACATGCAGTAAAATGAACCATTTCAGTCCTAGTGTCAATTTCTCCAGGAAAAACTAGCCGGACAATATGCATTTAAAAGGCAGGTATAGACAAAACATAAACAAATTATAAATGTAATTCTATCCAAAGCTGTCCTTTCACCAATGGCTTCACTTCTATTTATTTTAATTTCAAAAAACAGCTTACCAGGAATGAACTATTGCCATGACAATTTTACTGGAATTTAGTGACTAGGTACATTCAGGTTAAATGTCACTCTAGTTCTGGCAGTCACACTGGCCCTCAATAGATTCAGAAAGTCAAGTGAAGTCTGCAAGCCAGAAAAGTTTTAAGGGATCTTCTTGGTCTTGTAAATTAGTATTGAATTTGGAAACAGATTGAAAGGTAAGATAAAAGCAGCTGGCTTGTGCACAAGATTTGTGACATTGCTTTGCCAATATATTTCCAGCTTGGCTTGCCACACTTCTGTTACTTTTCTATTATCCATTATTCAAACAGACTGCATATTTGATGAAGACATTCAGGAATAATCTCTTGCACACAGAAATGTCAAGTAAGAACAAAATAATGACCAATTTCATTCTAATTTATGACCTCGAATAGAACTTGAATCTCAATTAAAAGTAAAGGAACAACCTGAATTATTACTTCCTTGCATTGCAATTTTAGTCTTGTGTAAAACACATTCAGTGTTATTTATGTCTGAAATGCAACTAAAAAAATTGGCCATATTAACTGAACAACCAACCACAGAAACCCCTCCCTCATAAACCAGTAGATTGGCATCAAGTAGTGTTGTAGGTGTGTCTGTGACCCTTTGCTGTGGTACCTAGCACATAAAAAATAAAGCCATTTTCCACCACAAACATGTAGAGATCTGCCAGATAAATATTTGGAAACTGAAAGGCTGGTATTACAAGCAGATTGAAGCATGGCACCATCCCATCCTAAATTTCTTTAGGGTATGTTCCTTCTGCTCACTCTTTGATTGCAAAGACAGAAAAATAAAAGCAAAGCAAAGCAATGCTGTTTTTAGAAGACAAACCATCTGGTAAAATGCCTACAATAATTACTCTGTTTCCTTTGCAATAACTTTCCATATGTTGGTAACTAGTCATATTTTCTTGTCCCACAATATAATCAGCTTGGAACTAAAAATGCACTCTAGAGTGCTGAAATTGGACTTACATTCACAATTTAGGATATACCCTACTGCAACTGTACTTATGCCTTTAAGTAGAAAATTATGCCTGCGATTTATTATGGCCCTTCATCAACAATACTTATTAGATCTCAAACTGCAATGATCTTCCAAAACAAAGCACTATCATACATTCTTTCTCTCTTTTTTTTTAGATAAAAGCCAGTACATCTGTTTCACCTACTTACCTGCTCTGCTTATTACAGAAATATTGAAATGTTTCCAAAAATAAAACTATATTTTTACCTCCATTCCAGCAGTCACATCCTGTATCTTTATCAACCTTTCTGTGGCCAAGATTGACAAGCAATTGCACTGAACATTTTTCACACTAATCTTAACTAACTCCTTTTCTGCTCCCAGAGAATACTTCAGCCTTTTCTTCTTGTAATTTTTATTTCCCATAAAGGGCTCTTTCAAAAAAATGCATGACTCCATATTACATATGACTACATCTCACAAACTATGCAATTTTTCCTTTGAATTCCTAATAGACACAATTATAAGCTTGTCAGCATTTTCCAACTATATCAAACTCACCTAGAAAAATGTGTCAGTTCTATTTAGAAACCCCATCCAACTAGTATAAAATATTTTTATACTGAAGGAAAACTGCACTTAAGTTGCTAGTTAAGAACTATCAAAAACAATCAAGCCCTGAGACAGAATAAGGTACTTATTGACAAAGCAAGTAGTAAGATACTTAGTGATGTGACAAGACAGCAGAGTTTATATTCTATAGGAAATGCTGACATCTTACAACTGAAGCAATGCATGACAGCTACATTGTTAATATTCAAGCACTTGCATACCTAGATGACAGAAATTCTCTTGATTTAGCATCAAGCCTTTTCTCCATAACTTGTCACAATATGAAGAGTTACAACCTACAGCAGCAGCAGTACAGAAATGACCTAACAATGCAAACAACACCCCTGAGGCTGAGGAAAGAAATATTGGTAAAAATACATCTCACATTCTTTAAATACAGTCTCTCAAAATTGATATGAAAAAGCCAAAATACCTGGTAAATCACAGAAATTTAAAATGTGTGTTTGCACACATTTTTAGTTAATAATACACATTCTCTGATCTCTGCAGCAAAAAAACTGAACCAAACAGGACATTGGCTTTAATTTTTCTTACAATCAATATTTACCCACAGGCCAAAAGCCAAGCACCAGATAGTGTGCACTGGCATCATGAAATTGCATTAGGGATGGAAGGGTTAGGAGTAAATAAACTGAAAGACAACAACTAAGGTTGTTTACAAAAAAAATATTTGAGAGGAAATACAAAATTTGGAAGAAAAACAGTTAAAATATAAATGATTTCATAAATACAAAACATATGAACAGCCTAGATAGAACTAAAAAAACTTTCCACAGATCACTTAGTTCAGTGTTTATTACTGTCATCTGCCTTAAAAATTGCAGTTTCAAAAATGCATGAGAAAATTTCCTGGTTTGGCTGTTTCTGAGAGCAGTGGTAACTTCCAAAATAATAACACAGTACACAGCAAGTTGGAAGGGAGGGAGGTGTTAGAGAAAAATACCCTCTGTAAGATCCATGGGGCAATAGCCCATCTACTTTTAATACAAAATAAAATTTCTTCTCTTTGGCATTCAAAAAAGATCCCCTCAGCCTAAGATTGTTAGAAATGGGCCACATTTCTGTGATTTGGTGCCAGTCCATCCTATAAAGGTTCTCATGGTCTTACAGTGGAAATTTGCTTAACTGTTTCAGACTTGTGGCTTTGTCTCCATGCAAGAGAGGAAAAAAGAAAAATCACACATGTGAGATATGCTCTCTCTGCTTGTCCAGAATGATTGAGACTTATCTTCAGGATGAGATACTTCTATCTCATTTGACCTTTTACTGCATCAGCTCCATCCATTGTTCCCTTTCTTACCTTGTTGCACTCACCCTCCTTTCCCACATTGATAAAATAGGAGAGTGTCACATTTCACCGCGGTGCCTGCTGAATTCAGTAGGAATTTACTCCTTTCACAATCCTCTTAGATCTACAGAATACATTACAGTGTGTCTTGGTAATTAGGGAACATGTCACTCTAAAGCAAGGGTTTCTGTAACTCATTCTTGACTTCACAAACCTTCATTTCAGATTGTGTCCACTGCAGGTCACAGCTTTGGTCCCACTTTAGCCTAAGACAAAAACTCCCTACTCTCTCCACTCCTCTATCACTCAAAGCCAAGTTCCTAAAGTACATCTTTGTGGAAATATGTCCCTTTCTAAACACTTGCTATAACTGCACAATTACATATCGACAAATTTTGATTGTGTATAACAACATTTAGGCACAATTTTAATTTGCTCCTTGACATGTAAAGCTTACATTAATCAATTTTCTTTTAAAGAAAATGCAGCTTAACTTCTGTAAGGATTTCTTATAGATAAGATTGAACAATAGTAAATTCCATGGTGATTAAAAGAACTTTACACATAAAGCAAAAAAAAGTTACATCTCTTTGTCTATATTTGTCCCAAAAGGTATTCCAGCTCAAAATAATTCCAAATTTTTATTTTTTTACTCAGAGCTCTTGAATCTTTCACGACACAGAAAACTATGGAAGACCTTTTATATTTACTTCTTTATAAACAGAAGTGGACTTACATTTTGTTCCATTTATTTGAAGATACAGTAACTTTTTAAGGATAAGTCAGAAGTCATACATAAGTGTTGTAGGTTACAATACACTCTTAAATCACAGGTAAAAACAAAGTAAAAATTTGATAGTGGGCCCTGCATCCAACATTTACATCCAAAATTTGATATTCATTGGCACATATCCCCATTGATTCCTTTGTTGAAATATTGCACTTACTTCAGATCAGTTCGTTTTCAATGAATGAAGACAAGTATTTCATTGCAAGTTTTAGTAACACAAGCACACACATATCAGAATTCACCTCTTATTGTTGGTGTATCATATGCTTATAATTACACCAGACTGAGTTTCTGGACTACATTCAAGATCTCTTTTGTATTCATATAATGCTAAACCATAGTTTAATCCAAGCCTGACTTAGCCTTTTAGCGCTACCATCAATTATTATTTTACTAATGACCTGCTGAATTTTATTTGGATCTTCTGCTACGTCGATCATTATAATTTTGGAATCTCTCAGAGATCAAAGAAAACTACAAATTAATGATAGTGCTAATCCACTGGCTAGGCAAAATCCCCTTGATTCTACACAGAATATTTCATGCACTGCAGGATATCCTTGGCTGCTCAATACATCTCTAAGCTAACAAGAAGATGCTTAAAACGTGGGAGAGGATGAAAGAACCTTTCCAATATTCACTCTTCTGCATAGTGATTATACCTGCAAAAATGTAAATATTCACTAACACTTGTTCTACCTGTATTCTAAGGAAAAACCTGGCAGGCCCAGAGAGCCTCTGCACTTTAAAGTGTCTGAATCCATGAACATCACAAAAAGACTTCCACCCAGAAAGGAAAGGCAATAAAGGATAATGTCTTAAATCCTAACCAAGGCGTTGCTAATCAAACTTCTGGATTAAAAGTTTTACCCAATTAGTTCTCTGTTAAAAGATATAGTTACTGAATTTTCACATTTCCTTTTCAACTGCTTCCTATTATCTGATTTCTGTCCTTGGGTCCTTGTGGTGACCTATATAAAATGACAAAGTCTCATTATCAGAATTCTGCAGCATCCAGAACTGGCTGTAATTGATGAACTGAAGCCACAGCTGGAGCAAGAGCCTCTAGATGTGAAGTCAGGCAGGAAGATGTTCCTTTGAAATAAGACAGAAATGGGCTGTTCTCACCAGGGCTTTGAAAACAGGGGCTGGTAAAAATGAGAAGTTCTATTATATAAAAATAAGGATGATTTAGGGGAAAAAAATCTCGACTTGATACTTTTATCCTCCTAATCTCTTTCTGCCCATCCAGGCAGTCATTCAGGAGCACTGCCCCTCACAGATTTCATGTGCTTACAAAGGAAGAAAACAAAACAAATGTAATTTCTGTTGACATTGTGAGTACAGAAGGGGACGCTTCATACCCCATATAAAAATTAATGAGCAAGTCTAGTCATGGAAAAGCTATGGAATTCCTAGAACTCTAGAAAGGACATACACAGACATCATTCAAAAAATAGCTCATGAGTTATCTTAGATTGCCACTTCACATGTCCTTTAACAAGTGGGCCAGCATTGTTCAGCAGAACAAGCAGAACACAACACAAAATACTTTCAGTCTCTGAGAGCACACAAAATTACTGTGAGCATTACTTTTATCTTATTAACTGAAAGCCAAGTGGGAAGACAACTGTTCCATCATCCTACCTAATTCTCTTGAAATCTGGCATACCCTTGGGAACTGCACTGTACATGAACTACTTTCTTAGATGCATCAAACATGCTGATCTTCAAGTGTTTACAATGCCAAAACCATCCAGTCTTGCTGCCTACATTTTCTCTCCATCGTGACTGAACTTTAATATGAGGAGCTCTATTATCAGCCACCCCAAAGATGACTTTTCTCCATGTGTGAAGGAAACTTCTGATGAAACCTCTCTGAACTCTTTCTGTTCTGGTTTGGGGGTTTCTTTGGGTATTCTTTTTTCAAATTTTATGAACTCCCAGTACTGGCAATTGTAGTGAATCTCCAGGGCTGTGACAGCAGCAAACAATTGGTCAGAATTTCTTAGATTACCTCCAATATTTAAGTGTCTATAAACATGAGCTTCCTTATTTGTGCCTGAATGTATCTTAGCTACACCTGCCAATAAAATCTCCAGTTATATGCACTTCCATTCAGAAGCCATCACAAAGCTCATCCATGTCAAAACATTTGGGGTTATCAGTAAGTAAAGTAAAATAGCAAGAATTTTGTCATCTAACATTGACTAAGATAGAACTCTTAGCCCTGTCTATAATCCATGCTTAAGGGTCATAACTGGGGTTAAAACAAAAAAAAAATTATCTGAGGGCTATTTTAATGTGTTCATTGTTTCAGAACAGTACTGACAGCAACAACCTAAAAACATCAAACTTCAGCCAAAAAGGGCACAACGTGGATTTGGCTTCATAGTCTTATACCATATAATACAAATGTCATCTACATGTATGCTGTAATAAAACACTGAAAACCAAGCTTTGTGTCTCAAAAAGATATCAAATTAGATTGATTTAATCAGCTTTATTTTACATTTTTCCACATACAAGCTGTTTTTCTTAGTAAGTGGAACTACAAAACATAATTTAGTTTAAATTGCATGCATCATATGGAAGCAGAGGTTTCATAACATGTTCTATTTCCGCATCTCACACTCAAATTTATAATTACCATAAATATTTTGAAAAAACCTACTAGAATACACTTTTTCAGCATCTTAGGTTGCAGCAATTAACCTCAGCTAACTCATTAACTTGATCTAGAAATCTGTTTGTTCCTTACTTTTGCTCCAATCACAACCAAAGCACCCTTCATAACTCTAGTAAGTGTTTAAAACAACAAAATAAATAACAAGGAAAAAACACGAGGAAAAAGCTTTTCCTTATTCCTTCAAACAAGTGCATTTATACACTTTCAAACGTAATCATAAGGCATAGTCTGTATATTTTATAAATAAATGTAGTTAGAGCTGCAACCCTCCTGCAGCTGTATAATTCTCAGAAATACATTCCTTCTGAAAGATATTTACCAGCCTATCTATATGTCAATGCCTCNTTTAATTAAAAATATGTGTACCTTTTTGGTATGTTCTCCAATTCCACTGATTCAACAGAGGTACATTTTCCTAACAAGGCTCTTGCATCCTTAGAAGACATTCAAACATATTTTTGTATTTTCAAGATATAAACAACTCATTTCTATCTTGCCTTACAATATTAAATTGAGCATCGTGCTGTATCGTATTATAAACAGGAACTATTTATTATAAATACATATAAGATATGAACATTCCAAAAACCTAATGAGCAAAACTGTGATCTGCATGCTGTGGTTCATTAGGTTCTCATATGAAAAGCAAAAAACACCACAGCTCAAAATTTAAAACTGTGGTTTTAAATTAGTTCTTTTAGGGCTCCTCATCTTTTAACTGCAGTGGGAAATGGATATAAGAAGACAGATGCTCTAAGTTCAGTTCATTACTATCAGCTCTGCATTATTTCCCAACCCTCCTAACAACATAAAGGTTGATTGCTATTCTATTCCTAAAGATGTATGTGGATTTGAATAATGAGTTTATTTTTTCTACCATGTTTCAGAAATTTTAGTATTTTTTCTTTTTTCTCTCTCATTTCCTTACATTCATGGCACATTTTGGAGATCTCTTCTCTCAACACACTCTCCTGTAGCACTCGAACAGAAATCATCAGCAATCTTGATTGAACTCTGTCATGTCTCCAAAGCTGCAGAACTAGGTTTCACATGGAGAAAGCAGTGCTGCACTTCCCAAAAAAGACCTACATTAGCTCCAGAATAGTGGCCAAAACAAAGATGCCATCATGATCCAAGAATGGGGATAATTTTCACCACAGACATGTGTAAGTAAGGAAGAGGAGATAAAAGCACTCAAATAAAAAAAGCATGCAGTGGGAAAAACTCTCACAAACTGCAGCTGACCTCTTCATCAAGCAGCTTATTTTCAGTACCATATGAAAGCTCAGCTGAGGCTGTTTATTAAACTTTCAAGTAAAAAAACCAAAATTTTCAGTTAATAATACAATCTCTGAGATAAGAATAAAGATGTTGTATGCTGGGAGTTTTTTATTTTTAAAATCTACCTTATTGCAGTAGAACAAAGTCTGTCTTGTCATATTTCAAGGCTGTGTAATTTGGTTATCTCATGTCACATAAGACTTTAGATATCTCTGAATTGCCTTAACTCACCAAAGTACTCATGCCTCTAGACTTTGTAAAAGCAAAGAAAAGAAAAGTATGGGTATTTTTAAATAAAACAGTTATTCTAGCTGAAGTCTTTCATCAGATACTTTCATGAGGTTTTATTTGAGGATACACACCAGAGGAAACAATGATTTGAATACATAAATAATGGAAGAGAATGCCCATTCACAGCAGGACAGCTACTTTGCTCTGCACTGCTACTTTTGCTCTGCTTTGCAAAACATGTATTAGTCAAAACTGGACATAAATGCCAAGAATTACATTTCTAGAAAATCTTCTATAACTAGAAAATTATGGTTAGGCAGCAACCATGAACCACTGCTACAGGGTTAGCAGAATGCATGCAATTCCCATGGAATCTGGTTACTGAAGTCATGCCAGGATAGATGAAATAGATTTTGTTAAACTAATACATTCTTTGTGCAGGGACTCTTCTGTAATAGGTTTTCAAATAGTTATTTCAACTTATATTGTGTCTGTGAAGTTGTGCTGTTCTCATTTTATGAGAATTTCATATAATCCTGCTGAAGAGAACTCTTGCTTCAAACTCCTACACTTTCATTGCTGCAGTCAGACATGGAGAGGGCAGATGGGGCAGGAGGATTATTAGACTGGAGACAGGCAGCTTTCCCATTTCCTTCCAAAGACAGCCACAAATATTTCTTATTCATGTCTTATTAATCAAGCTTTTATCACTACTTTTTTACTATCATAGTAAACCAACCATGGAGCAAACACTGCTAGGTCTCCATGTCCCACCATCCATTTTCTTTTGTGACAAACTGGAAGCTCTTTGATACGGGAATCATTCCTTCCCCTTGTGTTTATGCAAGTACAGCAGCATCCTCATTCAGCAGTAACTTTCTAGATGCTACAAACATACATGAACTATTAAACAGAGAATTACAAGAAAATTACGGTCTTGGTTGATTACCGCGGCTGCAAGGTCAGAATCTTATACGGGAGGTTAATGCAGTCAGCTCAAATGACCCAAATTTGACAGACTATGCAAACTCCAGCCCTTCTCAAGCTAAATCAATGTGAACAGCTCTCAACAGGAGTGGAAGAGCACTCGAGTGTGTTTTACACTGTCTGCCTAAAACTATCTGACCCTAGAAGGATACACCTCACTGATCATTATTATCTGGAAGGGAGTCTACATCCAAGGGAAACAGGCTTATAACTCAGAAGGTCTATCTGAAGGTAGCTTAGGAAAAAATACATTTTGCTTTTCAGCTACCATATCTGAGAATATCTACCATGAGAATGCCTAAATGCAAGAGCTTTGTATGTTATATTACATCCTTAAAGACTGCTAAAAATTTAACTAGCTGGAATCCAAAACATGTGACCCTAAATTGAGAAGCTGTTAAATAAAACATGTAGGAACACACTCAAAGCTTTCATTTGGAATTCTATTGTGGCCATTCTATATTTGGAGCTTAAATGTCTCAAGAATTACCTCAAGTAACCCAAAAAAAAAAAAAAAATCTAATGGGGCGGAGGGAGGAAAGTCAGTGGCTGTAGGAAGAAAAATAAAAATAAATCCCCTTTTTAAACCAAATATACCTGCAGCCCACATGAAATGTAGAAGTAAACAAGGAGATTGAAGCACATTTTGTTACAGCCAACAGTTTACCTAATTAAGTTGGGGGTACACTGTCATTTAGCATTGTTTCACTCTTAAGTGGATATCCAGAATGAACAGCCAGCTGTCAGAAAGTGACAGAGATGAATATTAATGCATATTGGGGAAAAAAAGTCCACAAGCTTTACTGTCACACTGAGTTCTTACATATAAAAACATATTCCCCCATTTTGAGGGCTGAAAATTCACAAAATAATCCCTCATTTTACTACTTTTTAACTAATATGTGATAACTACCACAGCTGTAGCCAGTATTAGGCAAGGGTGGTGAATTTGGGGGGGGTGGTGGGGGGTGGTTCCCACTATTAGATCATTTAGTTAATTGATCCTGATATATGACCCCATCCACGTAGGAGAAATCAAATCCTGATAGTCTGATAGATGGGGTAACTGAAGACACACTTTTCCTGATAGAATCTGCATCCTCCAGGAGCAAGAACAAGGTAACACTGCTTTTAACAGCCTGTGGTCATGAGTTTACCAACTCCAGAAACTTCTCATTAACTTTTTCCCTGTCGTAGAACTTAGTTTTTCAGAAAATACACTGACAAGGTGCTTCTCTATTCAATTTCAAAACAATTAAAATGTGCATACACCTAAAACAATAAAAATTATTGGTTATGACTGCACATTACAAGATTTTGGAAAACAATTTCTTCTGAAGTTTTTTCTAATAATTTCTGGCAACTTCTTCAGTCCTGTCCCATATTATCTTCTGCAATATCAATACCATGTTGTACTGTTATCCAAACATTGCCACATTTTTAGGCAGGGCAATGCTGATTAGACTAATTTCTTTAATTAAATTTTCACTAGCCCAGTATTAGTACATTATTTATAAGCTTTCTGCTGGTTTACAAGGTTTACCCATTAAACCAATGTTGTGGTTTAAAGGACAACAACTTTTTTTTTCTCCTTCCTGGGGG